>PVLA01001404.1:0-363683 GCA_004027455.1 Hydrochoerus hydrochaeris | reverse complement strand
CCAGGTACACTCTGAACTGGTACACTCTTCTACCAGGTACACTCTGAGCTGGTACACTCTTCTCCCAGGTACACTCTGAGCTCAAAGGGAGACATTACTCTCAGCTCAAAGGAAGACATTACTCTCAGTCTGATGCAGCCTCCTCAGCCCTTGGGCCACTCCCACCAGCCCCTGGGGAGGGAGGTGGTGGCAGCTTCCCCAGGACAGCAGGGGCACTAGGATTCATCTGCCTCCCCTGGGACAGTGAGCAGAGCTGGGCAGATCCCCAAGATGATGAGCACAACCCCACCACCAGGGCCAGTGGCCACCTTCAAAGTGAGCCAGCGCTGGGCCCTGGGCTCCAAACACCCTGACCCTGCCAGCAAAGCAGCAGGAGGGCAGCTTCCAGGCTGGCAGGCTCAGAGCCCACCACTTCCTGGGGAAATGCCCATCTCCATGACTTGACCCACTGGGCTGGCCACCCGCCCCCCCAACATCTCTGAGTCCCTCCGGCATTTCTGTGGCACTTTGTTCTGCTTACTGGAATGGCCAGCAGGAGCTGAGGCTGGGGGGCCAGCAGCTCCCCTCCGATCCCTCCCCAAGCCGCGCAGGGGGACACACAGGATGTGGGTGGGTGTCCCTCATCCACGGGGCTCTCCACCCACTGTTGCCCTCCCTCGAAGCCTCTCCAGGGCAGCATAATTTCTTACTTCAGGGACTTGGGGTAACGGCGAGCCAACAGCAGGCATCTAACAATGCCAAGGATTGCCAAGGGGGTCCACAAATCTCCATTCCCACACGGCAGGGTAACAAAAGGCAGCCTGCCCGTCCCTGGTCTAGGCAGGTCCCGCAAGACTTCAGAGCAGGGCTTCTGTCGCGCTCAGACATACCCTCTGGGCTCCCTGTGCTTCAAATAAACAAAGACTGCCGCATCTGCCCCAGAACCTGCGGCTTGGGGTGCTTCCTGGAGACAGACAGTGTGGGGCCTGCTTCTCGGGGCAGCAGTTTAGCTCTCCGCCACGTGACTGAAAATTGCTTCCATCTGTCTGCGTCTAGGAGCCATTTTTCACGGGCCTGGGCCAGCACCTCCAGCCCCCGCACCCCTCCCTCTGCATCTTCCCCTTTCCCGGGGAGGAGAAGGCTGCCCCCCAACTCTCTCTCTCACCCCCACGGCCAAGGGACAGGAAGGGACCTCAGGCTTCAGCTGGGGCCCGCCACAGGCTCCAACACTCAATGCAGAAACTCAAACCAAACCAAACTTCCTGCCCACCAAGACCCCTGCTTGAGAAATAATAATAAAAACACAGGGGAGCCCCTTCCTTCTTGGTCACGTGGGGAAGTTTCTGCTGCCATTCGCTGCTCCCGGAGGAGGTGTCATCGCCAGAGGCCTGTTTCTTCCTCCTCCTGTGGCCCACCTTCAGGAGCTCATCAGAAAAGCAGGGACCCCCCCCCATCCACGGACGGATGTGTGAACTGAACCCTTACTCTCTATGGGAAGCCACCAGTGGTCTTCCCGGTCCCCAGGCGCTAGAGCCAGCGGGCAGGGATGGTAGAGCCCACCTCCTCCCTCACCTGGGCTGGTGGACAGGGCCTGGGCCACGGGCCACCTCTCCATGCAGTCCAGTTGTACCTGGAGAATACTAGACTGCACAACCTGCCTTGAGAACGCTTCGTTTGAAATAACGCGACATTTACCAACGCCCCAGTTCCTGCCCAGCCTGGGGAAACCCCACCCTACTGGCTACCCCTCTGAACTGGATGACTCCAGGGATAGAGAATAAAGTGAATCCCAGGGCATCTGCCATGTGGAACTGGCACATCATGTCCTCAAGGTTCACCCTTGCTGTGGCAAGTGTGCTGAAATTCCTTTTTATTTTATTTATTTATTTATTTAATCGGTACCAGGGATCGAACTCACGACTGTGCACTTGCAAGGCAGGCACTTATGCCTCTGAGCTAAATCCCCAGCCCCTGAAATTCCTTTTGTAAGGCTGAGCCCCAGGCCTGGAATGCACATGTTGTGTCACACTGATCTGATCTGTCACAGACACAGCCTGCTCCTACCTACACAGAACTACTGCCCATGTGGGGCGCTGACCGCGCCAGGACCTGCTCCAGGGTCTTTAGGACATACTCATAAGAGCTGTTGGCACACACAGCAGCTGTCATTTTATTTTGGAGGAAATGCCACAGCCATGGCTACAGTGCCACGTGAGGAGCTGCACTTTTAATTTAATTTTCTCAAGTTTAAATACGACACATGCCAAATTCTAGTCCAACCTGCTTTTCCCAGGGGAAAAACAATCCACAGAGTGACTTTTCCCTCTTCCCTGATTTTGTCAATCCTGAAATGTCAGTTGCTTCTGTGACACCTGGTTTGTGACTGTTCCCCACTAAGTGTAGCTCTGTGCCTGGGAACAGCTTCACGTTTCCAAGCTCACACCTAATTCTTTGGAGCCCAAGGCGGTGGCCTGCTCAAGGGTACCCCACGTTCTAGCCCGATGAAGAATACAAACTATCTTTCGAAAAGTCCTTTAGCAGACACATGTAACAACAGAATGTGGTCAACTGCTGCAGTGAAATCTCAGAGGCACAGAGGATAAAAATATATAAAAAGGCACAGAGCACTGACTCATGCTGTAACACAGGCAAACTCTGAAAACAAAAACCTTATGCCAAGTGAAAGAAGCCAGGCACGGAAGGCCATGCATGGAATGTGTGAGTCCAAGGATACAAAGAGCTCAGAACTGACAAATCCAGAGACAGAAAGCAAATCAATGCCTGCCAGGGGCTGGGGGAGAGGGGAGACTATCTGATGAGTGTGGAGTCTCCTTTTAGGGGGACAAAAGTGTTCTGGAGTTGGATCCAGGAGATTGTCCCACAATACTGAACGAATGCCACCTGGCCCCACTCTACATGCATAAAGTGGGGAGGGAAGGAGAGAAGACAGACCAGCACACACGTCTAGCAGAACTGGAGAGAGGAGAACCCAGCTGGGCCCTGGATCCCAACAGCCGCTGTACATCTTGCACAGAGGACAGCTAGGGCCAGATGCCTACCCCAGGCCTGAGGTCCCGCAGCACTGCCAGGCTGTGTTTCCCAGCAAGCGGACGGCAATCAGCTGGAGACCCCGGGGGGTTCCCATCGAACCCAGGTCCACCTGCCACTCCCTGCACCCCAGCACCTGTTGCACTACCTTTTCTCCCTGCCCGGCCCAACTGTGGGTCCAGCCTGGAAGAAGAGGGGCTGTGACCACAAAGTCCCAGGCCAGCACCATCTGCAGGCTTTTGAATGGTGACAACCCCTCTCCCCTAACTTCAGAGCCTACCAAGTGTGACAGAAGCAGATCAAGATTATGGTGCATGGGGAGAGACAATCTCCTGGAGAGCAGGCAGTTACAGGGACAGCGAGGGAGAGGGCTTAGCAAGCACAGTGGCCTGGAAAGCAGCCTCCCACCCCTCCCTTCCGGGCACACTATATCCCAGGAGCAGCCCCAGGCACCCACACCATCTCTCCTCACCCCACAATCCTTTTCTCGAAGCAATGGCCTCAATGACCAAGTGCAAATGGAGCTCTACTCCCGGCTTCAGGGGCAGCCATGCGGTGCCTGTGTGTCTGTAGAGGCTGCACCCCCAGGACAAACTCTCTAGGCAAAGTCAAAAGCACCCCCTTATCTCTCACCTGAACACAATCCATGCCCATTTCTTAAAACCCAAGATGGCAACATCATCGCCTGTACATGTCCTGCTTAATCACACCCCACGTGACCAAGCGAAAAGTAAGACCAGCTCACAGCCCTGCAGTCACTTTGGATGCAAAGAGGACCACAGCTGCAGGCCCAAGAGACACTACTTCCACCTGCAGCTCCACAGCCAACAGGCACCCTAAAAGCACTCGAGCCTGTGACTGGGACATCAGGTCCTATAAACAGCAGATGCTCCCCTGCAAAGGGGCTTCTTCAAACTGAGTGGGTCCCCAGGACAGGGATGGGGTGAGAAGAGCGACTGGAGCTGCTTCTGCCTCCTCTCCTACCTCTCTGGGTCCTGCAAAGTCGCTGGAGCCCCGGCTAAAGCTTGCAAGAGTCCTGTCTGCTCAGATTCATCCATCTTTGTGGCCCCTGTGCTCTGCCCCGTGACTGATTAAGGGTGCATGGGGTTCCTCCTACCAGGTCTCCCACATGCCCATTCCTGGAGCTCAGCTCCGCTCTGCCGGGTTGCATGCACACGGCAAGTCCCAGCAAAAGTGCTGAATGAACAGAGCAAGGGGACAGTGGTGCAGATGGCTGCAGCCAGCATACCTGGGCTCCCTCTGTGCCAGGACCACGGCCGTGAGAGGCTCCTGGGTGTTATCATCCCATTTCCCAGACAGGGAACAGGGTCTCACTGTACTTTTCTTACTTATCAGTGTCACTGAACTCGTAAGTGGCAGAGCCAGGAATTGAACCCAGGAATGTGACCCCCACAGGGCCAATCCTGGAGCACCACATCCTTCCTAAAGCCAAAGCCCAAAAGTTGCCTCCAGCAGGTGCAAAGAGCTCACTGTGAGACCTGAGTCCCAGGCCCTCCCTGAACTGCTGACCCTACATGGTGGGACAGAGAGGCACGCAGAGCCAGTGCATTATTGGGGTTCTTCCCAGTCTTCTCAGTGCAATTATGGCATTTTGATGTCCATAATTGTCAAGAAAGGCTGGCCAGGCTCTTTGTCCCCAGCACCAGCTCAGTACGGGGTCACTGAATCAAGGGTCCTTTATGATCACCTGCAGTTCTCCGAGTGATGCAGACAACACCAAGAGGAGGTCAAAAAGCCGTGGGACACCTGCCAGGAGGGACCCCCAGATGGACCCACATCCTGAAAACTCCACCTCAGGGAAGCTGTCAGGTGGAGCTGACAAAACCCACAAAGACAGCAAAGATGTCCCTCTACTTGTGGCACAACGGGTGGGCAGAGAGAAGGAAACAGAGGAGGGAGAAAGTGACCAGGGAAGCGATAACCTGTGTAGAGGCAGGTAGGCCTGGGGACAGGGAATGCTGGGAATAGAGGCAGGTAGGCCTGGGGACAGGGAATGCTGGGAATAGAGGCAGGTAGACCTGGGGACAGGGAATGCTGGGAATAGAGGCAGGTAGGCCTGGGGACAGAGAATGCTGGGAATAGAGGCTGAAGGAACAGCTATGAACAGCAAAGGCAGGAAATGATCCTGGGGTCCTTGTAGACCAGGACACCGACACTGACTCATCAGACCCATCTTTACTGAGTAATAAACAAAAGGATGGCTTTACAGGCTTGGTGGCTGAGGGGAGAGCGGGGGCGGCAGCTAGGGCAGTGAAGCTCACTTATTCTCACCTGGGGACAGCTCTGCTCCTCGGCAGGAGCTTAGGTTGGCCCAGGGCCCTGGGCTTCTGTGTGGCATAAACCTCTCGCAGAAGCAGACAAAGGCTACAGATTTTCCCAGAGAGGTAAGACAAGGAAAGACATGCAGAGATATATTTGGCTAATCTGAGGGCTAATGTTAAAATATGACTCGGTACCATGAGAATTTGGGATTTAATCGGGTCTTCTCTGAACTACCTCTGAGACTGTTATCAACACACAGGAAAGATGTTCCAGGCTCCATGGCCAGAGAGGGTCAAAGACCCAGGGAAGGAGGTCCAACAGGCCAAGGGAGGGAGGCAGAGGGGTGGGGCTGCAGTCAGTGTCAGCGGTGGACAAGAAGCCTGGGCCTGTGGGCTCTGGGGGAAGGGAAGGCCGTAGTGGGGGCGGGGTGAAAGCGGGATCTTTCATTCCTCTCCACTGCTTTTCAGTGTGCTGTGTCCTGCTAACCTACCCTAGCCACTGGCCTCCAAATGTCAAGGGCGACTTCCTGCTCCCTCTAAAGATGGAAACATTGAATATGAATGTGCGAATTTTGCAAATGTGTGGGCGGGGATGGGGGGAGTCACATTTTCAAAGCGCACCCTCTTCATCTAATTTGATAAATAATTCCAAGTGGAATTACACTTCGCACTTTGTTCGGGCAGGAAGTGTCTCCTCAGAGTCTGGTTAAGAATGGGGGATGCCAGAAATCTGAGCTTTTTAGAAATCCAACACAATGTCTCCACCTCTGCTTCTCCAGAGAAGGGATTTGCAGTCTCGGGAGCTGCATTTCTCTCCCAGTTGGAGCTCTTTCCGGTTTCTAGGAGGGGGTTTAAACCAAACTGCTCAGCCATGGTTTCCGTGTGAGCTGTCTCCTGTGCCCCAAGCGAAGCCATAGGAGGCCTAAGTGTCACCTGACTGCTTTCCCTCTGCAGGACCTGGAAGGGGCAGCACTAGGAGGCTTAGCCTCATTCATTCAGGGGCCCAGGGTGCCCCAAACGTAGGGGTGAGGTTCCCACTTTCACTACCAGCCAGCACCGCCCCCCATTCCTCTCCCTGCCAAGCCCTTCTTCTGTTGTCCCAAGGAATCTCAAAGAGCCCTGAGTCTCTGCCAACACAGTTTCAACTGGCCCCAGTTGGCAAAGGCTGATCCAGTCCGGGTCCACGTTGGGCCCACCCCCCTCAGGAGGCCCTCTTCTGTTTCTCATCTGCAGCCCGCCCAGCCCCAGCCAAGGCCTATTGAAACATCAATCTTTGGTCAGAGCAGGCTCCAACCTGCAAGCCCTCCTGCTTCACTTCCTCAAAAGCTGTGCAGACTCTCACTGCGCTCCCCCGGTAGGGTCACAGAGGAGCCCCCTGGCTTCCTGTGTGAGAGGGGCAGACTCTGTGTTTCATCCGCCCCTTGGCCTGCCTGGGATCCTGCAGAGGGGATCCTGCAGAGGCAGGATCGGGGAATGCGCTCCAGCCTTCTCCCACCCCAACAAACCTCTGGCAGTAGTAGCGGCTGCCACCCCAAAGCACACTGAAGACCCAGCCCCCACCACCAGCTGAAGTGGCCACAGGGACCACAGATTCCGTTAGTTTTTGGCAAATGTCCGCAGAGTCACAAAAGAAAAAAAAAATAAGTCACCCCCCCCCCCAAGATGGGTTTTAAACTGGCCATCTGTCACAGGGTGGAATTTCCTCTTATCAGGGATGTCCCCTGGGGGAGGAGAACGGGGCTCGGGCCTCACCCTCCCCAATCCTCTCCTATCAACAGGCTGTCAGCAGATGCTCACCAGAACCCAGAGGAAGGGTCCCCCAACCCATGAAGTCATCTGAAATAACAAGAAGTAGACAAGGATCTGTAGGGAGCGGCGGGTGTCCCTGGGCTGGATCTGAGTAGAAAGCACCCTCCCCCCACAAGATACCTGGCAATTCCCTTCTGCCCTCATCAGCCCAGGCTGCCCCAGGCTGCCAGATGCCCCAGAGACTTCCGAGAGAGGTAGGGGGCAGCCAGGCAGCACACTGCTGGGCCCTGAGTAGGAGGAGCCTGACTAAGGAAGCCCCAAGGAAGGGAAGGGCACCTCACTCCTCCCCCAAGTATCTGACTGAACCAGAGGGTCCACCCATGAAGCACCAGCTCGGGGCTGAGCTGAGAGATAGAGTAGGTTTTTCCTCAGTCTCAGGAGGGCAGGGTTCAGAGGTCTGGAGGCAATGAGCCTTGGAGTCCCCAGCAGCCTGGGGACCAGCAGGGCTTTTCAATCTCAACTTCTCGGCAGCTCAGAATCCGGAGTACCCAAGAGTCCCACATCCCAAGGCACCCATCCCCCTCCTCTCCAAGGGGAGCCTAGCAACCAACTGGGATAAGTCAAAGAAAGGCCACGAAAAAGCTAATAATGCATTTCCAAGCGCACAACCCAGCACCTTCAAATCACCTCTGAAGTTGAGGATGGGGTAAAATGGATAGATGGATGAGTGAATCAGTGAATGAATGAATGGATAGGTAGATAGATGGATAGATGGGATGGAAGGGGGGATAGATGGATGGGTAGATAAATGATTGGGTGGCCCAATCAAAGAAGCCCAGAAGCACTCACACATTCCCTTTTACCTTGGGCTCTCTAACATAAGAAGGAATGCATGGGACAGCTCCCTGGACATCCCTGAGGACAAGTGCTTTCCTTGGGGGACACAGAGGCATGGAGTGGCCCTTGCCTCCTGCAGTTTGGCATGAAGTTCACACATACCCGTGAGTTGGCAAATGTCAAAGCAGTGGGTCCTCCAAAGAGCAAAGAGCACAGGGCTCACCCTGACCCCAAGCCACAGGGAAGATGGCCGCGGCCACCCGGCTTTTCTTTCCCCTCCCCAGTCTCCATTTGACTCCTGCTGTCTCTGACTATTCCCTCCCCGCCTTCCTGCCAGCTCCTCCTGCCCCATTCAACCAGGCTTGGCCCCTTGTGGGACACCTTCCTGACTGATGTCACCTTCCCCTGAGCACTCCGTGCCCCTCCTCTGCCTCGGTTCTCACTCCAGGGCAAGCCTGCACCACTGGGAGTCCATCACAGCTGGACAGGAACATCCCAAGGCCCCACCGAGCCAGTCCCTCCACCCGCTGCTGCCCTGGTCCAGACAGTGAGGACTGGACATGCCCTGCTGACCTCTGAACCCCAGCTCCAGGAGCCTTCCTGCCCCACCTCCCCTAGAGCACCCAGCACCTCAGCCTCCAGCAATTACAGCTTGACCAGGCACCATCCTGTCTCTCATTTTCCATCCCCTCAAATCCATTCCTCCAGCCCCATGGCTCTCCACGGCCACCTGCCTTGGCTACCACCAGCGTTAACTGTCCTCACCCCGAGCCAGAACCCAGACTGTTTGACACTTAAACTAACCTGATCCTTTCTCTGCCTGGAACCAGGACCGGTGTCCACTGCTCCTGGGCCAGCACAGAATGCTGTCACCACTGACATGCTGATTGACTCAGAGCGAGTACCTGAACCTCTGGGCCTCATGGTCTTACCCACATGGGATGCTCCTACGGGATAATCTCACCACACGAGGGAAGTGCCTTTGTCTCATAATACGATGAGCATCACAGGCTGGGGTGTGGCTCTGTGGTGTGGTACTTGTTCCGCACGCACAAGGGTCTGGGTTCAACCCCCAACACCAAAGTAATAATAAAAATAAAATAATCATAAGGCTCCCCAGAGTTCTGCTGCTGGGAACGTTCTCCCTGCTGCCCTCCTGGGAGCTCCCCCTGGTCTTCCTGCTCAGTGTGTGACTGCTGGTTACCCTCCACCTCTGCCAAGAGCAGCGAGCTTCTGCTAGCTATCCGCCGCACACGGTCAGCCGTGTATGAATCACCACGGGGCTGCTGCGAGTGGATGGATGGATAGACAGATGGATGAGTGGATGGACAGGCAGCTTGCTGCCCCCTCTTCTGCAGTGGTCTCTTCCTGTAGCACGGTGTCGGGACACTGGGGTGTGACGTCTCTGTCCAGCCTGCCCAGATGCTGCCTGCTCCCTTGCTGGCTCTAGGGGCTGGGGTGCTGGTCTGTGTCCTTTCCCACAGGCCGTTAACGATTTCTGGCTTCCAGCATTCTGCCAGGGCGGTCAAGGCAAGGCGGAAGGATGCAAGCAAGGGCTTCTCCTCCTTCCTGGGAGGCTGGGCTGGGGCCATGCGGAGCCGCGCTCAGGAAACGGAGAAGGGAGCAGGAGCCCCGGCCTGAGGTGGTGCTACCCCTACCCCTTCCACCCTCCGCCGAGCGCCGGCCTGCAGGGGCTCCCTGGAGGACACATGGCAGGGGCCTCCGGAACTCAGGCCGAGCACCCTGTTCGCGGTGTGGATGGTGAGCAGGCAGAAGTAAACAGTCAGCTCACCTGTGACGCAGAACACACATGTCCCTTCCCGGCAGCCCCGTTCTCTGCAGCTCTGCCTACAGATGTCCCTATCTGGAGCCTCAAGGGCCTTCCGTGAGGACTAGAAGTGAACCATGTCCAATCTGCTTCTTTAGCCTAAATGATGCAACACAATGCAGCTATTTCTGCAAGATGGGGTGAAGAGGGCCGCCTGGGGTGCACCCTGTGATCACCCCACACCCACCTCCCGCCCTCAGCCCGTCAGTGCCCAGCCCTGCACCCTGACGCCTCGGTCCTCTCTTGGACTCCCCTGCAGCTGTCTTGCAGGTTATCGATAAACCCGTAACTTTTCTACACGCCTGAACTGCGGGTGAATTCTCTTACTGCCCGTGGTTCCATCCGGGCATCAAGATGTCACTCAACACCAGCACCTCCCAGGGCACTGACCGAGTTGGCCGTGTCACAGCCCCAGAGAAACTCACTCCTAGAGCCTGTGACTGTGCTCTCCAGAAGAACAGCAGGGGACAGGGGAGACTTCAGAGCTCATCGCACCAGTCACAATAAGCTGGCCAGCAGAGCCCCAGCTCAGGCTCGGGAAAAACCCCAACTCTACACGACTGGGCTCCACAGCGCTGGGCAGGGTGCATCCACAGGGGGTACAAACTGCCAGTGTTTCCGGTGGTGCCCACGGCAGTCCTTAAGAATCTCCATCCAGGGGCAAATTAGCGGTGCCTTCTGAGTGCAGACTACGGCAACAGGAATGACAATAATGACATGTTTCTCCAAACAGTCGCAGCAACAAAGGATATGGCTGAAGGCTGAGTCCAAGAAACTGCCACTGGGACTCCACATGTCTCCTCCAGCCCAACCCCCAACCCTCGGCCCGGGCCCGGTCTGACCTACCCTGGGATTCCGGTGGTGGCCTCCAAGGAACTGCCGGGCTTCCTCCCCTCTAAGGGTGGCAGCTAGGTTTCCAAGGGAGCCAGCTCCAGAACCTAGAGGCCCAGAGGGTGGGAGCCTGGCTCTTCCCAGGCTCCTCCACCGGCAGCTCCGGGAAGGAGCCACATTCATATGGTAATTTCTCCGGGACAAGGAGGACCCAGGAGGGGGAGGGGGTGACTGGCAGCCTCCTTGAGACCCTGCCCAGTGGGCCTTCCCAACAGGCGCACGTGAGCGGTGTTCTCAAAGAGTGGGCGCAGGAGGGCAGCTTGCAAGGGCGGATAGATCGTGACACAGGGTAGATGGTGGTGCCAGCTGTGGCGAAGGGAAGAGGGGTGATTGATAGACTGATTTTTTGGTACCGGGAACTGAACCCACCTCACATTTTCCCCACTTCGCTATAGCCCCAGCCCCAGTTTAAAGCTATGGTGCGTTCCCATCTGTCCCCTAGCTACCTTTTGTGGACAGAGGGGTTGCGCCGACAGTTGGAAATACTGCAGCCCGCTGCTCCCTGAGGCCTTGGCCTCGCCCCTGCCGACGCCCCAGCCCCACATTCCCACTCTTTTTCAAGGAGGCTGCTTCTCCCTGGGACTTGGCCAGCCTAGGGGGAGCGCACCCTCTGGCTGCTACAGGGTTGTAGACCTGCAATCCCCGCACTCTGGGATGCTATGGCAGCAGGATCCCACCTTTGAGCCCAGCCTGGACAAAGTGAGACCTTAGTGACAACTTCTCAAAATTTACGAAAGGATTGGGGTTACAGTTTAGTAAGAAGGCCCTAGGTTCAACCTCCATTACCAAGACAAACAAACAAAGCCCAGCTCCTCCTGGGGACCAGGCAGGCTAGAGCCCCATGACCTACCCACTTCCTCTCTTCCTGCAGATGGCTCCCCTGGCATCCCATGCCTGCTTGCCTGTCCTTTGCAGAGATTACACACCTCCCACGTCCCTTTCTGCTGTGTGCTGGGCCTGGGCAGGTAGAGGAAACTAAAGGTCAGTGCCCAGGAAGCAGCTGCAGACCCAAACAAACAACTACTCTGCAGACCTCACCATACCCCACACGGATGGATCCCCCACTGATTCACCCTACTCCACCAGCTCAAGACGAGCCACAGGGCCCTGGGCCTCCTGGGGTCTCAGGGAACCTGGAGGGCAACCCTCGGAGAAGGGAAGAAAGAAAACAGCTCCTGTGAAAAAGATTAAAAGGACAGGTGCTCACAGCTCTACCTAACATGCACAAATCACCCCACCGAGCCAAGTCTGTCCCCGAACTATGGTGCAGTCTGCTGGGTCAGCCTGGCCAAAGACCCCATGATTATCCCCCAAAATGCACGGCCATGCAGAAACTGGTACACAAATGTGCAGCGTTATTTACAGCAGCCATGGGGGAAACAACCCAAATGCCCACTGTCTGATGAGCAGGTGAGCAAAAGGGAGGAGTATTACTCCACCGTGAACAGGACGGAAGTGCTGGCTGGGGTGTGGCCCAAACTCAGAGGGCTCACCTGGCATGCAGGAGGCCTTGCACCACTCAGTGAGGTGAAATGAAGTGAAGTGGAATGAAATGAGGTGTTGACAAATGCCACAACAGGGATAGACCTTGAAAATGGCAAGTGAACACAGCCAGACACTGAAGCCCACATCCTGTATGGACCCATTTTCTGAAGTACCCAGAAAAGGCAATTTGACCAGGACAGAAAGCAGGTTAGTGCTGGCCGGGTCGGTGGGGAGAGAAGGGAGGGAGCCTGACCTGTGAGTGCCGATAGGCGCAGGTCTCTCTATCTGGCAATGGTAAAATGTGCTGGGATTAGACTGGCACTGGCTGCCCTGAACATGTCACCTTGACTGGGCTACGGGGTACCCAGATGTTTGGTCAGGCATTATTTTGGGTGTGTCTGTGAGTGTTTGGGGGTGAATTTAACATGTTTTTTGTTTTTGGTACCAGGGATTGAACTCACGACCTTGCACTTGCCAGGAAAGTGCTTATGCCGCTGAGCTAAATCCCCGGCCCAAATTTAACATTTAAAGGGGCAGGCTGAGTAAGGCAGACAGCCTCTCTAGTAAAGGTGGTCCTTATCCAGAGGGTCAAGGGAGGATGGTGTCACAAGCTGCTACCCCAAAACATAAGGCCTAGGCCCCCAGGTTGGGCTGCAGGACTGTGAGAAGCAGCAGGTGCACTCTGACCTCCTCTTCCGCTGAGACTTAGAACAAGACCCCTATGTGTGAGGTCCTCTCCATACCCAGACAGGAGCACCCTTCTCTGGGCAGCTGGAGGAGCCCAAAAAGCAGGACAGTATGCCAAGCTTCCCAGCTGATGACCCTGTGTCCACCACAATGGCCCATGAAGGTCCACTCTCTACCCAGCCTAGCACACCCCCTCAGGGTTACCCATTTCTTCACTTCCTCATGCAGTCAGATCTAAATTTAAATAAATAGGTGTTCCCTCCCACTTATCTGCCATCAATCATCCCTCTTCTGGGCTGCAAGCTGGCCAGGGGTCCCTGTGATCCTGAGAGGGACGAGGAGCCAAATCCGCAGGACACCTCTCTTCCCCTGGGTGGCAGCCCTCTGCCCGCACAGGTGGTCTCACTTTCCAAGATTTTACTTATTCACAACTGACCGGTCTGAAAAGATGAAGTGGAAAATTCAACCAACAGCCCATTCCCAAGTCTTATATCACTTTTATTGTGGTACCGTACGTTCAACAGCTTCATAAATGTACTGTGGGACTGCATACTTCACTTCACTTTGTTCTGTCTTTGTTTTGAGATAAGGTCTAACTATTGGTGCAGACTGGACTCCAACTCAGTACGCAGCCCAGACTGGCTTTGAACTTGCCAGCCTCCTGCCTCAGCCTTCCGTGTGCTGAGATTATAGGCGTCCGCCACCACAGCTGGCCTGGATCATGTCCTTTAAAACAGTGTGATGACAGTGAATCGGATCGTGGTAAAGCTATTATTAAAAACAGTAACAACAAAGAACTGAGAGAGGTGTGCACCCCCCAAGCATGAGGGCAGTGTCCTCCTGCCCACGGCCACTCACCTCTGCCTCTGCTGCTGCACCCCTGGGCCCTCACACCTCCCCCCAAGCCCTGCTGCCTGACCCTAACGGTGACTGTGACCGAGCCAAACAGTAGCAGTCTTCATGCGCTACTCCTTTAAACTCTGCACCCTGGTGCGGACAACCTGCTCTCCAAGACACCCACTCAGCACCCTGTCTCCCCGAGTTCAGGGCCAGCAGCAGCACTGAGAGACCAGGCTCACAGTCCCTGCAGGGACCTGAGCCTCTGCCCAGGCCCGGTGAGGACAGCAGAGTCCCTGCGCTGGAGTGGGACCTCCTGGGCCTTTCCCAGAGGCACAGACCACACCTGGAAGAGGATCCCTCCCTCATCCCCACACCCCACAGCTGAACAGCGGGCGTCTGCCAGGAGCCTGGGTGACAACAAGCCAAGCAGAGGATGCTACAGCCCCCATCCTGTCAGGGCCTCCGGGAGCTGCTCAGGATTTAGTGACCAGTGAGGTCCTTGGTCTCCAAGTGCCCCAGGGTGTGAATTCCAAGTGCCTCCCAGAGACAGAGTGGGGCCTCCCTCACTTCCACCTACCTAGAAACCCCAGGGTCTTCTGGGGACAAGCTGAGTCCCCCCACTTCTGTGAACAGGCAAAGAAGGAGTTTCTGCTGCATGGCCAGATGTGGAAGCTGAGGTACACACGACAAGGTCATTTTCCTTGTCTCTCCATCTGCACCTCACCTCGGGCCTGGCCAGGAGCTGCTCTCTGGGGAGACAGAGGTCCCTGCAGTCCCGGCCTCAGTCAAAATCACAGAGCAACTCGGAACCTCAATACCATCTCAGAGGTGCCCACAGAACCTTGCTGAAAGCATCTATGAGTGAGTGAGCGAGTAAAACAATGAAGATAGAGGAGCCGGAGCCAGGAGGCCCAGGACGCAGGGCCTGGGCGGGGAGGAGGGAGAAGCAGCCGTGACGTCCGGCAGGATGGGAAAAGAGCGCCCAGGAACTCCATGCCCTGTGGTCCTGCCGTTCCCAGGACTGCAGGAAGCAGGCACTGGTTAGAAGTGCAGTGCGGGGGTGACACTCAGGGGCCAGTGACACTGCAAGCAGAAGCCACTCCTGACCTTTCCCTCACTGCCACTGCTCCCTGGATGCCAGGGCCCACGTCGCTGCCTGAGTCCCAGATCCCTCGCCGCCACCACACCAGGCTCACTCCAGGAACCCTGACCCACTCCTTCCCCCCAGCTCCTGGGGCTCCTGCTGCCCTGAACCTGTGATGCCCCATCTCCCAAGCTGTCCTCCTCCTGGGTCTCTAGAGCCCAAAGAGTCATCCCCCTGCACTCAGGCCAGGAAGCTTTTCTGCATCTCTATCTTCCTGGACAAGCTCACGGATCCTGGGACACCCATCCTACAGCTGCCTGGGTACTTCTGGCCCCACTGGCCAGAAGCTTCTGGAAAGCCCATCTTACATGTCCCTTCCTCAGACCCCACCCACCCACAGCTGGGCTTTGGCAGCAGATACAGCCTGCGACAGACTCGGGATCTCCATGACCACTTGGCAGGAACTGGCTCCTGATGGGCACCAGCGTCCAACATGTAGGCGGGGAAGGTGACTTGGAGGGCAAGAGCGTGCCTAGGGCATGTGGTCAGCAAGAGGAGCACAGACCCAGGCAGCCGGATACACACAACCGCCTCCTGGGGTCGCCAGGTGAGTCCCATCGGTGCCCCATTAGCAGAGGTGAGTGGTCCCTGGGCCCAGGTCTCCCCAGTAACCTGTCTGAGGCTCCTTCTTTCTCCAGTCTCCCTGTCCAGTCCTCTGCAGAAACCATCAGTACCAACCTGGCTCCTGCTCCTCCCCGACTTCTGGCTCTCCTACTCTCCAGAGGTGCCAGGCCCAGCCAGCCATGCTGAGCTCTGGTACCTGAGCTGCCCTCACTTTCGCCTGAAAAGACTTGCAGCCTCTTGGGGTGCTAAGAGGGTGCCAGAAGGGATCCTACTAAACTGGAGTAGGGGGCTTGGCAAACAAGTAGGGGAACTGAGGGCTGAGCATCTGGGTCCCTGACACAGCGTCTGCTGTCCCCACTGGGGCCCCTGCCTCGTGGCCTGTGGCAGGTATATGGTCCAGACCCTGTGAGCCAGCCAAGGTGCAAGGAAAAGGCGCCACGTGAGGCAACTGGTGTGTGCATGGTTCCACACTGTAGGGGAGCAGACTGAGCTCTCAGTCAGCTGAAGACATCAGCAGGAATAAAGTTCCAGCCCTCCACTGCCTGGTGGGCCCAGGGTGCCTTCCCAGGCCTCTCACGGGAACACAGGGACACAGAATTGGCCCCTTCACGCTGGCCAGGGGGCTTCAGGCAACAGTGGCCCAGTCAAGAGCAGTGAGGGGCGCTGGACCTGGCTCATGGGTGGCCTGCAGCCAAAGCGGATCAGTGAGTCAGCTGAAGCCTTGCGTCTCTAAGCCATTATGCATCAGCCTTCCGTGTGCACCAAAAACAGAAGGCTTGCAGGACGCTTTCTCGCCAGCAGAACACTGGACACAGACGCCACTGCTGGCCTCAGCTTTCTCATCTGCCAAAGGAGGGGGCCAAGATTTCCTAGGGAGCCCTGAGAAGGGCGGTGGGGGGCAGCCAGTCTGGGGGTAAGTCCCCCAGACTGGGCGTGCACACATACACACGCGATCGTGTGGCACTGATGGAACCCCGAGCCTCGCACACCTGCTAAGCTCATGCCTGCATGTGCTCTGCCACTAAGCTACAGCCTCGGTCTATGTCCCTGCTTTTTAAAAGACTACACACGAACCAATAGGAAAACAAAGGCCTGTGAGAAACCTGTTCTCTATCCCATGAGGCAAAAGTCAGGATGAATGACATCCAGTGACAGAACTGTTCCATCTCCCTGCCTCAGTCTCCACCTGTCAGATGGGGAGGTAAGGAAGGGGCCTAAAGAAATTCTGGGGAATCTGACTGAGACCCAGAATGAGCCCCAGTCAGGAGGAAGGTACAGGTTATGGGGTCACTGAGACCTCCAGTCCCATCACCCCACCCGCTCCCTTGAGGTGCAAAGGGAACTCTGGATGTTAACCCCACTGCTCCCTAGAGAAGACCCTGCCATGGGTGGTGACAAACACGGAATTCATGTCTCCAGGAGGGCATCTAACCAACCCCTCAAAGACAGAGAGCAATGGGGCATGGGGCCTTACCCAGGGTTCCAGGGCTCCGCAACACCATGGAAGCCCAGCTGGTTGGGACACAGGGCTCTCAGGGTGCCGCGGGGCAAGCAACATAGTTCTATGGATGCGGGCAGGTGATCTGTGCCACCCAGCATCCTTCAGCACCTGGCCGGAAGCCACCACGGAATTTCCTCTTCCTCATTATTGACTTGTTTCCATGAAGCACCTGCCCACACAAAGACCTGGAGAGCTTGAAGCTGGGTCCATGGGGTTCCCAAGTTCTCAAGGACATGCAGAGGAGCTGGTGATGCAGAGACCTCAAGCACCAGCCGCCAGGCTACTGCACGGTGGCTTCGCTTGGCTACATTCTCGTAAGTCAAGGGGGCCCAGCCTGGAGGGCTCTGACAGTGCACAAGCTGCAGGAGCACCGGTAACAGCATGCTGACTTCAGGGGTCCCCGATCCCGTGCCCTCTCATCCTAACCTTCTCACCTAGCAGCCAGGTGCAGGCGAGCACCTTTACCTGTTCCCTACACAGCTTCCCACCAGTCACCGTGCTGCCTCTGTGCTGTTCTGAGGTCCTGACCCCTGATCCTGCCCCACAGGTCTCAGTGGACCACTCTCTTGCCCATCACTAGTGACACCATCAGAAGGTGGCATCTCCCCAGGCCTCAGCAAACAACACGCAAGAGACACCATGCCTGTTCTGGAGCCCCCCCCACACACAGGGGGGTGCCAGGGATAGAGAGGCCATGGGGTCAATCCTCAGTCTGTGGAGAGAATGCATTCAAATCACCAAAGAAATGTGGCTTTTCTCTGCTGTCCCTCCCTGCCTCCCTTTCTTCCAGGGCCTTGGGCACACCCTAAGAGGGATCTGAGCTTCACCACTGAGCTATGCCCTAAGTGTTACTTCTGAACCTTTTTCTTAAAGGCCTTCCAAGGAGATCTCATGCAAAAGAAAAGCAAAAAAGATGAAGATAAAAGAAATCCTAGCTGAGCTTAGAGGCACACACCGGCAATCCCAGCACTCTGGCAGGCCAAAGTGGGAGAAGCACAAGTTCAAATCCAGCTGGGGCAACTCAGCAATTTACTGAGCCCTTGTCTCAAAAATAAAAAAGGGCTGGAGCTCTAGCTCAGTGCCAAGGCTATGGGGCTTCGATTTCCAATACTGTCATTAAAAAAAAAAAAAAAAAGGTGCAAATCTGAGCTACACAATGCTGACCATTCATTCATTCCACCATTAACTGAGCCAGCACCAGAAAGGCCAGGAAATGAACAGAGGGATCGATGAACTGCAATCCCCACAGGAGTTCTAAGGAGAGGGACAGACAGACCCCAACTCCCCACCGTGCAGGGCTTCCCTGGAGCTAGTGACCAGCCGCAGTCACTGCAGTGGAAGTGAAGACCACAGCCGCCCCAAATCTTATCTCCTCTTCCAGTGGTGACAGGCACCTGGAACAGAGCCTGGGAGATAAGAGATGGAGATCTGGGTGGAGGGAGACATTCAACTGGGGACACAGGCAAGGACAAGGACGCCAAGGCAAGGACACAACTGTCCCATGACCACAGTGACCAATATGGCCGTTTAATGACCGAAGTAATACATTCGTGAATTGCACTCAGGCTGGGCAGGGAGAGGACAGGTGCGTTATCACGCATCACGCTCTAGGCTCCTGTGCGGAGCGGCACCCGGCACCTGGTCCTCCAAGACAACCACAGCCTGGCCTTCCCCCAGGCACCAACTCCTGCGGGGGGTCACAACCCCTTCCCTGCGGGTGCCTGGAGGCAGACAGAAGCAGCTCAGGTCCCTGCAGAAAGCTGGAATGAAGTTCAATATGCCCACCTCTCAGGACAGCCTGGTGGGTGTGAGTACCCGTGTGGGTGAGACCACCCCTGGGTGAGGGGGTGAGGCAAGGGGGGATCTTGGCATAGAGCATTCCAGAGCCAGCCAAGCTCCCCAGGTGTAGGTCCCCAGGTTCTGGCAGGAGTCCCTCACCACAGCCTGTAATTAGACCTGCGCCCCTCCTGCTGAGTCTTCGTAAGACAGACGTGCAGGGCCCTGGCGCTGTGGTGCGCAGCCACCCCCAGAAGCTTCCCGGGAACGCTTCTGAAGGCTCCACAGCGCTCCTGAGAGCAGGTCCCTACCTGTCCTGGAACCAGGCAGGCGCTCACTACACAAAGCCCAGCTCGGCGCTGGGAAGGAGGAGGCTGGGAAGCAGAGCCCGCCAAGTGCTGCCCACCAGTCTTCCCAAACATGCGGCTGCGGGAAACGGGACTCCTTGGGGCATCAGCCTGAGCTGTTCCCAGAAGCCCAATGGGCATCACCAGTCCCAGAGGAGGTGAAGGATGCCAAGAGGGGAGGGAGCCACCACAGTCACCCTGGAGGGGTCACCGGGCTCATCTTTGGCCTTCCTGCAGTGAGATAAAAGCGCTCTTCCCTCCCCCGCAGTCAGGAGGGAGAGAGGAAGCCCAGACACTTCCGGGGTGGTGTGGGAAAGACAGCACAAGACTGAACCAACCACACAGGTCAGTGGCGAAGGGGAGCTGAGCCCTGGTGACGGGCTTCTCCCAGGAGTCCTAGGACCCTGTAGCACACCACAGGGGTTTTTGGCACTGCCGGGGCTGGCAGGGTCCCTCCTGGGACAGCATTCTGGTGAAGCCATGTCACCCTTGGGGAAATGTGCTATCTCATCAGGGCTGCTCTGATCAGCCCTGATGAAACAGGAAGCTGGGGAGGATATGGTGGCAGAGTGGAGGGGGCAGGGAGGGAGGCCAACAGCCAAGACTGGGGCCCTGCCGCAAGGGTCCTGGGAGCCCATTATCACAGACAGGATGGGCACTGGGCACCTGGCACTCACACGATGACCCCAGAGGCCCCCAGGAGGACCACCGTTGGCCCAGGGTAATGGGGCCAGCCACAGACTTGCTGTGCTTGGCCTTGTGACCCTGTGGCCGTCTTCCCGTGAGAGCAGAGTTCCTGGAGGGCGGAAGCTTGGCCTCTCCATCTTGGAAGGCCTGTGGTCAGTGCGGTGGGTCAGCTGAGCTGGTCATGCTGTCAGCCCATAGGAACAAGGCCTGTGGACACAGGCACGCAACCCAGAAGATGCAACAGTGTGCCAAGTGCTCCGACACAGAAATGACCAGGTCCAGGGGTGGGCCAGAGGTCGGCCACGACTCCAGTCCCTAGGGATAGCTGTCTAGAAGGATAATCCCACAGAAGGCCACTTCCACAGCAGCCTGCCCAGAGCAGACACTGGAGACAGAAACACAGACCACACCTTTCCAGAGAGGACTAGATGAAGCTGACTGCCCAGCCCTGGTAGCTTACTGTATGGTTTACAGTGCAAATCCCTTTCTCCTGGCTCCTGAAAGGGAGCCCCCTGGCCACCAAGGAGAGCTAGCCCAAGACTGTGACATTTGTGTAAATGTCATCAAGACCCTACTAAGTGTCCAGGTAAAGCCACTTGAACAAAAGAAAAATGTACAGCAGTATTAGGGAACTTTCCCCATCTCCTACTCTAACGGGCTTTTCCACATGGGCTCCAAACAGAATTCCACCTCGTGCCGCAAGCACTGTCCCCACAGCCCAGATCTGATCTGCAGGAAACCCTGCAACCCGGCTCAGCAGCTTCTCTATCATTTGCTTCCGGGTGGCACATTTTTCTCGGAGAGCACGGGGAGCAAGAGGGATGCTTGCTCCGGCGACCTCTGACTGAAACACCCTCAGTTTTCCCATCAGAAAACAGGGACTGGGGTGCAGCAGACTGTCGCTGAGTCAGTCCCTATAGGGGACACTTGGGACAAAGTCTAAGAGCAGGCAGCAGTGTCCCGGTTCCTTCCTACTTGGGTGCAAGGGATGATCACACTTCACGCGGGGTGCCCACAAAGCCCCTCTTGAGACAACTCCACTAAAGAGCTACTTCCTGGTCCCTGGCTTATTGGCAGGGGCTCCCGAGGGCAGACACCCCCAGTGCATTCTCCAGCAGAGCAAATGCATTCCAGCCCCCAACCCCACCCAGCAACACCCTCTGCCTTGCCGGCGCCCGGTAGGGTCCTGCACATCCCAAACGTCCCAGGAACCGAGAGTTGACCAGCAGCTCCAACTCCCCCATGACAGCATGGGCACTGGGATCTCCAACGACTGCAGCCCATGCAGACTAGGTTCCCACCTCCCGAGCCTCCGCCCCTAAAGACCGAGAAGCTGTATGGAAGGACTGGAGAGGAGTGGTGGCCAAGTCACCTTTCTTCCGGCCCCCCAGAAAGCAGGGAAGCCCCTCGCCAAGGGGAGCAGGATCCCAGACTCTCCCGACAGGAGGACAGCATAACCACTAGGCAGAGTTGGCCAAATATTTATAAAGCAAGAGCTGTGACCACACAAAGCCCCTTTCTTCTATTTCGCGACCGAAAATCTGGTCCCCGCGTGGAGACCAAGCTCCCTGCTGCCCCTCTCCCAGGACTTAGGGTTGTCTTGTTGGCTCAAGGGCCAGGCCAGGGGGTGGCGCGGCTCTCCGCCCCACCAACGTGGCCATCGGGGGCCACCGGGTGGCCGCGCCACCTGAAGGCCCCCGGAGAAAGCGGTGCGAGGCTGGGAGAACAAAGAGCAAGGACTCACCCAGCAGCTGAAAGTCGGGCTGCACCGGACTCCAGAGAACCGCGGCCCGCCCACTGGGTCACATGGCTCAGAGCCCAGCAGAGGATCAAAGGGGCTTTGTGGCCACAGAACAAGGAGCCTCCCAGAGCGCAGGGCAGAGGTAGGAGGGCCCGCAGTGAAGGCCTGCTGAGGGAGGCTCGCAGCTTGTCGGGGAGCTGCTGCTGCTGCTGCAGGGGGCAGGGCAAGGGGTGCAGGAGGCGGGGAGAGGGACGCCGGCTGCGGGCGCCCTTCGACTCCGGGGAGCCTCCCTCAGTCAGTCACCCCCAAAATGCAAAGCGGCTCACTGGGTCCCTAGGGAAGAAGAGCCGGGGGAAGCCACTGCGGCCTGCGGCCAGCACTTGCCAGAGTGTACCATGCGGAGCAGGAGCACGGCCCCTCCTCCCAGCCACACGGCACTCTCCACCCACATGCTTCCCTCAGGGGCCAGCAGACCGAAAGCTCCAGCATCTTCCAGACTCACAGCCCCGAGCCCAGCTGAGCCGAGCCGAGCCATTGCCCCAGGCTTGTGGGCAGCTGTGGGCGGAGCCCAGATGCCCCATCCCTGGGTTCATCAGTTGCCCACGTGAGAGATGTGAGCTGCTGGCTTCCAGCAGGGAGGAACAAGGGGACAGGAGAGGTGGTGGTCAGCTCACCATGAGCTCTGTTCTAAGTAAGAGCCTCTGGGCTCCGGCTCATCTCACTCTTGCTTCTCCTTCACTTCTCGGGGTTGGAGCAGTGAGTCAGGGAGAGTCTCCTCCTCTCCCCACTCTCTGCACCCCGGTACTGGGTGGGTGAGGGGATCCCTGGGGTAGGGAGTGGACTCTGCTGCAGCCAGCCCCCAGTGCTGGGATCTGTCAGACCTATCCTGGTGCCCTGGCCTCTGACTTGACTTCTGGCCCGAGTGAGTCACTTCCAGGCACAGTGGCCGCAGGCCAGCTTCCACACTAGCTGTGCTGGCTGGGGGTGGGGCTGCTTTGAGGCCTCCAGCCCTCCTCTTTGGGATACCTGGCCCGGAGGAGCAGCCTGGGTCCTCAAGCTGCCCCTGCACTCGCCCTCCCTTACAAGAGGGTCTCACAGCACACAAGGAGACCCTCTTAACACACTCCAGGAAGTAGCCTGACACCTCCGAGGTACCCTCCAGACCTCCAGCAGAAACTGAAAGCAAGCTACAGATGTCACCTTAACTTTTATAGCTGTCACATTAAAAAAAAGGTAAGAATCAAGTGATATTAATCTTGACGTTCATAAAATTTTGTATTTTACTTAACCCAATGAGCAAAACCATTATCAGTTTAACATGTAATCGACATAAGAATGATGGACTCGGTTTGCATTTCTTTTCCTTTCCACACAAAGACTCTCAAACCCAGGGTGCATCTCAGCCTGTCAGCACCCCTCAGTTTACAGCAGCCACATGTCCACGCTCAACAGTCACAGATGGTTTAGTCCCAGAGTCGCCCAGATGCCCAGATTTGGGCAGCCCCAGGTCACATCCCATTCCACGTCCTTGAGCCACCCTCAGGACAGACAGCACAAGCCCAGTGAGACACACAGAGGCATCCACTGTAAGAGATCATCAAGGTCACTGATGCCCACACTGATGTTGTCTGCCTGGGGACGTACGTTGCTCCCAGACTTCAGTGTCAAAAAGAGCACAGGCTCTCTGCCTTATCTCCCCTCCTTCTGGGGACTGAACTCAGGGCCTCCACAACGAACTACCTCCCTAGCTCTTTTCACTTTTTATTTTGAGGCAGAGGCTAGCTTGCCCAGGCTGGCCTTACACTTGCAATCCTCCTGCCCCGACCTCCTAGAATGCTGGGAGTACACGCATGTGTCACCACATGTCTTACCATGTCTCTTAAGACTTGGGAGGCTGAGGCAGGAGGATCACCTTAAGTTCAAAGCCAGCCTGGGCTCCACAGTGAGTTCAAGGCCAGCCTGAACTGCAAAGCAAGACCCTGTCTCTACATAAATAAATAAATAAATAGTAATTTGCTAGACCTCTGGCCAGGCACTTTAGACAGTATGCAAGAATTCCCGTGATTCCAGTTCCTGTGGTTGCTGACCATCCCTTTTTCTGGCCGTCCCTGTCTTACTAACCAGGTTACTCCAGGAAAGAAGGAGAGGAGAGGAGAGGGTGACAGCACCCCGGCTACCTCAAGCCCTGCCCTTCTGGAGGCCGAGGCACCCCCACATTGGCTTCTGCTGTCTGTGTGTCCTTCCAACAGCTTACTCATCACACCTGTGTTTATTTATCTTTAAGTCACTTAAAATTGCACTTAAAAAAAAAAGAATTTATAGAGACAGAAAGCAGATTGGTGGCTGCCAAGGCCGGCCGGATGGAAGCTACTTAATGGACCCAGCTTTCCGTTTTAGGGTGATGAGAGATTCTGAGGATGGACCATCATGACGGTGGCAAGACACTGAAGACGCTGTACGGACGGCACGGGACATGGGCTGTGTGTCCGGCCACGCCAAAACACGCACTCAAAAGAAAAGGAGTTTCGCCAGGCATGGTGGTACAGACCAGTAATCCCACCACTTAAGAGGCTGAGGTAAGAGTGCAAGGCCGGCCTGGGCTCCATGGCGAGTTCAAGGCCAGCCTGAACTGCACGGCGAGACAAAAAACAAAAACACGCACACAAAAAGAGTTTAATATGTCCCCGCGGCCCCCCTCCTTTGACCCAGTTTGTTCTATTGGTTTATACCTTAAAACCAAAAGGCTCTTAAGTCACATCCTGACAGACTGACCAATGTCCCCTCCCCAACCTGTGACCATGAGTTTATGGGGTGAGAGGGAGCCCACAGATGCATGAAAGGCTGTGAGACACAGAGACCACACGGGCGGGCCCTAAAAGCAGCCACAATCCTTATGAGAGGGAGGCAGAGGGAGATCAGACTATGGGGAAGGCTGTCACGTGACACCAGAGGCAGAGATAGGAGTGCTGTGGCCACAAGCCAAGGAATGTAGCAGCCACTGAGTTCTGGAAGAGCCAGGAGCTGGCCCTGCCCACGCTGTGATGTTAGTCCAGCAGGCGGAGGAGGAGAACCAACCTTCAGAACCGTAAGAGAGTAAACTGCTGCTGCTTTCAGCCACTGTTTGAGCTAATTCACTACAGCAGGAACAGAGAGCTCATGTGAGGGCCGAGCTGGTAGGTTCACTGCTGAAAGCCTAGCAGCCAACACTGGGAACTGGGACCCCCTCCAGCCCCCATCAGGATCTCAGTCAGATCTCCCAAAGCCGTCGTTCTCAGGATGCTCTGGCCCACATCCACCAAGACTAAGGAATCCCTCACCCCGCATTCTGTTGGGTATCTGGTCAACCTGCAGCAGGAAACAGGGTCCATGCCACATGTCCCCGTCTAGGAATAGCGCCCTGTCCTTCCTGGGTACCCTCCTAACACAAGGGTCATGAACAGCAGCACTGTCCAGCAGGGACCTACTTTGGGAGTCCCCAGGGAACAGCCATGGTTTCCACCTCCCACTAAGATTTCAGGGACAGAAGCACGGCACAGTCTGGAAGGCTGGCACCTGCAGGAAGTGAGTCACCCACGTGCCACTCTGCACACAGCACCATCAGCAGAAAAGAGGATGTGGTTTTATAGCCCTCTCTGTCTCTCTCTCACACACACACAAACAGAAACACACACACACACACACACACACACCCCTGTGACACCTGTCCTCAGTGGCCATGGGCCCAAAGTCCATCTTCCTGCCAACAACCTTTCATTGCCCCAGGCAACACCCTCACAGCTCCTGTGCTGCGGAACAGATGGGGCCACACACGTGGCATCGGTAGCCATGCGTGCCCGGGAACTCCTTGTGTGCCTCCTGCACCTCCAAAAGATCCTGGGAGCACCTGCAAGGCTGTGCATTCCTGGGCTGGGTGGTTGGAGTCCCCAAGTCTCCTGGGAAGAAGCCCTGGTTGGAGGGGAGCAGAGGCTTCTCTTGGTGACGGGTCCGTGGCTTGCCCTGAGCTGGCTGTTTTATCACATTTGGTTGGCCGCTTACTTCTTGCCAGTTCCTTCTCTCAGTCTCAGAGAACATTCAGGCTGTCAAGATCTTGAGAAACACAAGTGAGCAAGCCCTTTCCTCGGAGCCAGCAATGGTCTCGGCTCCCTGAGTGCCCTGACCCAGGGTCCAGCCGGTGCATCCCACCCTCCCAGCACCCCCAGCCTCTCCTCCAGGCCTCTGCCCACCCCACATCAGACGCTCTGGGAAGACTTCCAGCCAGTGTCCAGCTCCACCCCTGACCTCTTTCTGGAAGGATGTTCCCTCCCTGAATGCAGAGATGCCACAGCTCCCTCGGGGGTCTCCCCCACCTCACCTGAGTCTCCTTGGGCGACCTTCTCCCCACCCCCAGTCCCAGCTCAGCCTCATCCTTTGCTGACTAGCAAAAGGCCACACCCAGCTCCCCCCTCACTGCCAACTCCACCCAGCAGCCCACCTGGCCTGATCCTGACACTGCTTCTCCCTGACTTGAGCCAGCCCCTCCGTGTGCCACTCTGGGGGGCGAGTGCCGCATCCACCCTCTCTCCATGCCCACTTCCTGTCTCCTCTTTCCTGAGTGACCCTTCCCACCTGGCTAACCCGTGTTCAACCTCCACAACCCCACTGTTCAAAGGACCTTGGACCCTGCAGCCAGGAGAGGAGGCCTCAGAGTCCCCCAAACCTACAGCCCACTCTAGCAGACATTACCCCCTCCAGGAAGCCCTCCCTGTGTCTCCACCAGAGGTGACCACTACCCCCAGAGTCACTGGTGCCAGCAGAACTTGCCACTGCCTCAGGCAGGACATAGCCCCATTTCCCCCTTTCTAAGAAGTGCTTACCCCACCCCATCTCACCCCATCATCGGGGAGCAGCTTCCGCCCGCCTGCTCCAGGTGCCTCTTTCATTTCCTCTTGAAAAGCCACCACTTTATCAACAGTGTATCTTCTAAATTAAGTGTGACCGTACTGTCTGCGGCCAAGCCTGTCACTAGCACTCTGTTGATCAGAGACACATCCTGTCCTGCCCCATCGCCTCCCACCCCGGCCCCGGCCCACACCATCTCCCATCAGCAACTCCTCAGCCATGAGGCTACAAACGCCCCCAACAAAATGCTCAAAACCCCCCTGACTTCACCGACACAGATAAGCAACGTCCTGGTGGCCTCCTGACAGCCAAGAGGGAAGAACAGCGCCTCCCTTCTCACAGGAAGCCCAGAACCAAAACAAGCTGATGGAGGATTTTCAGTCAATCAACAGTTGGTGTTAGAGGTGCTGGGGCTCCCGGACCCAGGATCGCAGAGAGAGAGTGGGATATTTGTTTGGCTTCTAGAAATAAGTTTGGTGAAGATGATAGTTTGCAGCGTGCACACACATGCACACACACACACACACACCCCTGAACTGTGTCGGGATCACGGTGAAATCTGAGCACTGAGTATGCTCAAGTAGCACACGGGTCGGGGTGCAGGTGAGACTGACACCCCCTTTGCCATCCAAAGGAGCTCATATCCCTGAGGTTTAAACTCTTCCACCCTGGTGATTTCAGGACACCACATCTGACACTACTAAATCCTTAGCACAGAGAGCAGGATGGGAATGTAGGAGACAGGCCCAGGCCAGCTCAATGGCAGATAAACTTGGGGTTTGTGCGGTGCTGGGGATGGAAACTGAGGCCTTGCACATGCGAGGTAAGGGCTCTTCCACTGAGCCCCAGCCTGGCCCAATGTTTGGGTTTTATTTCCTCCCCACACTGCCCACTGCCTGGCTGGGACTCTTCCCCACCTCGGGAGATAAAAAGGTCTAGAATGCCCCACTGTGGCACAGCAGATATCGTGAGCAGAAGCACGAGTGCCCTGCAACTCTTATCTGCAGAGCCCACTGTACCCAGAGGACCCCAACTGTCATGAGCCACCACCCCCAGACAACTGGGAAATGAGAGATGTACCTTCCACCCTTACAGGCAGCGCCACACGGCCGTCTCATCTCCCACTCCTCTCCTAGGAACTCACAGAACTTTCTAAAGAATCATCTGTTTTCCTACAACTGTCCTTTTCCTCCTCCTCCGCTACGCAGACAACACACAAGCTCCAAATTCCAACTGCTCCGTGAGTCATTTTCTGTGCACTTCCACACGTGTGTGATCACATGTGTCTCAGCTCTCGCCGATCTGCCTTTCTCATCTGCATTTCTCATTAGGCTCAAGTACTGAACCTAAGAGGTTATGGGAAAAGGTTTCCTTCTCCAGGGTCTACAGAAACACTTCCCTCTACACTCAAGATCCCTGCCTTCCCCACAAACAGCCGGCAACTTCAACTTCCCTTTCTCGGTCTTGTTAAAGTTGGGCGGTCTACCGTGCCCTAAGTTTCCAGAGTCTGTAAATTTCAAACTGCTACCTTCTTTGAATAATTAAAAATAGGTCAGCAGTCTAGATATATTACATTTTGCAAAGTGAGTTTCCAAAGAACCTGGTGTAATTGCTTAGATAATAATCTTCCATTGTTCCCCAAATATGTCTGTCTATGGAACCCCTTTGCCTCAATAATGCTCATCAAAGCTCCCTCAGAGAACAGTTTGGGGAACACTGATCCAGCCTTGCAGGTTCCTCATCTCTCTGCCCTTCCCCCAGGCCAAACACCTGATAAACACAGCTCTGGACAAAGGTAGGGTTTCGGGGACACCCAGAGGTAGGAGGGCTCACTTAGACAGCCATAAGTCTTCTAATATTATTTTAAACCTAAATTCCTAAAAGGAAGCTAAAGAATGCTCAATGGAGCACTGATTATAAAGATTTAAAAAAACAAAACTAAACTAAAAATAACCCCACTGTGCAATAAGGACAAACCTAGTGAATATCATCTAGCAGGGAAAATGAGCAGCCCAGAACTCCAGAAATTGCCTTCGATGAAACTCAAACCTGCAGACATAAAATGTGAGGCTGAAAAGGATGCTCATTCCCAACACGATGCTAGCAATGCAGTCTTAAGGCCTGTGAAAACAGAGCAAGCAGTGGAGGAGCAGTCCCGGGGCCAGCTGCAAGGCATGCTGGGAGTTAGCGCAAATGTTGGCACCAGCAGGGGGACAGGAGTGACGGCGATGGCACTGGCAGGTGTCTCCTGTTGGACACACCTGGTGTTTCCTGTTGGACACACCTGGTGTTCTCTGTCTGAGATCATGCCTATTTTTAAAACCTAAAAGAGCAAGCCGGGGCTGGTGGTGCATGCCTGTAATCCCAGCACTCTGGGAGGCGAAGGCAGGAGAATCACAAGTTCAAACCCAGCCCAGGCAACTTAGTGAGACCCTGTCTCAAAATTAAAGAAGAAGAAAAAGAGCAGTCTTGGCCTGCCGCAGGCCAAAAGACAGTGAGATTTTCTGTGTAGACTGCCTTCGCGGTCTGGGGAAGAGGCTATGGCCATGCTGCCCTCGCTCAGTTTACCTGCCTGGCATCCAGGACAAGGAAGTCACCTGCTCCATAGCTGCTCACCACTCCTGCTCTCCCTGAAGGATTCTGGGGAGGATCATGAGGTAAATAACCGTGCGCGGGAAACCTCATGAAGACCCCCGAGCAGATGAGGACTGACTCTTGTCCTGTGTACATGGCCTGGCGGACGCCCTGCCTCCCCAGGGTGGGGCCTGCGGTTCCCTCCAGGGTAGGGGCCTGAGCATCTCAGCCCCCAGGTCCACAGGAGACTTCCGCCAGCCTCAGACCCGCCCCCCATCGTGGAGATGCCAGCAGCCCTCTGCCCTCTGCACAAACACACAGCAAGTGACAGACAAAAAAGCGTGCTCTTCCCCTTCTCCCTGCCCTCAGAACTGGATGGCAGGACTGACTGGGAGGCAGCTAGGACATTAGTGGCAAGGACACTCATTACCTTGCCCCTGGTCCACGCCACACAGCTGAGCCACTCCACGCCAGACCCTTCCAGGCAGAGCTCTGGGCCCATTTGTAGGGCAGCCAGGGTCTCTCGGGCTCTACCATGCAACCTTCACTCCATCCAGCCGGCAGCTGGAGCTCAGGTAAGATCCCACAGGGAGCAGCTAAGGGACTCCATCTCAATCTCTCTGTCTCTGTCACTTCTGTGCCTGTCAGTCTGTCTGTCTGTCTCTCTCAGCTACAGATGGAATCCTGGGCAAGTACCTTAAGCTCTCAGAGCTTCCTCATCTGAGAAAAGGGGAGAGAAGTATTGGAGAGACTGAGGACCCACACAGCAGCTGCCTCCTGCTCTCAGGCTGGCCGAGAGGAGGTGGAGGCGTGGGCGCAGGCGGCCGGGAGGAAAGGGAGTGGCTGGCTGTCAGCCTCCGCGGAGGGGCCGGGCTGGAGGCGGAAACTGCTCCCAGCCCGCGAGCTGCACGGATCTGTGCTTGGAAACAGGAACTGCAGCCAGAAGAACTTCTCGGCAAGTTCTCTTACATTAACAGTGTGAAATGCCCTGAATATTTTGTCACAATTTGCAAGTAGAAATGTGAGCCAGATGGCTTCAAACACCTTCTGTCTCTGTCTTCCTCCTCCTCCGGACCTCCCAGGGTCCCCAGGTACAGGGACATGGGGCCTCATAGACTCAGGCCCTGCCTGCCCTGGTTTTAACATCAGGACAGGAGATAAGAAAGCTAAAATAAAACCAGGTATGAGAGCACGCACCTGTAATCCCAGCAATCTGGGAGGCAGAGGCTGGAAGTTCCCAAGTCTGATCCCTACCAAAGGAATTTAGCAACTTCCTGAGATGTGACTCCCACAGAAATTTAAAAAGGGACTGGCGCTGTAGCAGAATGCCCGCCACACGCACTGCAAACAGGTATTTCTGGGTCCTCCTTCAGTGCATGTACAGCACAGGTGGATGTGTCATCGATGACCTCAGGCAGGGCCCTGGGAAAGATTCCAGAGGAGCCTGGCCGCCATACCAAAGGATGACAGGGCAGGCAGGACCTCAGGGTGGTGGCTGACCAGCCCAAAGCCAGAGCCCTCGGCACCTCAGCCTGGTACCTGACAGGCAGGGAGGCCTAGGGCAGCCTCCTGGGGCATCAAACCCAGCTGAGTGAGGCCCCCTGGGCTCCCCGAGGGAGGCTCCAGGGTGTAGACGCAGCTGGGAGGAAGGTCAGCTCTCGCTCCCCAGATCAGGGTCCTGGCCTGCATGGTGCTCAACCACAGAAGCCTCACTTCCCCCCCAGGATCCTCTCTTCCAACCACTTCGGCATTGAGTTCATTTCCCGGCCGAGGCCCATGTGCCCCAATTCACAGTCACAGCAGCCCTGCAGGAGAGGAGCTGGGCTGTGTGGCCTGGGCTGTGTGGCCTTAGGGAAGTCACTCTGCCTCCCTGGGTCTGTTGCCTCACAGTACAGCTAAGTTACCTGGGCTGGGCTCAAACTTGCAATCTTCCTGCCTCGGCTTCCCAGAGTGCTGGGGTTTCAGACATGCATCCTTGGGAACATTCTTGATATCCATTAGTGGCACTCTGCACTCCTCTGATATGTCACCAAAGGAGAGGCAGTTGGCTCTTCCCAAAGGAGTATCAGTGGTTTTCACTGACAGCCAAGACCAGAGCTGGTTGATTGGAAGCAGTTTTCTGCCACCTCTGCCAACAGCCCAGGGCAGCCAAACAGGAGGTTGTGGGTGGCAGGGGTCACCAAGGCCAGGCCGGTCCTATAGCAGGGACCAAAGAGGTGGTGGAAAACTGTTGGGGAAGGAGGGAAGGAAGCAAAGGGAAAGGGGAAGTGAAGCCCTCCCATCCCTCACTCAAGCTGGGGGGAAGGGAGGCCCTGGCCTGATACACCCACCCCCACCCCCACCCCTACCCCAGGCCCCTGCTGGATCCAACCCAGGCCGCCCAGGCTCCAGGACTCCGCCCCTGGCCCATCTCAGGGGAGAAAGCCAGGCCCTTCGCCTTGCCAAGTTCCAGTAATGAATCCCACATTCATCCCGTCCTCTCCCTGCTCCCTGGAAACCCTCCCTCCACCTTCTGGCTGAGCTCTGAACAGCTGGCCTGCAGAAGTTGCTGGAATTCAACACGTAGAGGTGCCTGTGAAGAGCCCTCTCGTCCCCCACCCGCCCCTTCCTCTGCAGATAAGGCCTCTCTGTTCCTCCCTTTCCTTGGGAAAGCTGGAGGCCGGCAGGAAGTGGGATCCACCGTTAACCCTTCCTGTGCCTCACTGGCTGGCATGGCAGGGCTCCCCCCCCACCCGCGTTTTGAGTCTCAGGCACTGCTGCTTAGCTCTACAGGATCGGATCGCTAGCCTGCTCCCTGCTGCAATAACCCCCGAGGATTTCACAGGTAAAAGAAGGGAGGCCTCTGAGAGGCCAGTGCTGGACTCATTGCGAATGCTTCAATGCCACAATGAGCCACCAGCTGCTCTGAGGAGGCTGGCAGACACTGACCCGCCCCACCCCCCACCACGGATCGCGTGAGACTTGAAAGGCCAGAGCCAAGACACCACAGCCCGAGGCGCCACCTTGTGTTGGCACCTATGGGGAAAGGCGACAGTAGGGTGGGATGTGCGGAAGCCCCCCCCCCCCCAGCTCATACAGCTCCACCCCGATCAGGCGCAGGGCAAGGGTCCTCACAATCAGGCACTCAGCGTCTCCCTGCAAACACCCTACTTCCTCTTTTCCTCCCATGCTGGCGGCCACTGCTGGAGCCTGGTCTTAGACCCACTGACCACCTCCCTCCTGAATGAGGACCACAGCGGCCCAAAGGCAAGGAGGCTCAAGCCCCTCTTCCTGCGTCCCTCAGACCCGAGCTCCAAACGAGGTTTTGTGTCATACGCAGAAGAGCAGGGACACCTAGGACTTGAGGTTGGGTAGAATGAGGGGGTTCCACGTGGCTGGGGCAGCCCATGGTAGTACGGGGCTGTCTGTGGCCCTCCTAAAGTCCCTAGGAGAGCAGGGGAACACTGCCACCCGCTACTGTCCGGTTACTTGGTAGACCAGTGAGGAATGCAGGCTGCAGGTTTCCAGGCCACAATCCATCCAACGTGAATCCTCCCATCACTGTTCAGAGGGAAGGACCGGCACAGCACGTGACCGCACCTCCAGCCCTTCTTATTTTGAGACAGGGTGTTTTAAGTAGCTAAGTTTTCTAGGCAGGGTTTGAACTTTTCGACCATCATGCCTCAGTCTCCCACAGTGTTGGAATTCCAGGCGTGCCCACCACGCCCAGCGGAAGCACTGGAGATCTTACATGAAGTCAGCAGACGTGGGGTGCCCCCGCCCACCCATGCAATGCTCCTGGAGGCCCTGAGACGTTAAGTGATGTACCCCAGGCTGCACAGCAAGTCTTGCCACCAACCCACCAAGCCATGTTCTAGGAAACAGGCCACAGTGGGGCCGGCTCTGCCCTCTCCCGTTCAGCCTCCTGGAGACACCACAGGATGCCAGGCCACAGACCCCAAACTGGGGCAACAGACAAGTAAAAATGTGAAAACCCACACAGAACAGCTGCCGCTCAGCACTGTTAATGCACCATGCAGACGCGCGCGCGCGCGCGCACACACACACACACACACACACACACACGCACGCATGCATATACATACAGTGCCGGGCTGTGCTGAAGCCCCCAATGAGGGCCCCCAAGCCAGCTCCCCTCAGCCATCCCCAGCAAGGCGGAAGGACTTAATTAGTACCATAAGGCTTGCAGGAGGAAGAGGACAGGAAAGGAGCCCAGACAGGCTGTGGGAAGGGCTGGGAAGGTCAGGCTGGGGACCTCCGGAGGACAAGGCAGGCGTGAGTGCTCCCCAGCCAGCCCCTCCTCTTCCTTTGCAGATTTGTCCCTGCGAGTGTCTATTACCCAGAGCCTGTCCCGGCCCCAGCCCAGCCCCTCCTGGCCCCTCCCAGCCCTAGAAAGCCAGCAGGGTCACTGCCGTGGGTGCAGCTGTTGTTTCGGGCAAGGAAAGCAGCCGAGGCACCAGACCTCCTGGTGGCCAAGGGCGCAGGACAGCTCAGTGACATTGGTGCCATGTGCTGGCCTCTACTCTGTTGACCCAGCCTGAGTGAAGGGGACTTCTCTCTGTTCCCTCCACCAAAGAAAGGTCACCAGATCAGTGCTGCCACAGCCCCTCAGAGAGGTCCCCTATAGCACTCTTGAGCTGCCCGGGCTCAGGGCATCTCCTTTGGGATAACAGCAAATTCCCCGTAGCACTTGCTGGGGTTTCTGATGGGTTTTCTGATGCTTGAAACCCAAAGTGCCCTGCCTGGGCAGTGTGGTTGGAGAGCTCCACAGAAAAGCCAGGCTTTTCAGACTTGGAGACCCAGCGCCTGAATGGGGCCATTCCCTCTCAGAGCCAAGGGACAGCGGTTCCCCAGGAAAGGGAACTTCAGGGGGCTGCTCCCTGTGAGCCGGCAACTCTACCTCTGCTTCTGAGGGCTGCCAGCAGAAGCACTCCACCTTTGGTGGGTCTCAGCACCCTGAAAGCCAAGGATGTTCTCCGAGCAGCAGTTCTGACCCAAGCTCACATACGGTGAGTGCTGTACTGGCTCCTACCACATCCCCAGGCCTCGCCAGCCCACTGGGTCCTTCCTATCACTGACGTCAACACATCAGGAAACCCCACAGCAGTTCCACTTCCAACTGGGCCCCAGGGACAGACAGCGCCTAGCAGTGGATCCAACCCCAAAGACCTCACATTCCAAGCACAAGTCAGAGGCAAGGGCCTGCCCTCACTTGTTTCTGATCTTCCAATGCCTCTGTCACTCGGTGTAGTCCTTGGAGCACACTTTCCCATTGGCCACTTTACAGATGGGCAAGTTAGCCAAGCGCCTTAGCTCAGCTTATGCAGCCAGGAAGAGCCAGGCCAGCTCACCCAGCAGCCTGGCCAGCATCTTGCTCACACCACCTCAAGACCTGAAGCAAGTCAAAGAAGGACACATTGGAGGGTCCATTTCCTGCCCGCTGCCCCCAGCTGGGATCTGGCCCTGACTGGAGCTCCCCAACCTGCTTCCACATGCCCTCAGCCCAAGACAGCTTTCTACCGGGGTCCCCTCCCACAGCTAGTGGCTTGATTCTCCCACAGGCGAAACAAAGCTTCTTCTGACACCAAAAGGCAGAAAAAAATCCCCAAGTGGCTGCGAACATCCTGTGCTGCCAGGGAGCCGCACCTGAGCTCAGGTTTTGTTTAACAATTTAAAAAAAACCAGCTGAGGATACAGCCCAGCAGTGCAGCACCTGCCTGGCAAGCGTGAGGCCCTGAGTTGGATACCTGGTACTGACAGATAAGTAAATAAGTAAAATCATTTTAAGTCTCTACGTAGAAAAACACCAACATGTAACAGTGCTTATTTCAGTAGAATGCGATTATTAATGATCATTTTCCTAAGCATGCCTCATTAAATATTTTTTGGTCACGAGTAGGTGTATTTTTTAGAAATCCTGAAAGATGGTTATTGTTCAATCAGGAAGACAGACACAGCCAGATGTGGAAACATACGTCTGTAATTTTGGCCACTCCTGAGGCTGAGGCAGGAGGGTAGCAAGTTCAAGCTCCGCTGGGGATAGGGGCCCTTTCCTAGACCAGGAAGCTGGGAGTCTCCAGAAGGCATCAAGGCCACCCTGCCTCTGAGTGGGCGCAGCGACGCACACGGCTCGGGGCCGCCTCTCACAGGGTTTCACGTGTAAGTCACAGCTGGCATTTCACTGACAGCGCGGCCTCCTGGACCAGGGCTCTGTCGGCAGCCGGCAGCCCACTCTGCTGAGCTCCGTCTGCAACAGGGGTTTCAATCCGGGCACTGCCTGAGAGCTGCCGGGTGACGACGGGCCAGCAACTCCAGCCTCTGTTCCACCTGGGCTGCCCTGATGGTGACGGGGGCTCACAGAGACAGCTGAGCTCGGGGGCTGGCACGCTGGAGAACGGTTACCACAGAATGCAATGAATAACCAAACCAACAGGTGACCTGGGCCTCAAAAGGGTGCCAATTAATGACCACTCCACTCAGCAACCCAGGCAGGCCGGGGGTCAGCAGGCCTGGTGCTGCCGGGGCCTCTCTCCTCCAGGGCTCACACGCCAAGGGCAGGCCGACGGGGAAAGGAGCTGGGGAGCCGTGGCACCTGTGACCTCCCCACCTGGGGCTGCCATCCCCAGCGACAGCTTTTCCCAGCCCCAGAATCCATGACGCGGTGTGCCCAGCGGCTGATGTGGGGATGGAAGCCAGTCCTGCGATGGGAACTGGCCACCACCAGCTTCACTGGCCAGGCTGGGAGGGAAGGTGAGCACCCACAGCCATCCCGAACCCACCCATCAAGTCTTCCTTCTGGACACTCCACCCTCCCTGCTCCAGGGATCCCCCAGCTCAGCCACAGCCAGGTACCTGTGAGGCAGGCCCCTTCCCCTGCACCCCATCCTGACCCCTTGCACTGAACCAGTTTCCCCAGAAGCAGCTCTGGCCATGGTCTCCAACGCCCCAGGACAAGGCCATGCGGGTACCATTCCCACTGCTGGCCTTTGCCTGGGCTGTGCCTCCCGCCAGGTACCCATCACTCCCAGGAGCACAGGTATCTTTCTGACCCTCCCTACCTGTATCTACCTGTGTCTTCCCAGGGCAAAGCATGGCTATCCGCTAAGCCATGATAATGATTCGGTGCCTCTATCCTGACATCTGCATGAGAACAAGCCTGCCCCATCCTCCAGGAAGCCTTCTCTGACTGCCCCAGTGGACATGGCCTTCCACCTGTGTTCCCCTGGTGATCAGTAGGCACTCACTGAGCACTTGAGACCTGCTAAGCCCTGCGATGCAAGCCAGTGTCCCTGCCCTCACAAATGACAAGACCCTCAGGTACCCACCCACACCTCAAAGAAACCCCCTTGGGCATGGTAGGGCTACTCTGGCTGGGGTGGCAGGGAGACCTCTGGAAGGCTGTGGCACGGAGGCAGGGACAGAATGTGGCAGCCATCAGACCTCCTAGGCACAGTGGGTGACGGGTTTTGTGTCCCTGGAGGAGCCAGGCTGGATGCCAGAGGCAGGAAGGGATGATGAGTTGGTGTCCCAAACGGGGCAGTGCCCGGGAAGGGTCCGGTGAGGAGGAACGGGATGGAACCTAGAAGCTCCTCAGGTCTCACGCACCCTGGGGGCTGCCGCACACCCCAGGGGACGCCCTGCATGCACAGCCATGTGCGGCACTCTGTGCTGCTGAGATGCCTGGGCCTGGCCGGCTGCGGGGCAAGGCGGGCTGCAGGGGGCAGCATGGAGCAGTAGAGACCCAGCGGCCCGCGCAGGAAGGGCTGGGGCTCAGGGTCTGCTTGGGAAGCAGCTGCATGTCTGCCAAATGTGCATCAAGGACGAGTCCTAAAGGTCCCAGGCCCAGGCAGCCGGGTGGCTGGGCCAGGCTGGGAGGAGTGGGAGGCCCCATGTGGCTCAAGGGTGGGCTGGGCCCCACAGGCAGCCTCAAAAGGCACATGCTCCTTCCATGTGATGCTTCCAGGGCTTCCTGTTGCTCATCCCAGCCCTGTCACATCCTCCGCACTCAACTGGCATCCTGGCTTCTCCTTCAGAGCAGAAGCCACTGCTCCAGGACACCTGGGTCTCTCCCAGGTCACAAGGCCACCCTGTAACTTTGGGTTGCTTGCCATGTACCTGCTGGAGAGGAGTGGGAGGGTGAGGGCTTCAATCTTAGCCCCCAACATCGTGTGCCTGGTGCCCTGGGCATGAGGACCCCACCTTTCCTCAGAGACAGCGAAGAAGCATGGCAGGGCCCTCAGGCTGCAGTTCCAGGTCCTGAGTGGGAGGGACCAGGCCAGCCTGAGGGGTGCACAGGGCTGGCCAGGCTCTTTCCACACAGAGCAGCCCACGGGCAGCACTCCTTATGCTGCAAAGGGACCAGGGGAGGGCAAGGGCTGCAGCCAGTGTGAACCTCTGAAGCACAGGTGTGGGTAGGTGCTCTGGGCTGCATGCAGGAGAGACCCCGGCAACAGTCCTGGGTATCCAGCCTGCCAAATGTAAGGCTTCCGGAGCCACTGGCTACACTTCCTGTGCAGCTGGTCTTTCCTGGGAGGCCATGTGGAGCATACTCAGTCCCTGCTCATGCGACCTCCTGCAGGTGGGCCAGTGTTCCCATGACCTGTCATGTGGCACAGGTCAGTGGGGCTCTGGGGGAAGACAGGGCACAGCCAGGGCAGCAAGAGGAGCAGCCAGGGGAGGGGTGAGAGGGTAGGAGGACTCTTTGGCCTGGCACCCACGGTGCTTGGAAGGGAGCTGGACTTCACGTGTAGCCACTCAGTCTTACCCAGTCCGGAGAGAGTCCTGGTCATCCCCTCTCCACCTGGGATGCCGAGCTAGCTGGGAGCCCAGTGGTCGGGGCCTGAGTGCCTCTGTGCGATGTCTGTACAACCCCCAGCATCCTTAGCAGCAGGGACCCAGCCAAGCATCAGTCAGTGTCACTCCACAGACAGCTGTGGTGTGACGCCTCTTTCTGCTCCTCCTCAAACTCTTAGAGCTAGGAGGACTCTTTCAACCCATTTTACAGACAACACAGCTGAGTCATAAGGTGACTCAGCAAATATTGCAGTCAACACAGCATCCCAGGTAGACAGAGCTGCTCTGTGATCCTGTCCTGACCTGCAGGGCTCACGTCAACCTCCTGTGGCCAGTGACAGTGGAAGGTCCCAAACAAAGCAAGGGGCCAAGATGCAGAGAGGTCACCACACAGGACCAGCACCTACCACCCTCCAGAGGCTTCTACAGGGTCACATTGGGCCTGAGCAGGCCAGATCACTCCCTTTATCACTGCCTCATCCCGGACTCTTTCCCACCACCCAGAGGGACCCCAGAGGTGGTGGGCCACGCACCCTTCCACTGGGCCAGCAAGCCTGGCCACAAGCTGTCCTGGGGACACAGAAAACCCAGGGCCTCATTACCCCATGTTTGAAGTCCACTGCTTCTGGCTGTGTGGCCTGTGACTGGTGACCCAGCCTCTCTGAGCTTCAGCACTTCCTCCCCATGGCGAGTTTGCTAAGGTTTCAAGGCTAGCTCTTGGGGTATGCAGTACATATGCAATAAAAGGTCATTTATGGTTAATGCAAAATTAATAAAGCCAGGACTGGAATGACAGCCTCCCCACACTGTCCCTAAAATGGAAACAAATGTGCTCGGTGCTCAGCACAGCAGTGAAGAGCCAAGGGCAGGCTCCCAGGCTCGAGCCTTCCTGGCCCAGGCAGGGCTCGGCCGGCAGCCACCCTCCGGATGAGCTCATCGCTGGCACCTGCTTGGAAAGCACATGTTTGGACTTTCCAGATCTTTCCTCCCCTCTCTCTGACCTTCTACTTTGCAGCTGCCCCTCCACTTTCTTACTCACTCTCTCCTTTCATTCCTGCTCAAAAAAACAAATAATCGAGGCCAAATGTGTCAGCTGGCTCCCTGGATGTCTCCACAGCCTGGATGAGCTGACGCAGGGAGGATTCGTCAGAGCAGCCCGGGTGGGTCTCGGGGTGGGAGTGGAGCTGAGGGGGGAGGCACTGGGCAGGAGGTACTACTGGGTCTCTTTCTCCTGCTCCCCCACCACAGGGATCCGAGTATTTAGGGGCCAACACGCATCATCCCATGGTCCAAAATGTGACATCAAGGTCGCCCTCTGTGGGACAAGGGGTCATCTGGTGGCTTCACTGCAGCTTTCCTCTCCCAACAACCGTTCAGTCATATGCTGGCATGACCTTGGCATTCACAGGTCACCCTCCTGGTTCCCTGGCCTGGACTCGATCAGGGCCCCAGTGGGAAAGGGGAAGAGCTGGGAACTGGGGCCGCAGCGGAGGCAGCCTGGAGAAAGCAGAGGTGGCCCTCCCCAGAGACAGAGGCCAGGGCCACACGAGCCACTCTTCAGCAGGGGACTCAACACCTAGAACTCAGGAAATGAGCCAGGGGGGTGGAACCAGGGCAAAGACGGAGGGGACGAAGGCTGGGGTGGCCAGTACCCGAGAGACCTCACAGCAGCACACCTCCTGCGGGCCAGCCTTATGGGCCTCAATTTCCCCATCCTCCAGCTCAACTGCCGGCCTGGTTCCCTGGAGACAAAAGGGCCCTGGTAGTGAGGAAAGATGGCTTCCAAGTTCCCCTTCCTCCACAACTCGGTCCCTTAAACAGAGCTCTGGAGGCCTGGAGACAAAACAAGAAGCCCAGTCCCTGTCCTCGTCTCCTGGACCACACCCACTGGCTGACCTCCCAGAAGCCATACAGGCCTCGCTACTGTCCTGGCCACCCTGCCTACCTCCAGGGCAGAGCGATGACAAGGTCCCCCAGTCTCTCTCCCTGTGGTTCCCGCTGATGCTCTGAGGGGCTAGGGGGAGGCACAGACAATGTACTTCGGAGAAGCCCAGGCCAGAAGTGGGACCAGCTAAAAGTAAAATCTGCAGGGCCTGAGGGCCCTGGGCCTGGGCATGTGGAGGCTGCTGACTCCTCAGGGTAACACTTATCCACTTAAGACCAGCACCCAAGCACAGGCCAAGGATCTCCCTGGGAGAGGCTGCCAGGCACAGCGTCTCCTAGACACTCGTTCTCTGCTTCCCTCAGCATCAACTCAGCTGAGTGGAAAAGCCACTCCCAGCTCCAGTGAGGACCATCAGTAAGCCCCCATAAGCCTGCAAGAAGCCATCCCTGTGCACGCATGGGGAAGCATTCTGGGACATTTGGACACTCCGCCCAAGGACGAGGAGTTAAATCAGCAGACAGAGCGGCAGGAGTGGCAGCCAGGATCTCCTGCTCTGTGCCAAGTGAGCCCAGGTGCCAAGTGAGCCCAGAGGCCAAAAGGCTGAAAAGGCTCTAGTCCATTCCCCTCCCCAGCCAGGGAGGCACAGAGCACACAGCCCCAGTCCTGCAGACCGGTAGGAGGGAAGGCCAGGAAAGGACGAGCCCAGTGAGGCCAGTCCAGCAGCCTCCTGTCTGTCCTGCTCAGCCCCCAGTGAGCAGAGGTAACACCAGGCCCCTCCTTCCTACCAGGAATTTTCTTGTAATGTGTCATCTCGAGGCACCTTGCAAAGGAAAGAAGCAGAGCCGTAGGGCAGGAGTCCAAGCAGGGCTGTGTGGTCACGCTGGGCCTCTGGGGTGCATCCCACGGTGGGGGTTGGTAGAGGTACAGAGTTCCACCCCACCATGGCCTAGCCAGGCCACAGGAGCAGCCCAACTCTGCCAGGGTCAAATCCAGACACCAACTTCTGTGGGGCCTCAGACCAGTGGCTGCGGCTCTCTGGGCCCTGACACCTCAGCTGGGAAACCGACCCAGCAGGAAGGGGACAGCGAAGGACCCTGACCTCCTGCAGCCTTCGGCAACTTACTGCCCGATGACCTAGACCGAGAAGGGCCCAGGAAGCCTCGATGGAAGGAGCCCTTGTGGCAGCAGGTGGTGGCAGGGGAAGAAGAGAAGGAAGGAGCTAGCCGGGCAGGGTCTCCAGGGAGGGATGGAGAAACAGGGAGAAGGAAAAGCTGGGGGAGCTCAGCAAGATCCCAGAGGCCATGGCAGGAGCCGGCCCAGAGGCTCCCCGCGGGGACGAGCCCTCATCCGTCCACAGCAGGACTGAGTACGCCAGGCCCTTCGTGTGGAATCGCATGGCCCATCAACGGACCCAAATGTCCCACAGGGCAGAAAGCACAGTCTGGACACTGCCCAGGTGGTGAGGTTTCACCCAGGGCAGGCTCAGTACGCAGGCCGGTGGGGACCAGAGGATCCCATGCCACCGAGGGAAAGCCGAGCCAGGTATCTGCCAAGAACACACGTGCTGCGCAAGCCAGGATGTGCTGCATGAGCCTGCTGCTTCCCGAAACATCAAGTCTGAGAGCTCAGCTTGCCGCTCAGCCCGGGCAGACCCCTCCACCTTTCTTCAACAGTGGGTCTCTTGATGTCAGCCAAGTAGACTTGGCATAGTAGGGGTGTGTGTTCCAAGTGTGCCCTCCACTTGGCCAACTTCTTGAGGACACAGGGCAGGCCAAGGCTCCCTGGATGCTGCAGGAACAAAGCAGGACCCTGTCACATCTCCAGGGTCGGGGAGATCTCTAGGGAAGAGGGCATCTCCCACAGCAGATAACAAGTGTTCTGCCACCCCCATGCTCAGGCCTGGGGAAGGTCCACTGAACCCAGAGGACAGACAGGGGATAGAGGGGTCCTTCTCCTCTCCTCATCCATCACACTGTCCCCAGTGGTATCCCCAAGTGGTGCCCCATGCCAGAAAACCACAGCAGCCCTGTCCTTACATCACCAACCTGCTGAAGTTACCTGGGAGCCCTGGGGGGCCAGGCTGCCTGAAATCTGGGTGGGGCCTGGCTTCCAGATAGGCCTGGACTCCTGTAACCTGAGTCCAAGGTGACAAAGACTGGCTTTCCCCATCAGGCATCAGATAAGCATTAATCAGCGGGATGGGCAGGGAGCCGCTGCTGAGGGCAAGCCTGAAATTAGACCAAACCCAGGGGAGGAGGGGGTAGCTTCCAAGAGAAACCTTAGATCTAGAAAGAGAACCCCTCTTCCTCCTGGGGGCAGGCAGCAGACCATCTTCCCCACCCTGCCCTGTCAAAGGCAGGTCGGGGGCAACCTCTGCTAGGCACTGCTGGGAATGATGGTGACTGCTACAGACAGCATCCCTTGATCATTAATCTTCATCTGTAACTTTATTAGATTAAGCAGCACCTAGAAGATTAGAGCACACTCCTGAGTGTGTCTTAGAGGCATGGCCTTGGGCTCTATGTTTGGCCCTGGCTCCTTTCCTCTCAGGCATTGTCTCCCTGCTCTGCTTCCTGACTGTCAAGAACTAAGCAAGCTTTGCTCCACCATACCCTTCGCCATGATGCCTCTGCCTTGGAGCCAGGTGACCATGGACTGAATCGCCTTAAACCAAGAGCTAAATTACACCTCTCGTTTTAAGTGTGGATGTTGGATACTGTGTCTCAGAAATGGGAAAGCTGATGAATACACCCAGCTCTAGTTGACCTCCTAGTACACAAAGCGCCCCCTTGGCAGGGTACGAGACTTGAGCATGCTCAGCCAGTACCCTCCATCCTTGGGTACAAGAGGGACCTCTGGTTCTGCCATAGCAGGAAGCTAGGGTTCCAAGTAGGAAATCACCCCAGCCTCCACAGCTCTCATTCGAACAGCAGCATCCTCCTGCCCCTTGGGGCTTTTGGGGTCTCCTGTCTCAGCAGCATGAGGTGAAAGCACACCTCCTCCTGGGCTAGGGCAGCCAAAGGAATAGATCACAGGGAGTTTCTGGCATGCTGGGAGACCAGGGAGAGAAACATGGCAGTCAGCTGTGCCTGCTTCCCAGCTGTGGATTCCACAGTTAACTTCTCACCTTCGGCTCTTTCATCCTTTAGCTCAGACCAGATTCACCCACACACTGGGGGGACACAGAAATGACCACAGAAACAGTGATTCAAAAGGACCCTTTTTGCCAGCTCAGGGAGTCCCCAGTGGGAGGGTGGCTTTGGTGAAGCATTTGGAGGCTTCCACAGGGTCACGAGGAAGCATAGATGCTTTGGAAGGCATCAGTGCAGCAGAGCTGGAGGCCGGTGGAAAGAGAGCTGCTGGCCACGTCGTGGCAGAAAGCGCTGCTTTCCCAACTGTCTACAGGTCCCAGCCCAGCTGTCTGAGGCCAGCACTCACGTGTCTGTCCTAGATGTCACAACCCCCAAGGGCCATACTGATCCTCTGAGAAGCCCTCTGCTTCCTCCACTTTCTTATTATCTCCTGCAAATTATGAATGGCTGCTGGGGCTAAGGCATGCAGAAGGTCAGTAATAAAAACACCTCTGTCTAGAAATAGCCCTATGTGTCCAACTCAGCAATAATAAAATCACAATGCTCCAGGCACTTCATTTACCCTCCAATAACTCAATGAGATCGCTCTATAAATGGGGAAACTGAGGCAGCGGCCGAAGACCACAGGCCAAGAGTGGTAAGGCCCAAGTTCAGACAAAGGCTACCTGGCTCCTAATCTCAACTCTAACTCAAAAGTCATCTCGTAACACCATGTTGTTGTTTCTGTTGTACAGATAAGGTAACAGAAACACCCAATGGCCCGTGTACCCCAGATGGACCCAGCACTCTCTCAGGGTGCGTGGAAATGTAGCACATGCGCATTCACAAGGTCAGGATTCCCCCCTCATCCTGGCCACACAGATGAGGTGCCTGACAAGTCTAGGCACCCTGCATCCCGGAGCATGGGCATCCTGAGGGAGCATTCAGAGACTCAGGGTGGGGCGGGATGGCCCCTGAACCAGGGGAACCTCACAAGCCACAAATGAACTCAATTATGTTTTAAGGGACTAGGACTAGAGGGGGTCCTGTCCTCTGCCTGGGATGGCTTCCTCAGCTCCCTATGCAGGGCAGCTCGTGCCAGTGAGCACCCATCATGCAAAGATGCAGGCATAATTTTGATTATTTTTAAATTTTACATTAGTGCTGGGGTGTAGCTCAGTGGCAGACAGCTTGCCTAGAATGTTATAGACAAGCTGCAAAAAAACAGTAAAAATATTGCTTTACAACATTACTCATCTTGGTTTGCAAGCTTGCAGGAAGCCCTTAACCTTTGCACCACAGTGAGTGGCTCACTTGGCTTCCCCACGGGCTACATTCTCCTCACCTTGATTCCCCACCCCCAAATCCTTACTACCCACCTAAGGTCACAACCTCCACACTGATACCACCAGGAATTCTCCAGCCAGCGGCTGTTCCTGTTTCATCTCTAACCCTCTCCGCCACCTTCCTCCCTCTATGTGTTTAACTTGTTCACTACATGTCTCCCTCGAGGTAGCAGCACAGAAGAAACAAAGATTAGTAAAAATGAGACAAGAAAAATTATAATTTTTAAAACATATTTTTCAGAGAATTGCAGCTTCTAGGAAATGCACTTGAAAACATTAGCCCATCAAAGAATCCCTGAGGGTCTGAAGAGATAACAAGCCTAAAACTTGGGCCTATGCGTCCACCCGTAAATCAGCCTCCCAAACCACCAGCCTCAAGGAAGCAGCGCTAGGAAGCGGGCAGCACACCTGTGAACGTTACGTGCAGAAGTGCTTTGCATTCTAACCTAGCCCACCAGACGGCACCCGACAGGCATTAGGAACACGCATCCAGATCCCCCATCCTGATGACACCTCCAAGACCACAGAAAACCCGCAGTCCCAGGCCACAGTGGTCTTACTGTGAGCACCTGCACTTCTGAGGAGAGAGTTCTTTCTTGGTGAATCTCTTGGTGTCTGACTACCTCACCCTGCAAATCTTTTCTATGATGGAAGTCAGGAAACCGACAACCTGTCCTTCGGTGGGGTGAGTTGAGGTCCCCACCTCCTCTTTGGGGAGGAGGCAGCATCTGGCGCCACCCCAGATGGGTGTGAAGCTTCACAGGGACACAGATTCTGTCCCTTGTAGACTAAGCCACTCACAGTCAAGATCAAACAATGCAGCAGCTGTTCATGCATCTTTTCTGTTTTAAATCTCACTTATCTTTTTAGTATTTTAATCTCATTCATTCCAATTGCATGATTTTTCAGATCAAAGACATGCATATACTTTCCAAAACCCTGCTGACAGCCACCAGCAAGGACCATCTTGCTGTCAATCTTGCTGCAATACATTTGATGAAAATGATCAAAGTTTTAACTTTTTGTCATTGGATTCACAAGTGTGGGGAACACTGCGGTCCAGCCCCTATTTGAATGTTTCAGTAACAGAATCCTAGAATGATTAGAAGGCAATCATTTCAAAGCCTGGGCAGGAAGGAAAAGAATTAGAAATCTGTAATAAATTCAAAGTTGGTCACTGGTAACTGCTTCTGACTCTTCCCAAGTGTTAAAGTCAACTTGGGAGTATAAAAACAGAAACAGAATCTATCCACAGTGGAATATTATTTGACCATAAAAAAGAATGGAGTACTGATACATTTGACAATGTGGACAGATCTTAGAGACAGGGTCCCCAATGAAAGAAGTCAGACACAGCCCACAGTGCAGGACCCCATGTATACAACACATCCAGGGAGGAAATCCATAGACAGAGAGAGTCCGTGATGATCCCTTCTTCCGGGTGCCACAGGTCTAGGCATTGCCTAGGGATGGGGCAGCAGGTGACAGCTAAAGGCTTTTTTTTCTGGTACTGGGGATCGAGCTCACAACCTCACGCTTGCCAGGCAGGCGCTTAAGCCACTGAGCTAAATCCCTGGTCCAGCTTCTTTTTGAGATGGTAAAAGTTTCCTAAAATGAGTTGTACTGACTGAAAACCATGGAATGATGCCCTTTAAATGTGTAAACACACATTTAAACAGTATGGGAGACAAATTATATCTCAATAGAAGTGTTTTTAGAAGCGTTTTCAAAGACTTCCCCCTTTCCAAAACAAGAAAGGGAAAAGACTAGGAAATACCAGAGTGCACAGGTACACAGTAAAGGTGAGAGTTATTTTGTGGAAATCTGACTTCTTACATGCACGCACATCAACTACAGGGGGTACACGTTGCTGGTTCACAGTGTAGAGACGTGTTTCTAAGCAACCTTCTAAGCTACTCCAGGTTTCTGAGATCAAACAGTCCTTTACCTGGCTGGACCGCTTCACTCCCAAGACTCAGTTTCCTAGTCACCACTTCCTTCAGACACCAGAGGTTCAGACGAGGGATTCTCTCCTTGGGGTTTCGGGGGCGCCATGGACCAGCCCTCCTCTGAGAAGTCACACTGTACCCCACACACACACACACACACACACACACACACACACACACACTTACAAACAGAGGGCCCCAGGCCATCGCCTTCTCTGGGGCTTATTTTTTTCCTTCTCAACACACAAAGTTACATCCCCAGCCTTTTCCTCATTTTAGCTGTTGAAGCAGAGTCTCACCAGGTTGCCAAGATACCCAGGCTGGGCTCAAACCTGCACGCCTTCTGCCTCAGCCTCTCCAAGCGCTAAGAGTACAGATGAATACCAGCACTTTCAGCACCATCTGGGCTGGAACCCTAGTGCAACCCTTCCTCAGACACTGCAGGGCCCAGGGAGCTGCTGCTGAGCAGGGGGTGAGGGTGTGAATCATCCCTCTGCAGAGCCACCTCTGAACAACGGTGGGGATTTTAAAGAGGCCACAAGATGGTTTTTCCTGGAGGAAAAACAAAATTTAAGAAGAGGAAAAAAATCCCAAAACTTACAGACCCATGGAAAAAAATTCAGGGAGCTGCTGCTGAGCAGGGGGTGAGGGTGTGAATCATCCCTCTGCAGAGCCACCTCTGAACAACGGTGGGGATTTTAAAGAGGCCACAAGATGGTTTTTCCTGGAGGAAAAACAAAATTTAAGAAGAGGAAAAAAATCCCAAAACTTACAGACCCATGGAAAAAAATTCGGTTAATTTTTCAAAATACTTGATGCCCACAAAAGTATCAGTCTCAGAGGCTTTCACTCATAATAAATTCTTTAAAAGTTTTAACAAAGTGATGATTGTGCTGCTGTGAAAGTGCTCCAGGACAGGGTGGGAAAAAAAACGCATCCAAACTGTTTTTGCAAAGCCAGCACAATACTGACACCAAAAGTGATAAAAATAGCACACGCCGACAGCCCATGTGCTAGGGTACAGCATGAGCTCCCTGCATGTATCAGTGCAAAACCCACGGATCCCTGTGGCGGGCCACCTGGAAGACTCTCCTTAAATAAAATTATCTCCATCCTGGCTCAACCTGGCCCTCCCTCTCTCCATGCATGTACTGATAGGTACAGAGCTAGCCAGGGCATTTCTTTATCCCTACAACTGGCTCTAAGCAATATAAACAGGGCTGGCTGAGGTGCTGACATGGAATCTTTGAAGCTAGATGACAGTCACTGTTTCCCTGCCTGGTAACTGCCCAAAAAACATGGTTGAGCCAAGCATGATGAAGAGCCATGGCTTCAGGACTGTCCACTGGGAGCAAGCCTTGAGATAAGAGGCTATGACTTCCCAGGGCAGAAAAGTTTACACATCAGAGCTGAAGACCCAAGAACACTGGATGTTACCTCAGCTGTGTCATGCAGATGGGTCTTTCTGCGCACCCTTCTCTCTGCACACTGCAGTGGGGCTCTCAGGCCTCCTGCCCAGCCCAGCTCACAGCACTCACTTATTTCCCACCACTCTCACAGTCACTCAGCCTCAAGTTACTCCCTTCTTCACGAATTAATAAAATCCAGGTCTGGCCCTGGGTCAAGGTCTTTGTTCTGGTCAACTACCATCTTGGCTGGACTTAGGACTCCCTTGGTTCCCCATAACTATAAATATGTCTTAATGTTTTTATTCTTGCCGTGGGATGCATTGGAAGTGGTAGATTGGAATTAACTTATTGGAATTCCAATAACATTTCCAAGGAATTACAAATATAAATTTCCCGGACCGAGACAATGACCTCTTGATAGATCCCTACCTTAATGCTTACACTGAAATAAATTCCAACAGAGTCACAACCTCAGTACATAAAAATAAAACCATAGAAGTACTAGAAGAAAACATGGGTAAAATTCTTTTCCATAACTCTGGAATGCAGCAGGGCAGGAATTCCAAGAGCTAAAAGTAAAAACAAGAAACTTAACAACATAAGTGAAAAAGTCAACAACTGGGGAAAAATACTTGTGCCAGTTATCATAAAGATCCATAAAGAACTCTTCTAAAAAGAAATGTTGGACACAGTGGTACACACCTGTAATCCCAGCAACTAGGAGGGCTGAAAGGGGAGGATGACAAACTCAAGGCCAACCTGGGCAACTGAGGGAGACCTTCCCTTAAAATAAACAAACAAGGTCTAGGGATATAACTTAGCAGCACGGGGTGCCCGGCAAGTACAAGGTCATGAGTTTGATTCCCAATACAAAAAGTAAACAAAATAAAATAAAGTGAGCTAGGAATGCAGCTCAGGGATAGAATGCTTGCTCGTTAGCATACCTCAGGCCTCGGCTTCAATCCCCAGCACTGCAAAGAGAAAAAAGAAAACAGTAAAGGATGAAGGGAAAAAGGGAAGGAAGAAGGGAAGAAAGGAGAGTGGTAGGGAAGGAGGGAAGGAGGAAAGAAGAAAGGAAGGGGAGGAGGGAGAGAGGAAGGGAGGAAGGAAAAAATCAGCAAGCCACAAAAAAATAATCCAACTGGAAGAGAAAGTGAAGCCCCAGATTGGGAGCAGGACCAGCCGCCCTGCCTTCCCGCAGCTGTGCTGGCTCTATTTAAGGTATTCCACAGCTGCTGGGCCACATTCCCGCCCCCTTACCACTGTGCCCTGGGCTTGGCAGACAGCTGGGCGAGCTGGCCAGGGGAGGGGTTCTTTGTCCTGGACCCCAGAGCCAGGATCTGTCCTCATTGCCCCTCACCCTGCCCCACCTTAAAGGAGAACCGCCACTCCTCCGCCATGAGGCTCCCTGCTCCCAACACAAGGGGACCCCCAGAGTCTGCACAGCTCCGTCGACAGCTCAGAGAAGGGGTTGCCCTGTTCTGAGATGGGGTTGGGGATCTCACTTCCCAAGCAGGAGAGCTCTGAGTGCTGGTCAAGCTCACCAAGAGCTGGAAGCAGGGACCTTCCCAGTCACAGCGTGGGAGGAACAGGCATTGTGGGACAGGGCCTGCATCTTTCCGGAAGTGGAATCTCACTGACCCCCGGAGAGGGCTCCGCAGGGCCTGGCCCAGGCTGGGTCACGTGGCAGGTCTCATCTGTACATGGTATCTTATCTGCCATGAACCAGTTCTTCCACACAAGTCCACCTCTGGGGATGAAACAGACCCACCCCTGGGGAACTCCACAAACCACTGAGGTCAAAGGGACCCTGTGGGGTGTGTGAATGGGGGGGGGGAATCCTCTAAATACAAAGGACTGTGTATGGACCAAGGACACTCCCTACCCCAGTCACAGATGGTCAGTCAGCCTCTCCCATGTCACACTCTGATCCTCACCCAGGAGCCCTAGGGGACATACTGAGTCCTCTCCAGCCTGGCCTGCTGTCCATCCTAAGCACCCTCCCCGCTTGGTTCCTGTCTGTCCCCACCCTAAACCCAAGGCCTGACCCAGGGACCTTTGAGAGGCAGACAGGCCACCCCTGCATGCCAGGAACCATGTCCACCATGACTGGCTCAACCTGGGCTGGACGCCACCTCCCTCCACCTTTTACCCACCAGCAGGAACATTTCTAGTATTTTGAGTCAAAGGGAAACGTGGCTGCATCTGCCCACACCTCAGGCCCAGGGTCACAACCAACTCCAGGAAACCACAGAGGACACCCTTCTCGGTGCACCAGGGAGCAGGGCCTCGGGCAGTAGCCCTGACTTTCCCCCATTATTCAGCTGCACAAACTGAGGCTGGAGGGGAGACGCCAGCTCCTGGGCGGGGCCGGGATACACCCAGGAGCCCAGCCTCCTTGGGGGCTTGAGAAGGCAGGCACCAGACCCAGGAAGAGCGCCGCACCTGCCTTATAAGGCAGCCTTGGGGAGACTTGGCTGCTGTAGCAGTGGAGTCAGAGGGGGGTGGCCCCCGGGGGTGGGGTGGGGGAAGTGGAGCCGGCAGCCACCCGCAAGGCTGGGTTCTGGTTCTGCAGCCCAGCCCCACCCAGAGACAGAGAGGACTGTGATGACCCTGAAGGGCCACAGGAGGCTGCCAAGCAGAGGGACAGGCTGACCTTGGACACCAAGAGCCGCATCAATGGCACAAGGCTCCGCTCTGGCAAGTGCAGAAGTGGGGAGCTAGGCCTGAGCATGGCTCCCCGCCCCCCCATCTCCCCCGTTTCCTTGTTTCTAGGATTTCCACTTTCTTTCCTGCAATGTTTACCCCACCAGCAACGCCACCAAAAGCCAACATCCTGCCCAGAGAACCCCTGGAGTTCTCTGCACATCCACCCCACCCCTAACCAGCCCCGGGAAGGGCCAGCCTGTAGGCAGGAGAAACCCAGTGAGGGAAAGAAAGAATCTTCTCAACCCCGGGAGCCCGTGAGAGTCCCTGGGTCCCCCTTAGCGGACCACCCAAAGCTGTGTGCCCCTCACCACCCACACAGGTCACAACAACACCCTTTCCCTGAGCACCTACTGTGCTGTCTCATGAGATTCTCTGCGAAAAAATAAAGACAACAGCTCCTGCGGGAACCCAGCCTGGGGGTGGGGTGTGACGGAGCTGTGAAGAACACGGACCCCAAATGTCAAGGATATATAACCCTGGCTTACAGGACATTTCCGAATGTAGAATTTCTACTTTCTCTATTTTCTGCATTTTAGGGGAAGGGTAGTATATTACTTTTTGTAATTTGAAAAACTATATTTACATGGAAAAAGAGTCTAGCAGGGGCAAAAAGGCTCATACACAAATAACTCACATCTCAAGGTGGACACCGGATCCTCCCAGGAGAAAGATACAAAAGAGCTCAGCAATCAGAAGAAGTGAGACCACTTCTGGCCTTAGGAAAAATGAACAGGTGCTAGAGGGATGCGTATGAGTTCAACAAAGCAATGATATAAAAGATGGACAGGAGTTGCGGCAGAGGGGTTGTGAGGAAGGCACAGAGGCAGGTGACACTGGGGAGCAGGGCTGTGAGACCCCAGCAGGGGTCACTCTGGCGAGTGAGCAGGTATATGCAGGTTCGGAATGGATTTCACGGGGGCTCTTCTAGGGTCAGTCTGGGAGCCGCTCAGCTGGGACCCCAGGAGACCCCAACCTAGGGACACAGATAGAGGGGCGAGAGCCTGATTGAAGGACACAGAGATTCCCATTAGGCCTGGATCTGAAATGTCCCAGGAAGGGCTCAGAGGGGGAGATTTGGGGAGATTCGGGGAGGAGACTGGATCAGGAGGGCTCTACTGGTGGATTCGGCCATTGACGGGTTCTTAACCTGACGGCCTTGTCGGCAACTGAAAGACACTTGGGAGGTGGGGTCTAGCTGAAGGAAGGAGTCACAGGGCTGCACCCAGCCCCTTCCTAGCTGCCTGTGGGCGCGGCGTCTTGCTCTCTCTCCCTCCTGGCTGCCTTAGGTGAGCAGCTTTGCTCCAGACCACAGCCCAGAGCCAGGTGATCCTGGATTGAAAGCAGGAGCCAAAACAAACTTTCCTCCTTAAACTCCTCTCAGGCAACCCAAAGCTGACTCACCCTCCTTCCCCACCCCTCCCCAGGAGATGCCAGCCATACCTGGGTGCAGGGCCAGGGTGGCTAAGGAGAGCATGCAGAGAAGAGCCTGCGGGAAACTGGGCACTTCCAACCCAGCCCCCACGGAGGGCCAAGGCAAGAGCTGGGTCTGTAGGAAAAAAGGCAGGAAGCCAGCAGGGGCAAAGCAGGACCAGCCCCGGGGATGGGACAGCTGTGGCCAGAGGAGAGGAAGAGGGGGCAGGAGGGGGGCCGTGGAGGAGGGGAGGGACTGGGGGAGACTCCGAGCAGGACCCTGGGGAGAGGAGCACCGTTGGTTCACCCCACCCTTGTGCAGGTACTCTGGCTGGTGGCCCCGGCTCTCTCCCGCCATGCTGAGCCCCTGTCCAGGCAAGGGCTCTGGGTCACCAATGGTACCCAGCCTGCTCTCAGCACCTACACACACACAGTCTGCTCTCAGCTCCTACACACACACAGTCTGCTCTCAGCTCCTACACACAGCAGACACAGAAGCCAGTGAGGGAGAGCTCCACCGCTCATGGGCTTACAGAGCTCCCCTCCCGGCCTGCTGCACCCTAAATTTGGGGCAGGCTCCCACAGCATCCTGTCCTGCCCTCCCCATCCTGCCCATAGCTAAGCTCTGTCCTTGTGCAAAGGAGGGGCTGAGCTGTGTCCGTGGGAGGAAGCTGGGCATCCTCTCATGTGTCCCCTGACTGTGCAGCCCTGAGCTGACACCCCTCCCCCCACCGACTTGTCCCTCCAAGCTTACACCACCTCAGGCTGCATCCAGCGCCAGCTGTCATAGAGATCTGGGGCCAGTGTCGTCCCAACCACATCCTGTTTGACTCAGCAGAGTGTGAACACCTCAGCCTGGGAGGGGTGTATCCGGTGTCGGATCAGATAAAGGTCCTGGACACAGAAGCCAGTGAGGGAGAGGAAATGACCCTGGCCTCTCTGCACACACCTTTGTCCTGACACCATGACACCTGCACCCAGGACCCCTGAGCCTGGGTTGATGGGTAGAGACCTTTGAAGGTTCAGGTCTAGAGAGATGGGAGAACAGAGATGCATCCAGGGCTGGGAAGAGCCCCTAGCTGCTCCAGTGCGGTGATACCTGGGAAATGCAGAACAGAGCATCAGAGCACAGATCTCCACACCCTTCTGCACCCAAGCCCCAGGCTTCCCTTCATACCCGCTCGACACCAGCATGGCCTCATTCCCAAAGGAAAGCCGAAAGAACCAGAAGCCAGGACCTCAAGATCTGTGTGCACACCCAAGCCAGAGCAGCAAGCAGTATTCGCAACAGCCAGACGCTGGAAGCAACCCAGGCGTCCAGCAGAGGATGAGAACAGAAAGTGTGCACCACACAACCAGCCCAGGACCCCCAGCCCTGGGAGGGAAGGAAGGAAGGAAGGAAGGAAGGAAGGAAGGAAGGAAGGAAGGAAGGAAGGAAGGAAGGAAGGAAGTCCTGCCACGTGCTACGACGTGGATGAGAATGGAGGGCATGTGCCGAGGGGAAAACCCAGACACAGCAGGACAGATACTGTGTGATGCCACCTCCATGACACCCCAGCGTCATGGAACTCAGAAAGATGGAAAGGCGGACAGGTTGTCGGGGCCTGGGGGACAGAAGAATAGGGAGGAGGTGTTAAACGGAACAGAGCTTCTGTCTGGGATGGGGAAAGTTCTGGGAGTGGAGGGTGACGGTGACGGCACAAACCCTTTGGACGCGCTTACCAGGCACGCAGCACAGCGCACGTGGGCACTTTTACGTTAGGCACATTCACTGCGGTTAAAAATAGCAACAATAAGGTAAACCAAAAGCAAGACTGCTCAGGTTGTCTGAGCCGAAGAACGCTTACCGAACACTGATGGAATTCTGACTCCACGCCCAGAAATGAACTCAACTTTCAAGGGGTAGAGAACCCTACAAATGGACATGGCCCTGGGGGGGTCGTGAGCAGGGCAAACACATCTTTGAGAATGGCCACAGTATTGCTCAGCCCTGGGGGTCCCAAGAAGGCCAGGTTCCCATGGCATGGTGCCATCTTCCTTGCAAGCTCTCCACACCCCATAACTCCGAGTTTGAGCTCTGCAAGAGCCCTGCTCAGCCGCTTGCCTACCTCCCCTGAAACAAAGTCATGTGCAGGGATCACCTGGGCCCTCAGCCATAAAATCCTAGCACATTCCTCACTGGGGAGGCAGGGCAGCAGAAAGAAGGCCAAGCACAGTCAACACAAGAGGACCCTCCAGTGCAAACCAGAGCAGGATACAAGGGCTTTCCTCACGGCAGCCCGCAGCTCCTGTCAAGCAGGGCCTGCCTCCCATAAGGCCATCTGCCAGCCAAGGTGTCTTAGCACACGGGCCCACCTGCAGTGCGCACGCCCATCACGTCCCATGCCCCCAGAGAAACCCCCCACAGTTCCTATTTGAAGCACCATTGTCGCACCTTCCAGGTACTCGCTGTCCCAGGACCATACCTCAGGGGCCCCACCATGGCCCACGCTAACAAAGGAGGCCCCTGGCAACCCGGAGATTCTTGTCAAAGTCTCACTGATGTACCACTGGCTGCATTTTGGTGTGGCCTCTGGGGACAGGGAGCCAGTCACACTCCCAAAGTCCTAGGCCATGGCTCTACAAATTCCACTCTTTCTCCCCCACCCGCATTGCGCTTCTTCCAGGACCCCACAGCAAAGGCCCACCCCCAGCCCTGCAGCCTGGAGGGCCCTGTGCTCCACCACTCACCCTCCTGGTTCCTGGGCAGGGTTTCAGCCACACTTGGCTTGGCTTCCAGCCTGCTGTGCAGCTGGGATGCCGCGGCAGGCTCGGAATTTTCCAGGGTCTGGGAGGGGAGGGGACAAGCAGGTGCCTCAGCTGGTTTGGGCATCTGGATCTCAACCCTTTTTGGGGCTGCATCGATGGTAGGGGCAACGGGAGCCTCGGGAACCTTGGAGGTGGGGGTCTCCATCCTGCGGTGGGCTGGCTCCTGAGGCTTGACGATGGTGATCTCCGTCCTCCGAGGGGTTGGCTCTGGCGTCTTGTGGCCCAACCCTTCAGCCCTCTTGAGCCCAAATCGTGCAGGGCCGGTGGCACCTGAGGTCTCCACCTGCTTAGAGGAGATGTCAATGGAGAGCTCCGTGCGCCGTGACACAGGCTCGGCCGCCTTGGGCCCCGCAAGCTCGACCCTCCGCAGGGAGGGTTTGGGGGAGCGCTGGCTTAGGGAGTCTACATGGCGGGCAGTGGGCTCTGAGTTCTTCACACCCAGCTCCTGGAATTTCTGGGTGGAGCTGGCCACAGTGGTGCGGAGCAACGGAGTCTGGACCCTCCGAGTTGGGGTGGAGTTGGGTGGCTCAACCTCCTCAACCTCGAAAGATCTCTTCAAGGCTGAAAGAGAGAGGAGGACATGGTGAGTGGTCGGGGGGGACATGGCGTGTGGGTGGTTTGTGCTGAAGAGAATGGGGTGGGGGATCAGGACGCCCGAGAACCAGCAGGACCACTCTGAAGGACGTGCAGGGACCGATGGCTGGGAGGTCTGGCTGAGAGACTCTGGGGGGGAGAGGTCGCTGGCCCCTCCCTTCTGCCATGGCTATGACACGGCCTGTGCAGCTCCCCTCTGGGCGCATCCACAGGCGGATGCTCTGGCTCACAGGCAGCCTTGGATCCCCTCTGCTGGCTTTCTCACCCTCACCTTCCCCCACGGCACACAGATACCGTCGGCAATCAGCACCCTCACTTGCAGTCGCAGGGGCTGGGCCTGACAAGACAACCATGACCACAGCCGTAACCACTGAGAACGCCTGAAGAAGGACATCGCATCAAGGGCACCCCAACAGCTGGCCCTGGGACTTCGACTGGGGGTACTGAGGTGGGTCACACTCACTCCTCCAACAGCCTGTGACACAAAGGACATTATCCCCTTGGTATAACCAGGAGCACCGAGGCAGGGAGCACCGGAGCAGTGTGCCTGGTCTGTCTCTGCAGTCAAGGCCCCAGGCCCTGGCCTTGTCCAGCTCCCCAGCCGAGCTCAGTCCTCCCACTCTGCCACACATCCTCAGTATGGTTGTGCAGCATGCTGACCACCTCACTCTCCTCATGATGGCCCAGTGTTCCCACCGGGTCACCCTGCCACCTCCACCCAGGTCTGCACCCTTCCAACAGCGAGACTGGGCCGAGGAAGCCGCCATCCTCATGTTCCCACAGCCACAAATGAGAACACCCGGCCAGAGCCACGTGGTAGGAACGTTCTCCAGCTCCTTCCCTGAGCAGCCCAATGCTTGCTGCCCTGCCCCAGAGCCAGGGCTACCTCTACTGTGTCCCCCCCACCCACAGGCAAGCGCTCTGCGAGAGCATGAGCAGCAGCCCCTCCTGCCTGCCTGTTTCCTCCAAATGCACACACAGCCCTCACCTCCGCTGTGCACAGCTATGTCCAGCACTTCCTTTAGAGGACCAGAGGCCAATCAGTGGCTGACAGGCAGGAGGCAAGAAGAGGGGAGAGGCAGAGGAGGTCCACGCCCCTGACGCCTGCCCCAGGGCACTCCTGGTTTCCCAGACATGTTCCTGGGTACCCCTCCTTCTTGGGGGACACACAATGGGTGGCTCAGCTTCCACTATCCCAAGGGCCGGGCAGACACAATGTCAGCTGAGCAGCAAAGTGTGGCCGGGTAGGGACCAGCAGATTCCAGGGAACAGGTAAGTCCTCAAGCACTTGCTCTCAGGGGACAGATGCTACTCAGCCTGCAGGACCTGAGGGAACTACGCCATCCGGCCTCTCACTGAAGTCAAGGAACGTGGATTTTCATATGATACTGTACTTTTTGACTTTTAAATGTTGGCACTAAACAAAACAGCCCCTTTCCCTTTCTGAAACAAGGTCTTGTGCTGTAGTTTGGGCTGACCTTGAACTCACTATGTAGGCCAGCCTGGCCTTCAACGCATAGCAATCCTCCTGCCTCAGCCTCCTGAGTGCTGGAATTGCACACGCGTACCGCTACACCCTGCAAACAAGCCCTGTTTTAAAACACTGCACAGTGCAGCCCACCCAAATCACACCCGTGGACTCTACTTGCCCAAGGCCCAGCCGGTGAGCTGATAACAGGGTCCAGAGTCAGAAAGCTTTGTACTGGCACCCCAGATCACAACTTGGCAAAGTTTCCTCCACGCCACACTGGCGACCTTGATGTGCCCTGCATGCAAACTACTCACGCCAATTCTAAGAAGCCAGAGGGCACTGGAAAAGGTCATTTGTGGGCTCACCCTGGCCAGCAAGTGCAAACTCCATGCTTGGAGCTTTGTCCCTATGTGGTTCTAAGGAGCAGCATTGTAACTCAGTTGTAGAGCACATATCTGGCACACGTAAGGCCCTGGGTTCAATCCCAGCATCACTGCCAAAAAAGAAAGAAAGCGCACAGCCCTGCCGACATCTCACACTCAGCCCTCTGGTCCCTGGAACGCTGGGACAATCAGTGTGTGCTGCTGAACCACCAGATTCCCGTAACTAGTCACAGAAGACAATGACAGGACACTGCCACGGAGGCCTCTGGGAAGGTGAAGCTCAGGTGGCACAGCCATCGGGGCCCCTGCCCTGTGTCCTCACCCACTCTCCACCCGGCCCCACCTCCGCCCATCCACACTCAGCAGACCTCTCAGCTGGGCCTCTAACCTGGGTCCAGGGCTCCCCTGCAGCTGCCTCCAGGAGGACAGCCACCCCCAAAGACTCCAGATGGCAGGAGAGGTTGTCAGGGGACAGCATCGCTCTGGGTTCACACTGAACGCTTGGCGAGGGGACAAGATCACAGTCTAAGGGGACCCCTGTGTGCAGCATCTCCCACAGAGGACTTTGTGAGGAGCATCTGGTCAGGGAAAATCAGGAGGCAACTTGTCATGAGTCTGGCAGTACAGGGCCCCCTAGGGTTTCCTCCCCTAATCGCCCCCAAAATACCCGCTGCATCCTGCGCCCACACATGCAGACACCCCCTCTTCCACTTCAATGGAGACACCCCTACAGCGTCCAGCCGCGACACGACCTGCCACAGGGCCAGAGCTCTCATGAGTTGCCCCCCCCCCGCCCCCGTGGAAGGAAAGGCAGCCAAGGAACATCTGTGGGTGGTCAGAGGCCAGCAAGAGTCCTCATTCATGAGCTCCTTGTGTGCAGATCTGAAACTCTGGTGGGGCCACACATCAGATTCCAGGGACCAGCGAGGCAGAACATCGGCCTCTCATGGGACCGAGGAGTCTTCCTGGGCACGGAATTCCTGTCATAAAGAGTTAGTACAACTAAAGGGCAGCTAAGAAACCCGCAGTAGCGGGACCAGGTCACACTGGGAAGTAAGACAGTCCCACCCCAGGACAAGAGGGATACCTCTGCCCAACTTACCCGCCTCTGTGGACACGTGTCCCTCCAAAGCCAGGCTGAGCCCAGCATGCTCTGAGAGCCTTTCTCGGACCTTCTCGACCCTCATCATCCTCAACTTGCACCAAAAGCCTGAAGCTGGATCCCAGGCTCCAGCTCACTTCTGGGAATGGATCCCAAGGAACGAGCAGAGAGAGGCACAGAAAGATTTATGGGCCACACCATTCACATCAGCATCAACACCGCCAACACTGGAAACAATCTGGGTTTACGGAGATCCACTAAACCATGTGTCAAAGTCGTGCAGTCATCAAAATCGTGTTCGAGAAGATGAGAAATGCCAAGCGTGTTAAATAAAAATAGCAGGACACGAGATGTATACGAGATGCCCAATTCCACGTCTCACACACATGTGCAGTTCACACGCACACACGCGTTCCCACCCAGGCAGGAGATGACTGTCTCTGGAAAGAATGATGGGGGGTGTTCCCATGAGACCTCCTTGCCTTGTGGCCAACCCTAAACGTGGTCCCTTCCGATTTCAGGGCTTGAACAGCGGACACTCTCCTCAAACACACCTTGCTGCAAATGAGCTAGAGGATGTGGATAACTCTGCCCACTGGCTTCCATCTCCCAGCCCACTGGTTTTCCAAAGTCCAAGCTGGGTCCTTGGCCCTCTCCCGTCCATCACGTACCTACAGGCTCAGCTGCTACACGGAAGAGGCCACAGTGGCCTCCCTCCAGATGCAGGCCTTCCTGGTTGGGCCTGTGGGGGGCCAGGGCAGGAGCAGCCTGGATCTGGGCCTGTTTAGAGAGGAATGTGCCATGCACAAGGGACCATTGTTCATTCCTCTGCTCTGACCGCAGGCTGCTGCAAACCTCGTCAGCTCTTGAAACCAGATCAAGTACTTCCTGGTGTACAAATTGGGCCTGGTCTGGGAAGGGGCGAGCAGGAGAACCACAAGGCCCTTCCCCAGCCTGGGCCAAACGTCTTGCAGAAGAATGCCACAGTCAAGGTCAAATGGATCCATGTGCAGCCCCCCAGGAAGGAACAGCACTGAGCTCTGAGCACAGGCTTCCCCCTACTCTGGTCAAACTCAGCCTCCTCCCTGCGGCAGCAAAGCAAGTCTGATGCCCGGGAATCAGGGAGATGGCACCAGTGGAGACACTGCCCTGTTTGCAGCCCTGAGCTTACCAGAATGCCCCCACGCACAGGTTAACAACACAACCTGTTAAGATGTTCAGAGGGAGGCCGCACGCATGCAGCCAACACACTCCACTGACCACAGCCACCCTGTTTTGGGTTTCCTTTGAGTGCCGGGCACAGGTACGGATCCCTGCACAAGGTGGGAGGGGGGTAGGATAGTGGGCAGGGCCCTGGACTTGGCAGAGCTGTGAGGATCCCCCTTTCCCACCCCACCAGCCAGCGGGGAAGGCAGAGGAAGAATCAGTAAGAAATAACATGCCAGTCCTTCCAAGAACAGAAATGGTGGCTCAAAAGCCAGCTCGTGGTAGGGGCTTGGGGGCCGAGGACGGAAGCAGTGAGGCAGGAAGCAGTTCCTGGCAGACGGAAGTACAAGCAAAGCCTGCTGCCTTCCAGGGCTGAAGGGAGGACCTGGGCCAGAGGCTCGATGCAGACCGTGAGCCTCTGCTCCAGGTCAGCCACAGGACACCCCAGCAGGAAGGAGCCAGCAGAGACATCCACAGCAAACGCCTCTGAGCCGCGGTGTCTCTCGCCTCACCCAGCACCCCACACGGCAGATGTGCCCAGGCTGGTAAGGCAGCACCAGACACAGATACGGTACTCGGAAATTATGACTGCTGTCGGGTAATCACCCTCTGCCCGAGGAGCACCCAACAGGGCCCGAGGCCACCGTCAGCCTTATTGCTACAGAGCACTCCGACCTGTCTTCACCACCGGATTCCACCTCTCAGGGTCTTTCCCGGGCACCCACTCCAGCAGAAGCAGGAAGGAGTTAATATGTCAGCCCTTCCCCCACCTGGAGCCTCCACACCCCAGCTTCCCACCCCACCCCCAGGACAACTCCAGGAACTCAGTCTGCAGTCCACAGGACTCCCCGGTAGGACTTTGCTCCCTGTATGGGCTGCTTCCCTCCCTGTCCCATCCTTGAGCGCTGTTTCAGGGCCCAGGGATCCCCTGCTACTCAGCTCCTGTCTCAGGATCTGATGAGAGAGGCCTGGGCTACTGGAGACAAGCAGGGTGGTGGCCTGGGCAAGAGGAGGGAGGGACAGGCCAGGACAGGGAGGAGGACACACAGCAGGGGGCGGGGGACGGTGGGGGGGGATTCTCAGGAAGCAAAGCAGCCCAAGGGGAAGGGCTTAAAATAGCCAGCGCAGTGAATGGAGCTTGCTCTCCTGGGGCAGCTGGTAAACAGCCAGTCAGTCAGGCCAGGCTTCCCGCACAGGACATGTCCAACAAGCACCAGGCAGGGTAGGCGCAGAAAAGTCCACATAAAAGGCAGCAAGGGCCACAGTCAAGCCTGTGGAGAGAGCAAGGGTACTGGGTACCACGTTCCTTCTGGGATGCTCCTCCGCCTGCCCTCCACTCTCCCTTTACCCTCCTGAAGACCACAGTGGCCAGAGGCAGCCACAAGATGGCCCATGCTCCGCTGGGGGCCAGGGGCATCTCCCACACAGCCCTGCCCCTGCCATCTCCACCCAGATGCACAGTTGCCTCTAAAGGCCCAGCACAATCTGACCAAGGGTCCCCCGCACATCCCCAGGACAAGGAGGGAAAGGCCACACATTTCCACACGGCCCTGGGTGAAGAAGGCACAGACTATGTCCCTAGGAAGTCTGGTTTGGCCAGTGGAGGCCATTCAACCCAAGGCCAAGACCAAGAAGTCTGCCTGTCCTGTCCATATGATTTGAGCACTTTAGAAAGAAAGCCTCTTCCTCTCTGCTGCTGTTCCCCCCAGGCCTGCAAGACAGGGACCCTTGGGCCCCTCCTTGCCCATCACTGTCACCACCAGGAGGTCTGCAAAGATGATGTGAGAACAAACAGGCTTGAAGTGTCATGCGTTGCAGCTGGAATTCCCAGATGAGGCCAAGAGAAATAAACAAGCGCCCTCCTTTCACACATGCGGGAGGAGCTACACATGTGGGAGGAACTCCACGTGCAGAGGGTCTTCCACTCAGTCCAGGGGCACAGTCCCCCCCACCCCGGCATTCCTTCCAGGAACACAGCTCAGAAACTGGCCCCCCTCAAGGCAGACACAAAGCAGTGGGCAGTCCAGAATCAGCTGCGGTCAACAGCTGGCTCTGGGATCCTTGACCTTTTCTTACGTTTTGTAGTCCTAGGGGCTTGAACCCAGCCAGGGCCTGGGCATGCTAGGCAAGCACTCTGCCCCAGAGCCCCATCCCAGCCTCTAGACCTTCTTTGATTCCCCAGCTACATTATGCCCATCCGTGCCCAGAGAAAGCTGTCTAACAACCTGGTAAGCAAGGATGTGGGCTGAACCCGGGCCTTCACCCAGCCCAGCTACACAGTCACAGCCATGCAGAAGGGACAAGAAGCCTCATCAGATTCCCCTACGAAGCCCTTCCAGAATCCACTACCATGTCCGGAGAGACCCACTCCAGGTTTGCCAGATTGGTAGTTGAATAGTGTCCTCCACCACGATCCAAGTCCCATCTCCCGGATGCCATGCGTGCGTGCGGCCTGATGTGATTAAGGGGAGGCTCTGTGATAAGCTCATCTTGATTTAGGGGAGCCCCTGAATCCAGTAACAAGGGTCACTGTAGAAGACAGAAAAGGGAAAGGCAAAGAGCTACACTCAGAAGGCCACATGCAGACAGAGACAGAGATTGAGAGACGGGTCTGCAAACCAAGGCCTGCCTGCAGCTACCGCAAACCACAAGCCCCATGGAACACACTGTCCCTCGGGGTGTCTGGAGGCTACTAACCCTGCTGACAGCCTGACTGTGGTCTCCTAACCCTCGGTTATGGTGTCGTCAGCACCCCGACAGCACTCCCTGCTGCTGCCCAGTCAGTGCTAACTTGGCCTTCACTGCACAACCAGGCATCTGCACCCCTAGAGGACGGCAGGGCAGGGGTCCCCCGGCTCACTCCTATTGCCCTGGGCAATCATTCTGCATTGCCAGGCAGCCCAGCAGGGCAGCAAGCTCCACAGTGGTCCACCTGAAGTTGGCATCAACCCCCACCAGAGGATCTGGAGTGACCACACTCAGGTTCGGAAGCCACCTCAGGGCCTCAACAGATTCTGTGTGATGGCCACTCTGAAGCTTTTGCTGTGGGTGTCTCTCCACCCAGACCGGAATCAGGACTGCAGCAGACACGCCAGAGGGGCCCACCACCCTTAGGCCTCTCTTGGGAAGCCAGCCCAGCCCATCAGAGCAAAGTCCTCCCCCACAGCTAGGCACAGCAGCAGGGTCATTCCAGGCAGACGGCACTGTGGCCCGTGCACGCAATCCCAGCACATTTGGGCAACTGGGGCAGGACTGCAAGTTTGAGCCCAGCTGGGGCAACTCAGTGAGACCCTGTCTCAAATTAAAAAAAAAAAAAATTACAAATGAGCCTGGGGGTATACCTCAATTCCCAGGAGCAAACAGACAAAAAGACAAAAAAGTATAAAGTGGGGTACCCCTTGTTGTTTACTAAATCGCACAGGAGACATGAACACATTTGGGTAGGAGAACGATCAGCCTAGTGAGCTGGCTGGAGAACGATCAGCCTAGTGAGCTGGCTGTGGCTGGCCAGGCCTCTCTGGCCATCTGCGCCAGGATCAGCAGGGGAAATGGGTTTAAACTGCAGCCTGGAGATGTGAGGTAGATAAGGGGAAGAACTTCCTGGCTCAGGATGGGGCCACCAGGGCAAGTGGGCGAGAAGACTGCTCTGCTCTCCCGGAAAGCAGCTGCCCAAGAGGTGGAGGGACCCCCAAGAGGGTGTGGGTGTGGCCAGCCTAGGGGTAGAGGAGGGGATCAGGTGACCTCTGGGGTCGCCTCAGGTCAAAGGTCCCCTGATAAATGCCAGTGATGAAGGCAGCCGGCAGCCCCTGGGAGGCAGCTGACTTCACAAAACAAAGCCCCAACCAGCAGCTCCAGGGCAGGCCTCAAAGGTGACAGCCCCAGACCAGAGTGGGAGGCAGGTTTTCCTGAGCTTTAATCTGCCCACATCCTGTGGGCAGCCCAGGCACCCAGCAGGGTCTTCCCTGTCCTTTCTGGGGGCAGAGAACTGAGTCTCTGGCTCCAAGTCTGAGCAGAGCCCTCCCCCAGCAGGGTACCCAGTGCTTTCTCTACTCATCTCTTTCCTCCTCCTTCCCACCCTCCTGCATCAGCGCGGCAGCTGCTCTGCACATCCCAAGGCTCGGTATGAGCCGCCTTGCAAGGCCCAGCTCCCAAGGCCATGTGACAATGGCCACTCCAAGGTCCCTCTGTGAAAGGACTGTGTCCCAGCCTGACTCAGTCCCTTTTTGTGATGGGACCAAGGAAGTTTTGTTTCCATTCAGGCCCGGTAGGATCAAACAACTCCTTCTCTGTTCCCAGCCCAGGTCACCACACTCAGGTGGCAGCTGCCAGCCATCTGCTCAAGCAGACAAACCTCCTCGTGCTCCTCACCCCACCACTACTGGGAAAAATGTTAAAAGTACTTTAAAAATGCAAAACAGAAAAAAAATCTATCACTTGCACCATTAATCAGGCAGGCTCAACTGAGGGATGCCAGAGGGCCACATGGAGCGCTATCTTCTGTGGCCTGGCGCCCTACGTCAATATGAGCTGCCGCCTAATTATAGGGGACAGTGACCCCAGGGAGCAGAGTTCAGGCTCCAGTCAGAGCGGCATCTTGTAGCCACTGCCACCCGCTAGAGAGGGTCACAGGGCCACACCCAAAGTTCACCAAGCAGTGTTGGCAGTGGGGACAGAATTGGAGTGACCACACAGCTCTGTACATGGCCAGTCCACTGGGCCCCATTCAGGTTCTGCTGAAACTGAGGGGTGGTTGGACTTGGCGTCCACTCTTAAAGACATGAGGGGTTTGGAAAACACAGAATCACAGAAAACTAAAAGATAGGAGAGGCCATAGCTAGATACAGAAGATTCTGGAAGGAGTGGTCAGGGGGTGGTGGAATCTACTGGAGAAGGGGTGTCCATCAATTCTAAGCAGCCCAGGGGTGGGGGTGTAGCCAGGCCTTGGGGATCCCTCCTGTAGAACTCTCCTGGGCTCCCCTCTAGGTCAGCAAAGATCCAGGGACTCCACAAAGCCCTTTGGAACCAGAGGGACCACAGCTGACCCTGGACCAGGCTGCACCCAGGGCTGTTCCCTGGCTGGGGTTCCACACACCTCGCTCCCATGGGAGCCAGGAAGGAGGAGGGGCTGAGACCAGAAAGGCCTGCAGGAGAGCGGTGCTGGGAGGAGGCCTGGAGTTCCTGAGAAGTCCAGGGGCAGGTGTCCGCCTCCAAGGCAGGCAGAGCTCTGGGGAGGGGGCAGGGCAGGAGGTCAGCCAGGCCTGGGTCCCCCAAGGCAGCAGATGCAAGAGGCAGCTGGAATCTGTCCCCAGAGATGATGAGAGTTCAGTTCCCGTCAGCTCCAGTGCCAGAGGCAAGGAGACACCCAACCACCTGGGCGCCTGGAGCAAGAGGACTGCTGCAGGGGACAGGGACACAGGAGAAGGACCTTGGTCTTTCACATGTGCCAGCTTCCTCCTGAGCTGCAGCCAGGCAAAGGATCAGAGACAGAAACACAGCTTCACTCTCGCTGGACAGAAAGGAAACCAGTGGTCACTCAAAGTCACAGGTCCCCATCTGGGACTCGCCCCAAACCTGAACACTCTGCTCCCTTATAAGATCATCCACTGTTGCAAATTGAATAGAAAAAGTTATGTCCAAATCCTAAGGCTTGGAAATAAGGTCTTTGCTGATGTCATTAGGCTTAGGGTGAAGTCTAAATCCAGTGATAAATATCCTTACAAGAAGCAGAAAAAGAGAAGACAGACACAGAGAGGAAAGCCAGGGAAGACACAGCCAAGGCTGGAGGGCACCCTGTAAGCTCATCAGGGCGAGTGCCCTGCCCCAGTAAGCCCAAAGAATAGGGCTGCCAGAAGCCACTGCGGATACAGAAGAGTCTTTCCTGGACACACCTTGGTCTTGGACTTCTGGCCTCCAGAACGGTGCTGCAGCAGCCCTAGCAAGCCCTTGTGTCCCCTGCAACTAAGCCTTTTCCTGCCAAAAGCTCCCAGCCCCGAGAGCCTCCTGGGAGTTGGGAGTGTCCCCAGATCTTTCCAGGTCTCACACATTAGTTCTGTCCATCTGTTCACCCTCAACACCCACTCACTCCCAGCTTCGGGCACCCAGCTGCCCTGTACTCAAGGCTGTAGGAAAACCCGCATGACGGGGTAGCAGACTCCTCTCCTGGGCGGGGTGGGCACTGCGTACCCAGCACCCAAGGAGGGTGACTGGCCTTCTACATGTCCCTTTATAGTGGTGCACCCCTGCCTGCATTTCCTTTCAGAGAGGCCAGACCTAGAGACAGTCTCCTGGGAAGGTAATGGGGCCTTCCAGTCCCTGTCTGCTCTGCTCAGGAGGAAGGGAGCTACTCTTCCCAATCCACATGCCATAAACAGACAACCCCTCAATTCTGCTTGTGGCTTCTGAGAGCAGATAAAAGGGGAAAGTCATGTACAATAAGCCACAGGCCCTTGGTAGTACCAGCATGCTTTGGTGGCCCCAGCACCTGAGTCCTACCACCCAGAGCAGGCAGTTCAGCCCCCTAACCTCTGAGCTGCGGGGCCTAAAATCACCACCTCCTGGATTCCCATTTCCAGTGAGCCACAGACAGCAGGGGGCAGGGGGCAGGGGGCAGGAAGAAAGCAAACCTTCTGCTACTCAGAAGCTTCTAGGAGTGGAGCGGCTGCCCACAAGCCCACCCCGCCAGCCCGAAGCCCCTCACTGGGAACAGACTGCAGGCTGGACCTCTCTCCTCAGTAAAAATAGGATATTCAAGCCAAGCAGTGTCCACAAAGCCACAGCATGGGAGAGAATCAGGAGCTCTGTGACAGCCTGGAGCTGGAGGGGGCCACTGGGTGTTGTAGAGGCGACCACAAAGGCCATGTGCTGCTCCACCCAAAGCCTGGCAGACGGCCCCTCTGGTCTCAGTTTCCTGGTAAAGGACAGAAGAGCTGTGTCCAGGCTGGACACAGACACTCTATGAGCAGCCCCGGAATGCTGTATCCTAAACCACGTGGACCCTGCAAACCCAAACCAAAGCTCAGGTGACTAGACCTTGCCGGCCATGGAAGCGGCATGCCAGCCGTGCTCACCCTGCTGAGCCAAGGTGACGGTCTCGGCTCAGGCTCACGTCCTTCATGGCCCAAACAGTAGCAGCCATCAGCACCCGCAGTTCCAGCAGCTCACACTGCTGGGCAAAGCCCGACCACTGCACCCAGCATCATGACAGACAGGAGCTGCACAGACCTGGCTGAGCTGTGGGCACCCTGGCTTCTCCCCAAGCCAGAGGTGCCACTTCCCCATCTCCAACAGGGCTGGGAGGTTTGTTTAGGTGAGTTATTTTTCTTTTTGACAATGAACTTTGAAAAACAGCACCAACTGCTTTTTTCCTGGCTGTAGAAGCAATGTAGGCACAAGGTAGAAGAGGTACAACCAGAAAAACAAAGAAAAAAGTCTGTTAACCCACAATCCCGATAACCCCACCAATACCCTGCAAAGGTTCCTCTCCTCCTCCGGTCAGTGTGTGTCTGTGTACCAGTGGGCCCATATGAGGGCACTACCTTGTGCTTTTTCTCCAACACAGACTCTGGGCTAAAGCCCCGTACATCCCTGGCTCAGATGGCCAGATTTCTTGACAGCTCGAAAGTGCTGCTCCTGACCAGCCACTAGCACACAGCTCGTTCCATCCATCAGTCATTCCCAGAGCCTGGGAAAAAACTCATTGCCGGGCCTACTTTCTGATGGTTCTGGTTTGGTGGTGCAGTGGGCCAGCACCTCGGGACACTCCTGAGGAGCAGCCGGGCATGGCCCCTGCCTCATGAGCTCTCAGCCTCACCAGCACTCCACCCTCAGCTGTCCTGTAAGGAGGAAGCCCCAGCCATAAACCCTCCTGGAGGGAGGCAGCATGGCCAGGACCTTGCAGTGCCAGCTCAGCAGCCACCCCTGCCACCTTCCCAACAGTCATCCAAGGCCAGCGTCCAGCCTGCACCACCACTGCTGTGCTCCCGAGATAGTCACAAATCCAAGGATGCACTGAACTAAGCTTTGCACTGGGCACTGCTAAGGACAAAAGAGGCGTGTCAGTCACAAGGTCCCAAAACCTGTCCAGGGCCTGTACAGTGTCACTTTAGAAAGTTTCATAGCCAGTGCCTGGGAAAACCCGATAAAACCTGGCCTCATGCACTGCCATGGGGGACCAAGAAGTCTCCCTCAACTGTCCCAGCCCTGGGTCCTAGCCTCGTGGCAGCCCTCGCCTCCTGGGGGCAGGAGTCAGGCCTGCGGGTCACTGCTCCCTACAGGAGGGCCTCGGGTCCTGCCCGAAGAGGGTGTTGTTCCCAGCCTCTCCCTGCAGCATTTGCTGAGTGCCTACCACATGCTCTGGATCCTCACACCACCTGAAAACAGCGATTTACTCATGGGGTTCAGTTTTTGTTTTGCCCCCACTTTGTGTGTGTGTGTGTGTGTGTGTGTGTGTGTGTGAAACGACATTAAACCCTGGGCTTATGGTTTTTTCCTGTTTGTTTTTCAGCCAGACTCTTGCTAAATTGCCCAAGATGGGTTTAAATTTTTGATCCTCCTGTCTCAGCTTCTCAGAGTTCTGGGATTACTGGCATGTGCCGCCACACCAGACCTCTGGTCTCATTTTACAGAGGAAACCGAAGCTCACAGAGGTCTATGACTCACTCAGGATCACAGCATGGGCAAAAGTGAAGTCAGACAAGAGCCACCGCCCACATACCTGCCTAGCCCTGAGGGCCAGACTTGGAAAGCCAGGAGCCCTCCCTCACACCACTGCTCCAGGGCTGACAGGTGCCTATTTTACAGACAGGGTCCCCAAGCTGGAGACCACGCCAGAGGCCACCCGGTGAGACCCCAGGCTCACGAACCTGGCAAGCCCAGCTCAACACTGAGATTTCTGTAACAGCTAAGCATAGGCTGGTCTGCTTCAGGGAGGCAAAGATGATGTCCACAAAAGGTGACACAAGACGGTACAGGGAGCAGGTCTCAGAAGCAGCAAGTGACAGCTGGATGCAGGAAGGGAACTGGGTCAGCACAAGTCTGCCTGCCAACACCTGCTCATCAGCAGCGCAGACTTTGAAGCTGAGTTCTCAGGAGGTTTGAAGTAGATGCTCAATAAAAGACAATGATGATGAAAAATAGCTGGGGTGAGCTCAGTCACAGGAGATGCCTGCAGGCTTGGGGAACAGCTGGGAGGGTCAGAGACAAAGAACATGCAGGAGGCAGAGAGGGAGGCCAGATCCCCAACAGCTGTCTCCAGGGCAGCTGTCTGCAGAGCCTGGCTTCATCACTTAAACATTAGAAGAGGTAAAAGGGGCAGGATTAGAGGGGGGTTGCTGAGCCTGGCTTCTCTGTGGCTGCTGCTAGAGCCAGGGAAGAGCTGCTCTGCTCTCTCGGGGATCCCATCTGTCCCCCTCCCACCCACCCCCAGGCTGCGCCCTGGACCAGAAGTTGGGGGGTGGGGGCAGCCATCCGCTGCCAAGGTGCAAATACGGGGTCTCTTACCACTGTATCCTAAAGGAAGCCCGAGGCCCCACGCAGCCAAGGAGAGTGTGTGTGTGTGTGTGTGTAGAAAAAAAGCACCATAGACCTGAGATTTCCAGAGGGCTGGGCCAGGCCAAGAGTTTATCAGTGCACACCTGCACCCATCCTGCTGTACCCTGGCTGGGCTAACACCTTCCCACTAGACCATCTCACCGGCCAGGGGAGAGCAGAGCCTGGACCCCTCACACAGAGGAGGCCCCCCAGCACTGGAGTGCACCCAGCTTGCCAGGGGAGTGGACAGTGGAGGTCCAATCCCCCCAGGAGACTTTAGTGCCTGCACCAGCAGCCCTTCCCTCATCTCCTGCTTCAGGGCCGAGGCCACACTGTACCAGCTGTGGCCACAGGGGTGCTCTGCACAGTGGACAAGGTGCCAAGAAATTGGCACTTCGCTCTGAACTAAAGGAGAAAGCAAATCCCAGCTCAGTAACCAAAGCACTCCCTGACCTTCCGTGGTGGACAGCAGGCGGGGGACAGCAAAGAATACGGGCCTTCCAGGCCTGGTGTGGAGCCAGGAAATCTCCTCTGGCTCTTACTCTAGATAGCATCAGTCTCCAAAGGATGCAGGGCAGAGGCCTCCTTACCCCTCACAGGGAAGCCGCCCACCCACGTGGAAAGCAGGGCCAGTGTCCCTGCTCAGGGCCACTTCCTGCACCCGGGGGTGGGGAGACTCTGCCTGGAGAGCTCGGAATCCACCAGACTGAGGCCACTGACGCTCAACAGAAGCCTCACCATCCTCCGGGTGGGCTGGGGGAGGGGAGCCTGCGAGAGGCCCTGTCTCAGCCAGACCCCAAACCCGCCGCAGGCTGTGGCTCTCTTCCCGCCAAAAAGAAAGCTGAGACTGCTCCATTTACTGACCTCCCTGAGGTGGGGAGCTGGCTGTCTGTGGCCCAGGTGGCTGCCTCCACAAGGAGATGCCTGGCACCCAGGCCCCACCCAGCCTACTGGCAAAGATGGCGCCCAGCCAGGGCGCCTGCAAGCCGGGAAAGCCCTTCTTGCTATGGGCTGTGCCTTAGGGTGTCAGTGGGAGACTGGAACCCGGAAAGATCCAACACAGGCTGCAAAGGGCTCCAGAGAGCCTAGGCCCTGAGAGGGTAAGTGACACACTTGTGAAAGGGGACAGACAGAAGCCAGCCCCCCAGGGTCCCCTCTGGGTGGAAACAATGTGTAGGCCACAGCCACCACCCTCCTCCTGCCCCACACTTCAGGACACACAAGCTGGGGGTCACAGGAGCAAACGTGGGGTAGCTGCTCCCGTCTGCGGCCAAGGAGCAGCACTTCCATGGTCCCCCACAGAAGGAGGTAAACAGCAGGCTGCCCACTTAGGGCAGGGGAAGAGGGCATCTTCACTGCGGGGTTTCTGAGGCACAGACTGATGGCCGTGAGGACACAGGAAGCTCTCAGCTATGAGGGGCGGGAGAGTGCAATACACGTAAAGCCCATCGCTGGAGTTTACAGGTTTTAGGCCACGGCCATGAGGGGAGGTGGAGGAGGGCAGTGACTCAGGATTTTGGGGGATCGAGGGTGGGGCAGAGAAAAGCCCCAAGAAAGAAAGCGGAGTCTCAACCCACTCACCAGGCCTCCCCTGGGCAATCCCCAGGGCACGGCCTGCAGGCTGGACCCTGGCAGAGTGTGTTTAAATCCAGCAGTGTGGGGGTGGGCATGGGGACTCCATGTTTATATTCCTTGCCAAAACTGAGGTCATCCCCTTGTTCCTCTGTCCAAATTTCTGGGCATTGGCAGCACTTTTTAAAAACGACAACAAACGAAGTCTCTAGAATGTCTGCTGGCCTGGCCTGAATGGAGCCTTCAGGCCCTGTCCAGACCAAACGAAACAGCCCAAGCCCAGAAATGCCCTCCAGGCGCCAAGGCATGTCCTCAGGCCAAATGATGGGTCTGGCTGGCTGGAGGGATGAGAAATCTTTGAGCTTTTAGGACTGTGCTCCCCAGAATTCCAGACCAATTGGTCTCATAAGCAACTCAGAGAGCCTCCAAATTTGGATAAAAAACCAAGAGAGCTTTGAAAATAAAACCACTGTTTAGCCATTTTGCCTCGTGATTTGGTGGAGGAGGAGGAAAAAGTCCAAGACCGTATCTCCTGGCTGGTGCCTCTGGGATGGGTCAAAAAGAGATGAAGTTGTCTGAGACGTCTGGCTCTGAACAAGGCTTCCACCAGATCCACCTGGCTGTTAAGTGTCCCTTCCCCTGGCCCACGCCACCACCCCGAAAGACTCCTGCACACGGCCCGCTTCCCAGCCTCAGTACAGATCCACGGCACAGCCCTCAGGGCTCCGAGCCCAGCACAGTGAAGCGGGCGCTGACTTTGGCACAGAGGGAAAAGGCTGGAACAGCTCTGTCAGACTGAACCCTAGCAACCATGCTTCATCTCTAACATAACCTCCCTCAACCCCTACGAATGTAAGAAATGGGAGGTGGAGATAGGCGAGAACCCCAGCTCTGCACCAGGATGTCAAGGCCCAGCACCCAGGCAGCAGCAGGCTGAGGCCACAGATCATCAGGCTGGGAAATCCCTGGCCCCTACAGAGCAAGTGCACAGTCAGCACAATTGTATTTCCCTTGGTGAGAAGCAGCAGGTGCCTGATCTCCACCAGCAGGACAATCTCACCCTCCAGGTTGGCCAGAGCAAGCGCCACACGTGCTGCTGCTCTAGGCAATTAGCTTTCTTCCGTGCACTGAGCCTCTCATAGGCCACACCCTCCCCAAGCTCCCCAGGACCTTGGCAGCATGGGAGTGCACAGCTAATGGGCCTCTGAACCTTTGCTTTCCTGCTGGTCTGGGATAGGACAGTGCTGCTCAGAGCCCTGCTCGACACCACACGCAACTCCACTTTGCAGAGCACTGCTGGACTAGGATGCCTAGGGCACCACGCACCCCTCCTGCCACAGCCTGCCACCTTTCATGCCACCAGGTTCTCTGCAGTCTTCACAGTCCAGTCACCCAGCATGTGCCCTGTGACTGCCAGTTCTAGGCTCTGTAGACAGGCTCAAGTCGGGCCACCCGACTGTGATGCTCTGGATGGGGTGGCAGAGGACACAGGGACAGCCATCCAAAAGGAGGAACCATGTACCCCACGTGGTCCCAGCTTCAGGGAGGGAATGCTGACACCTCTAGAAGGACTGTCAGCAAGCAGGAGTGCGGGGCTTCCCTTGAAGTATCTGGACCTCTCCTGGGTTTTGTGGGCTCTCTAAGTCCGTGAGATTTGCCAACATTAGTGGCGACCCCATTGTCCAGTCTGTTCCCCACCGAAATCACACAGGCCTCTACCTGTGACTTCCATCACCCAGGACCTACTTGTCCTGCACAAATACTCAATAGTTCCAAAGGCTTAAAGCACCTCACACCCAGCAAGGCACATCACTGCGTCTCACTCAGAGCGAGCCACTCGTAACCTCACTCAGCACAGGAGGAAACAGAAGTCAACCACTGTCTCTCAGATGGTAAAGTGGGTGTGCCGCGAGGCACTGCCAATCACACCTTGCAAGGCCTCTCCCTCGAGACACAAACTACCTCCCCTCCCCAGCCTCTTTCAAAACCTTCCTGGAAAACCAAATGCTCTAGAAAGTATTTCCAACTGGATGCCACCCAAAGAGGTGTCTCTGCCTCCCCCAGATGTACGGCCCAGGGAAGCCTCCATCCTGCTAATGACCAATCACACAGGTACTTGCAGGCTGCTCTCCCTGTCTACCTGAACTTGCCCACAATGGCAATAGTGGGCTGACCTGGTGCTGGACTCCAGCTACAAGGGAGCCAAAGTTAATGATGCCAACAGCTGTAGGATCAGTGAAAGCAAGCCAGCCCCTCCTAGCTGCAGGGCACATCCTACCACATACTCCCTGGCTCCACTGTTGGCCATAACGGTAGGAGAATGCTAGTCCCAGGAGCCATGAGCACTTGACGGAAAGCAGGATTCATCACACAGGAGGCCCACTGGCCTGAATTAGGGACAGGTCTGCAGCCGTCTCCAGGCAAAAGGCCTTTTCCTCAGGGGACAAGAGTGAGCCTGGATCCAATCATCACCAGGTCTCACATCCCAGGAGTGTCTGCAGGGGTCCCTTCTCATTCAGGGGTCCCCCACTCACCCTCTTGGTCAGCTCACTCCTGAGGCTCTCAGGTACAGCTTGGAGGGTCCTGCTAGAAGGCCAGCAGAGAGCACAGAGGAAGGGCTGACATCAGCCAGCTCTGGGATCACAGTGTCTGGGTCCCAGGCAGGATCTGTTTCAACAAACATCAAGGCCTTTCGGGATTCTTTCTGGGCATGCAAACACCACAGAGGAAAGTAGGCCAACAGCTGGCGCCTGGACTGGCTTTTGTTACACAAAGACCCAAGTTGTAATTGTGTTTGCGATAACAGATTTGGCGTACACACAAGAAAGAAAGACCGTCCAGCCACCCCATGCCGCCCCATGCCTCCGCAGAGTTAGGGGTCACCCTTATTGCCACCCAGTCACAGGGGAGTGGTAGGTGTCATGGGCATCACCTCGAGGGCCTTTGTGCTGGGGGTGGAAAAAGGGAAAATCGAAGAGGTGGGAAATCACTGAGTAGAAAATGTGACTTTAAAAACCACATCAGCAAAACACAAAACATTTTCCTGGCCCCTCCAAAGGTTGGGGGTGGTCTATGGAGAGACCTTGAGGGGCAGGCGAAGGCAGCAGGAAGCTCCTACCAGAGGAAGACGGGGTCACCCTCTCAGACCCCCTGGGGGAGGAACAGACTGGGTCCCCGCCCAACCCCTTGGTGATGAGGAAGGTACTGCGAGCTCCCTCCATCCTCAAAGAATGAGGAAGGCAACTCGGAAAGAGGCCACACAAGACATTTAAAACTTAAAAAGACAAAAAAAAAAAGGAGGGTGCGGCCCCAAGTGGGGGTGCTGACATGCCCAGGATGTGACCTGTGGCATTAGTAGAATTTCCACCCCCTCCAGGCACACAGGTACCCGTAGGCTGCAGCTCTGGCCTGGGAACCCCTGCCCCATCCTACCCCAGCTGGCTTCCCCGCTGCCCTGAAGGGCATGCTACTCTGGCCACGGCTCCAAACCTCTCGGAAACACCCCGACGGGCCCCTTTGCTTCGATCTCCCTCCTCACCACCACCTGCTGGAATCCAGGGCAGGCGGTCTGCTCCGTTTAGAAATCATTCCCACAGACACTACTACGGCTCTGAGCTTGTCCTGCTTTGGGGGTGGCCCCGGGAGCCTCCACTGCCCAGCAGCATTTACCTCAGGATGGCCCCATGTCCTCCAGCCTCAGGAAGGGACTGAGGGCCGCTGTGGCAAAACTCTGGCTTTCCTCCTGCCCCCTTTGTCCTACCTGGTAGAAAATGAAGCAGGTAGGCAGCCCAGCCGGAGCTTCCTGGCCTGCCCCTAGGAAGGAGGAGACCAGCTCTCCTCCAGCGCCGCTCTAGGCCACTCTGACTGCTTCCCCAGCACGGGCTACACTGATCTCAGGGCACACTCGCCCTTCGTGGCCTGGTCCCTCTGATTGCTACAAGTTGGTCCCTCCTTATACTGCAGCCCCTTATCAGGGCAGCTCATTTCAACCTCCCCCCTACAGAGCTGGCCTCCTTCCTCGGGTGACCTTTCCCTGCCCTGATTCAGAAGCTGCCAGCTCCTTGCCTATGGCTGGGCTGGCCTGCACACCTCCCCAGAAGCCATCCCTTCCCCACGCCATCCATCTGTCTGTCTGTCCAAGGTCACCATCTTGCACCCAACTCCCATCCCAATTCTACCCTGAGTTCTAGAGCACAGTTTCCACTCCTCAGGGCAGCAGTGTGGACCCCCGTGCAAAGCACCCCTGCACACTAGAGCACATTGACAAACTCTGCGATGTGGGGGCTCAAGTCCATTCAATGATCTAGCTCCACTCCTCAGGGCACACAATGGGGAGACTGAGGCACACAGGGGACCAGAAAACCCAAGGCCCCATCCTCCAAGACTGACGAGTTTTCCCCAGAATTGAAGGGCTCCCAATCACTGCACCAGGATGCTCTCAATAAGCCCGCTGTCAAGCCAAATTTGAGGGTCAAGAAGATGGGGCACAATGGCAGGAGGATGAAGTCACACAAAGGACCCCAAGACAGGGGCACCGCCTGACTCCTCTGTGCAAACCGCGTTAAGAAAACACGACCCCCAAATGGCTCCTATCAAGACACTCCCCCTTCCCCTGGCATTCTTACCCAGAAATCCCCCCCCAGTCAGGGAAGGAATTGCAAAAGCTGACTAAACTCCAGGCGGGCCTGGAGGAGAGGAGGTAGACCTGAAGCGGGCAGTGCGGAGGGTAAGACCTGAAGGGGGCAGTGTCTCCTTCCAGACTTGAAGGACCAGGATCTGATTGGCTGACACTGAGCATGATAGAGAGGTACAGCACGGCATCATTCATACCAAGCAGTAGATCCGGGGTGACCCTTGGGTGCACATGTAACCCAAAAGTATAGAATGTCAGGGGCACAAGTCATCACAGCTCTTGGACCTAGAGTTCCTCTTGTTCTGGTCACATGGAACGAAAATACTAGGGTCTGAAAACGTTCTCCCAGCACTGAGGGAGGAGACATTCTGGGCTTTACACAGCCTGTGCCAGCCACTGGCTCAGTGGTCCCATGTGTCTGTACGTCCAAATCTCTGGTCCCCCAGAATCACGCTACGCAAGGATGAGGCCCACCGCAGGCCGTTGTACGGGTATCTGGGCTCAGGACACCCAGATTCTACCCGGGTCCTAGCCATGGGAGTCCGGGGACTCGGGCTGGTCACCTTTGTATTTGGCCTGGCACCTGGCCTCCTCTAACTAACTCCTTCAAGCCCAGCCTCTTTCCCCTCGAGGCCGACCAGAGCGCTCAACCCACGGCCGCCTGGAAGCCCCTCCGAGGGGCGGGAGCTCCGGGCCCAGAGAGGCGGGCCCGCCCCTCCGGAACCCGGCCCCGAAGCGCGGAGACCATTGTGTGAGCCTCCCTTCCCACTGCGTATTTACTCCGGAGGACGCAGGATGCAGGGCCACTGCACCGGCAGGCACGAGGCCCCGAGAACACGCACGCACACACAGGCCGGGGGCGGGGCTGCCAGAGCCACCCTGGGAGAGGGACCCCCCCCCCAGCCTCTCCAAACTTTCTATCTCCGAAGGGCAGGGGAGGAGGGAGCCCAAAGGCTCTCCTGGCCCGCTTGCGGGCCACCTCTACCCGCACAACCCGACGGGAGGGCCAGACGAGGATGTCCCCGTGCCCGGACTGGGGCCACGGGCCGCCCTAAGCCTGGGCCAGGTCCGCTCGGATTCCATGGACCCCGGCTCCGAAGCTGGCTGGGGGAGGGGAGGGAGGGCTGACCACCAGGCAGGGCCGGGCCGCCCACTCGGTCGGTCCGAGGCCGGGAACTAACGCCCCAGGCAGCAGCCGGGCCTGGGACGGGCGCTAGAGGAAGGGACCGGCCGATTTCCGAGCGTGGACCTGCACGCCCCCGGAGAGCTCCGAGGAAGCTCCGGGCGCCCTCGGGGAGGTGGCGTCGCTCCTCAAACACTAACAACAATAAAAAGAAGGAAACTCCGGCGGTGGCGGCGGCGGCGGCGCAGCACCGAGCCCCGTGCGGGCGCGCAGTCCCTGTGGGTGCCCAGAACCCGGCGCTCCACGTAGGCGGCGCTGGGCAGGGGGACCCGCCAGGGGTCCCGCCTCCCCTCTACCTACTCCAGACCAGCCGCAGGGTCCTGCCCAGCTCGTCGGGGCGGCCCGGCACCCACCTTCGAAGTCCGAAATGATCCCGTCCAGCTGCGCGTTGACCGCAGGGTCTGACATGGTGGCGGGTGGGCAGGGAGTCGCTCGGAGGGCGGCGGGGAGGAAGCGCCCCCGGCCGGGCCCTAGCCCTGCGCGCTGGCTGGGGCGCCGCGCCCGCGCTCCTGCAGTGCAGAGCTCGCCGCCGGAGCCCCTCGGCCCCCAGGATCGGTTGAATGAATGGGGGAGGAAGGCGGGCGCCAGCCCCTCCCCGTGCGCGCTGCCCCCACCCACCGCCCGCCGCCCCGGCCCCCGCCTCCCGCCTCCCGGGCGGATCAGGTTCCCGCACCAGCCGCCCGGCCTCCCGACTCGCACTGGCTGCTCCGCCCGCCTGTCAAGCGGGTTTGGGGGGCTGGGGCCCAAACGGCTGCCGAGGGGGCCCCCCCGCAGAGTCCCGAGTCCCGACACAGGACCCAAGCGCCCCCTCTTCTCCCCGCCTGGCCAGTGCGCCCGGGGGACAGCGACCGTGGAGACTCGGCTCCGCCCCCCGGACGCCCCACTTAGCTGATACCAGATGTGGGCGGATGTGGAGGTTTGAGGGCGGGCGCCTAGGGGGGGACAAGATTCCTCCCCTTCCCGGGACGCTGGGTTCCTTCGGCGGGACGTTTTATTTACGCAGCCAAAGTTCCGCAGCGCCTGTGCCGCAGCGCCTGTGCCCGCCTCGCGACCCCAGCGCCTGCAGAGGTTAAGGGCGGGTGGCAGGCCACCCCCCCCCAGGATTATGGACTCGGGTCACAGGGGATCTCCCCAGTCCACCGCATCCTTCACCACAAGGACATCTACCCTGAGCGCCCCCAGGGTGGCAGCTGCACCCTCTTGGTGGGCGCTGGAGGTGCTTTCTCCAAGAGGGGGCATGCGGCCCGATGGTGAACCATGGTTAGAAAAGCCAGGGTCATGGTTTAACCCTCACCCCTCACCCAAGAAAGATTCTCTGAGTGTAGAGAGCAGACCTCAGCATTTCTCATGTAGAGAAAAATAGTTCATGGTATCTGGAAAAAGAAATCAGAAATGGGGAAAAGAAGGGCTGCCCAGGGGCTCCCTCCAGGTCCAGCTACTCACACAGCCTTGTGTCCAGCCAGCAGGTCATACATAGGCTTCTCCAGCCACTGGACAGACATGCTTACACTTCACTGCCCACCAGGGACGCACAGTGAGTCAGATAGAGAAGCAAAAGGCCTTGGTCCCCAGGAAGGGCAGGCAGGGGAGAGGGATGTGGGTAGCTCTGCTGTGTGGTCCCCCCAGGGGTGACCTGTGAGTGTGTGAATCCATCTTGGGATCCCAGAGGTGGAGAGGATGCTTGAGACCAGAGGCAGAGTCCAGCTCTCCTGAGGAGAATGCCTGGCTTTTGGGGGTGCTATGTAAATGGCTGGAATGGAATCCTTCCTTTTTAAGAAAAGTGGTCACTCCCTCCTTCATGCTTTGGATATTTTGAACTATTTTCAACCAAGTGAGTTTGTGGACATGGGAACTAAAAAACCACAGCCATTTCAGATGTGCACACACCCTCATCGGCCTGGGAGCCTGAGTTTCAGAGACGGGGCCAGCACTACCATTAATAGGAAGGACCCCAATGGCTTCCAAATTGGCTCAAGGGTCTGCTTGGAAGTCCACTACTCCAAATGACAATGGGGGAGGGGGGATTCAGTCCCTAAGAAACTCAACCCCACAGCACAGCACCCTGGGAAGATGCCAGTTTCTGGGAAAGCCTCCAACCAGGACCACAGCATTATTCTCTAGTGTTTTTTCAAAAAGCACCTGGTGAATGCAGGCACACCCATCTGATTGTTCTCCCCCAGAGCTGGCATAAAGTTCTAGCAGATTATCAGTGGGTCGGCTTATTGTGCAGTATTTGTTCCTGTGCAAGCGGAGGTGAGCATACTTATGCTTATTTCCTGGGGGACCCCAGCTAGGGACCCACCAGAATGCGCTCTGTTGGGAATGCAAAGACAATGCAGTGGGGAGCTGACTTCCAAGGCCAAAGTTCCATCCCTATGCCTCCATTCCCCTCCGCTTTAACCCCTTGGCCCATAGCGCCACGCCTAGAAACTGCCCACACTCCCCAGGCTCCCTCAGGAGGGTCAACCTGGGCATGACCACACTCCTAGCAGGAGGCTCAGCCCTGGGTCTAGCCCACATTCTAACTGTACATCATTTATTTCCTCCTTTTTGTCCATCCTCAGAGGAGATGGGAATGAGTAGGGCACCTCTCTCCCCATTTTAACTCTGCAAACTGAAGGACAACCCAGCTGTCCTTTGGCCTCCTCTCAGTTTAAACCATCCTCCTCTCACGCCTCAGTCACACACACACACACACACACACACACACACACACACACGTGCTTTGATAGTGATCTCTTGGCTGTGCCCTATCTCAGATTCCAACATTTTTATAAGGCCAGACAGTCATGAGGTGGTGAGGGCCTCCCCTACCCTGTCCCCCAGAGTGTCAGGCTGGATCAATAGCCCTGGCAGGGACACTGAGCAGACAGGATGAGCAGCTGACAGGTGAGGGAAATGGGTTTAAACTTGGCCAGAGAACATAACTGTAACAGCGCATCTGAACAAAGTCTCCCGAGCAGGCAGGACAGCCAGACACGTAGAGATTGCTACCCACCGGTGCAGAGCGAGACCTGGAGTGAGCTGAACAGTACTCCCCAAAAGATAAGGCTGTGGGACCCTCAGAATGAGGTCTGACTGGGGAAAGGAGTCTCCACAGGTATAATGTAAATACGACTTTCAAGATGAAGTCACCCTGGATTAGGGTGGGCCCTAAACCCAATGACAAGTGTCCTTAGAAAAGAAGGTGCAGAGACACAGAAAAAAAAAGGCTCACATGAGATAGGAAGCAGAGCCGGGAGTGATGTGGACAGAGGCCAAGGATCCCCCAGAGACACCGGGAGCTGGTTACCTACAGTCTCCCAGGAGAGCACGGCTGGCCCTGCTGACCCCATGGTTTTGGTCTTCAGCTTCCTGAACCGTCAACACACGCGGCCAGGGCAGGCATTTTTCACACTAATACAGAACTCGTAAGGGCTGATCACAAAGTATAGTGTGTGGTCAAGCAAAAACAATTCTTACAGTAAAAGTCCCACTGCCACTAATGCCTCTCAAAATCCTCCCCCTGCTTCAGGGACACTTTGCCCATCATTCTTTGTACTTTGGGAAACAGTTCTAGAAGTCTTCTTTTGTGAGTCTTTTTTTAAAATACATCTTTGGCTTTGGTGTTGTTGTTTAAGGGTGGGCGTTGAGACAGGGTCTCACTACATAATTCAGGCTGGCCTCGAGCTCACTGCGTAGCCCAGGCTGGCCTCAACCTCACAACAGTCCTGCCACCTCGGGCTCCCAAGTGCTGGCTTACAGGTGTGCGCGACCACGCCTGGCTTCTCATGAGTCTTACATTGCTCTGTTGTGGCTGCCTTGATGGCCAATTTAAAACTTTTAACTTTCACGGTCATTTTGATTTTGGGGAAGAGCCAGAAGTCACGCAGTACCACATCTGTCAATAAGGCGTCATGGTTTTAAGAGCCTGCCTTTCTATTATGGGACAGCACCCAGCAGCAGGAATCACCATGTTTATGATCATGGCTCGTAAAGATGCTCACAAAAGAGGACTTGCAGAACAGCCTCAGAAAGTGGCCAGGATGACGAGAAAAGCGTGTTTGAAGTAAGGGTGAGTATTTTAAGGAAGGTTAATGACACCGTGACTTTTACTGTAATAAGTATTTTTAATTTAAATATTCACCATATGTTTTGGGCCACTCCTTTCAGGCAAGACTTCACATCTAGAAGTCACCTGTCTTTGATGGCTGACTCTGCCTGGCAGATCTCTGTCCTGGTCGCTTGGGGAGGGGGCCCCAGACTGCAAGTTTAACAGAAAAGCTGGGGCAGAGACAGGCAAGATGCGTGTGACAAGAAGCCCCACCTAGGCCCTTCTGGAAAGGGGGTGAAGCGGCCCGAGGAGAGAGGCCCCCAGGTCCAGTTTGATGGAAGGAAGCATTCACAAGCATGGGAAAAGAGGGCAGAGGAAGAGCTGGGCGGAAACAGCCCGGTGGCCTGAGCGTGACCCTGGGGCAAGCGTGCAGGTACAGAGACGCTGAGCTGGCTGGGAAGTCACCCAGCAATGCTTGGGAACAGGGAAACCCATGGCTCCGAGCCCACCACACCTCTGGACAGGACACTCGTCAGGAGCAGGACACTTGTCACAGAGCAGGGCTCCTCCCTGACAGGGTCCATCCAGGCCTCTCTGAGGAGCCTCACTGAGTGGCAGAGGCCGGGACCCATCCGGGGCTCAGCCTGCCACAGCCGCAGGGTCCCCAACTCCCCCATGTAGTACAGCGCCCTTGGACACCTAAAACCCGGGCCAAATATCCGCAAGTCGCTCCTACAACCTCTTTCCCTCACCTCCAGCATCCGCCGATGGTCTGCGTTTCATCCCCAGCAGCCTGCTGGCCAGTGTTGGAATACTGGGGCCTAAATGACAGCTCCTGGCCTGCAGCCGTGGCCCGGTCCCTCAGTGTAAACACTGCCCAGGTTCAAGACACCCCCCATGACACTGCAGCGGGGAGACACTGTACAGGGGCCACCAATACAGTTTCCACACACACAGGTATGACCCCAGAAGGATGCACAATTGGTGCAGCTTTGCACATAGAAGCAGCTTCCAGGGTGGCCTGAGGCCCAGGGTTTGATTCTGACACACACACAGCAGCGTTAGGGCTCATCAGAAAACTAGACATTTTGTGTATTTTTTTAACTTTATTTTACACATACCTAAGTAATTAATATTATTTAGATGTAAGCTAATAACTCCCTGGTCTCCCTTCTCCCCAACCCCTGGCAACCCCCATTCTATTCTCTGTCTCTAAATCTGACTACTCTAGAAGCTTCACCTACCAGTTATCCCTTGGTGACTGGCTTATTACCCTGAGCATAATGTCCTTAAGGTCCATCTATGCTGGAGCAAGTGTCAGAGTTTCCTTTTGCTTGAAGGCTAGGTAGCTAAGCTTGATGGTGCACACCTGTCATGATGCCACACGCCTGCTGGGAGGCTGAGACAGGAGGATGGCAAGTTCAAGTCCAACCTGAGCAACTTAGCAAATTAACAAGACCTTGCCTCAAAATAAATAATAAAAAATGGGCTGAAGATGTAGCTCACCGTGAAGACCCTGGGTTCAGTGCCTAGTACGTCACACCCACAAACACCTACAAAGACTGGGCAATAGTCCGCCATCTGGACACACCACCGCTTGTTTCTCCATGCCTCCTTCAACGGGTGTCTGGCTTGCTCTTGCCTTTGGGCTGCTGGGAATCATGCTGTGGTGGACACATGCTTACTTGGGTCCCTGTGTTTCATTCTTTTGAGTAAATACCCAAAGGTGTCATTGCTGGCTCATTTAGCTTCTTCACAATTCACCCAGCAGCCCTACTTCCACCAAGGTCTACTCGAGTCCTAACTGACCCTTGTCCCACCTCGGATTTCCTGCACCAGCACTCCCAGCCAGGCCTTCATGGTTAGAGCATGAAGCTGCCTCCTGTGGCCTCACCAACACCTGAGGTGCAACATCCCTGGACAGCCCCTGCCCAGAACCCCTTGCCCACCAGCCTCTTTCTTCTGCAAACTGCCTCCTGCCCCAGGACACTTGCACCTACCATTCCCTCTGCCTCAGCAGCTTCCCCACAGTCTTCTCCCTGCCAGCTCTCGGTCTGTCAGCATCTCAGGGTTAAGTATCAGAAGGACCATCCCAGATGACCCCAAAACACTTACTGCTTCACCCCAAGGCACACAGCAGGGACTGCCCTGTCTACTGTTCAGTCCTAAGGAGGCGAGCACAAGTTTCCTTTTCTGGATGGCAGGGTCAAGGGGACTCCTGGTGGGGAATCCACTCTAAGGGGCATGGGGGACATTGAGACTCTGCACACCTGCCAGCCACCTTGCTGCCACGCCCAGGACCCCAGGCAGGATGCTGTCTGCACGTGGGCCAGGAGCACCCACCGAGCTCTGGACCAGTAAGTACCCTGTCGGCTGCCAGACTTTTGCAGTACTGGAGATCAAATCCAGGGCCTCAGCAGGAGCTGCAGCCTGGCCTTTCTTATTTTTTAACTTAGAGACAAGACCTCATTGAGTGATTAAATTGCCTTGGCTGGGCTCTAACTTCTGGTCCTCCTGCCTCAGAACTCCTGGAGAGCTGGGATTAAAGGTGTGCGCCACCACGCCTGCTGCCTGCCACATCTCTGTGCTGTGAAGCCAGCGTGCAGGCTATGAAGCCCATCGTGACGCATGACTCTGGCTTCAAGGCAACCGGAAGGTTTCTCTACAGAGAAACCCATGAGTAATCTGTTCCCCCAACTCCCATTACCACGGGGCCTGCCTTGTGCGTGGCGTGGCGGCGGCAGGCCGTGGAGTTTACAGCAAGCCCTGACCACAGCACCTGGGCGCTTATCTCCCCCGGCAGGGGACTTTTCAAACAAAGCATTCATCTTCTAATGCAGGCTTGAGTCATCCCAGAGACTCCAGGCCAAGGAGCCACCAAACGCTCTGCTCCCAGTTCCACAGCTCCGGCAGCCAGCTCTGAGCTCCCCACTCCCAGACAGTGTTGCTCAAGACCCAACAGCTCGGGAGTCCCGGTGTTCCCGAGTCCCCCGTGTTCCCGCCTCTGATGAAAGGATGGGGCTGGGGCTGCCAAAGACTTCCCACCACCACCGTTCCTCAGTTTCACCGGGAAACTCCACAGGTTACAATTATCTGATGGGAGCGAGGGCAGTTCACACACAAGGCAGAAGGACTGGGTGGCAGCTGTCACCTCTGAGAGGACCCTCACCTGCTGAACCCCAGCTCCGGGCTCCTAGTGTCACCTGTTAGTCTGCAGGTTCAGTGAGCTTTGACTCATGGTTTCCAGTGTCTGAGCCACCAACGGTGCTGGCTTTGGTAAGGGAGGACCCCCACATAAGAGGGAGGAGGGACACATTCCCCCCCACGGCTCTTACTTTTTCCTCGATCCCTCCCTATTCCGGGGTCCCAAGGTGCAGGTTTGGATTGAGCCAAAGTCTCCAGCATCCTAGCAACCACCTGGGGCTCAAGGTGCAGAGATGGCGGGGCGGGGGGTGTCGGCAGCCGGCACACACCGGGGGATGGAGACACAGCTTCTGACACCCCCAGCTCCCACTTCACAAGGCCACCCAAGGGACCAAGAGGAGCTGCCAGCTTGGTGCTGAACCAGCATCTAGGCAGCCTGTGACCAAGGCTCCGGCTTGCCCTTCTGTGGTGCCAGCCTGCAGACGCTTCACCCTGGGCTGCCGCGACACTTGGCTGCACCACAGGTCTGCCCAGGAGGGATGGGCTGTCCCTGGGGATCCCTGGTGACCAGAGCCCTGCTCAGCAGGGTCCAAGAGCAGAGGCAGCTTGCACGGCAGGCCGCAGTGTGGGGACGGAGGCTGAGTCACCAGCCTGCCCCAGTTCCACCTCAGCAGGAACAACAGGGATCTGAGCAGAGAAGAAAGCACTTATTTTTAAAGGCACCACTGTGACCCAGGCGACATCATCCCCAGGGAGCGCCCCTCCCTGCCTGCCATCTGTGGGCTGTGGCCTCAGACCCTGGCATTCCCTTTGTCCACCCCACTGCGGAGACTCTGCCAGGTGGAGGCTAGGAGCAGGGGTCAGGCCGTGGGCTGGGGTGGGGACTGAGGGCCTCCTTTCTTCCCCGGTCCTCCCTCCTTCCCTCTCTCCCCCTGCTGCACGTCTCAGAAGGGTTTGGCACACTTGTCTGCCCCCCGTAACCCTGCTGGGGTCCACCTTCACTACCTGCTTCCTCAGTGCCCACCCACCCTGCCCTGCACACTTCCAGTGACCGGAGCTCAGTCCTAATATCCCTCATTCAGTCTTTGGTCAGTTTGGCCTGTTTGAAGAGATGGAGACGGGGGATGTGGCTCCCTGGCAGAGCATTGCTTAGCATGCTCGAGGCCCCAGGCTCCATGCCCAGTAGCACTAATTAATTAATTAATTAATTAATTAAAGAGAGAGGAAGGGAAAGGGAGAGAGATGGGAGTAGAGAGGGGTCAGCCTGGCGGGCGCTCTCAAGGTGGAATTGGCGCCCCTTTACTCTTCCTGGGAGAATGGGGGAGGACCATGTGGGGCAGCTCCTTCTGGGGACCTGGAATTTGGGGCATCTACTCCTCGGTTTGGAGGAGATGAAGACATCAACGTCCACAGTGAAAACTGGCCTTGGTAGGGAACAGGACATCATCGTCCCCGCATCCCTGGCAAAGATGTGAATTGGACCATGGAGACCTGCCAGGGACAGCCTGCCAAGGGCTGGCTTGGGACATGGAGGGCAGCTCCCTTTCCATCCCATGGTCCCACTGTGCCCTGGAGGTGAGGTGAGGTGGTAGGGGCTGCAAGCACAACTGGACAGCCCGCCTCAGCCAGCAACCCCAGGACACCCAGAGCTCCGGAACTTTCCTCACAGGGCAGATTCATGGTCGAGGGAGAAGGAGATGACTGGCTACCTCTGTCCATCTCTGCCAGGCTCTAGTGACCTCAGCAGCAGCCACAGGTAGCTAGAGGCTATGTCATGAGCTGGAAGATTCCCAGCCCTGGCTTTTCCCTCTCCTCCTCTGCTCGCTCACCAACCATCTCTGGCTGTGTGTCGACACCTCTGTGGAGGCATAAAGGAGAAAGGGGCAGGAGGCAGGAGGGTGCACATCTGTAAGCCTGGCACTCTGGAACACTGAGGCAGGCAGGCCAAACACTGCAACCCAGCCTGGGCAACTTACTGAGTTGGTGAGATCCTGTCTCAAAATAAAACACTAAAAGGGCTGGGGATGTAGCTCAGTGCCAAGGTTCTGAGTCCAATCCCCAGTACCGGAAGGAAGGAAGGAAGGAAGGGAAGAAGGAGGGAGGGATGGAGGAAGCAGGAAGGAAAGGGGAGGAAAAGAAGAAAACGCCCAGCTCTGCCCAGCTCCATCAGAAGGCGCCTATGGGTTTCCATGTGGGCTGGATTTCTCTGCCCCTTTCCCGGTCCATGGTGAACCAAATTGCGGCTTTGTGCCATCCAGATGTGCCCTGTGTCCCTCAGTGACCTCATAGGAGAGGGTGCCAGCTGTCTCTCTCTACCTTAGATGCAGCCCGGATCCTGGCTGTGCCCTCAGGAACAGAATGCTCCATGGGGGAGGAGGCAGGGAACGGCTGCTGGCCGGCTGGCCCTCCTGACAATCCCAGCCACATCCACCTAAATGAACCATTCGTCCCCGGTGTGAAGTGGCCTCAGGGGCCAAGGGAATAGCTCTGCCAGTCCTCCCAGCATGAGTCACTGACCGGATGACTCGGCAGGGAGTGCGGCCTTCCCCAGAGCTTGCCAGCTCAGACCACGCCATCCAAGGGGGCGGGAACATGCACAAAGGACAGACAGAGGGCCCAGGACCTGCACGCAGGCTGTGACTCGTACATCTAGGGACACAGAGGCTACTTTTTTTAGTACCAAAGATTGAACCGAGGGCCTTAACACTGCGCTACCTCCTCTAGGTTTGTTTTTTTTTTTTTAATTTTTTATTTTGTGACAAGGTCTCACTATGTTGCCCAGATTGTCATCTTCCTGCCTCCGCCTCCCAGAGTACTGAGATGGCAGGCTTTGTGTCATTATGCCTGGCTAAAGAGACCTCTTCTAGCTGCTCGGTTTGGGGCCAGACCGTCTCCCAAGTGAGTCCTGCAAGCAGAGAGCAGAAAGGGCAACAGTCCGGGAGCAGACCGGGACTTCGGTGCCACCCTCCACCTTGGAGCGCCAAGTCCCTGGGCACAGGCTTTGGGGTTCTGCTTGCTTTCTGTTAATAATGAATGGGGTAGCCTCCAGCTGTCCCCTCCCCAGGGTCTTGGTCCTCCCAAGGCCAGTGCCAGGATGGCCTTTCTACAATGCAGAACTGCCCGGTCACTTCCCTGCCTGGTGGCTTGCCACACCTGCTGGATGCAGTGAGTCTCACTCCCATCCCCAGCCCCCCACACCCCTTCCTGGCTCCCCTGCCCCCCGCCTCGCCTCCGCTCTGGGCAGCTGCTCCCAGTGCCCCAGAAGCCAGGTGCCACACCTCCTGGCTTGCCCCATTCCGTTGCCTCCGCTGGCCGGCAGACTTTCCCTCCCTTCCTTCCTGGCTCATATTCATTCAGGTCTCAGCATAGATGCCTTTCCTGGAACCCTCTGTGGAGCAATTATCCTCCAGCCCTTCCTCAGTTTCCCCTCTATCTCAGCCTCTATCTCAGACCTGACTGCCCACCTGGCATCTGGGAATCTCAGTAAGTACAGGATGAACCAGACCAAACAGAAAACCTTCACAAAGCTGGAGCTCTGCAAACACACAGTGGTGCCATCAACTCCACAAGAGGACAACTGTGAGTCCAGCGCAGTGTCCTCATCCAGTCCAGCCCAGAGCCACCTCTGCAGCAGCCAGGGATGGGCAACAGGGACCAGGAGTGGGGTTGGGTGGGTTTTAGAAATAGTAAGGACCCACAATGAGTGGGAGTATCCTCTGGATGTGCGGAGCACCCAGCAGGGGTGGGTGGCATGAGCGACGCCCTCCTGGCCCTAGGTGTCCTGCATGCCAGATGGGCTCACTGCACAGCTGCTCTCCAGCAGGAAGAAATTCTTCACCTTCGGGCACAGGGTGGGGACATTCCCAGACAGGGCTTGTCTCCACTGGTAGCAGGAACCACAAGAAACTGGGTCTTGGTGGCTTGTCCCACCCATTCAGCCACCAACCTGGCCGTGGGCCTGTCACCTCTGCCCTGAGAGCACAGCCAAAGGGCAAAGAATCTCCCCAATCCACTAAAGCTGCTCTCTGGTCTAGACAAAGCCCTGCGTGCAAATCCAAGCAGAGCCTTTAATCTATGGACACTTTCCTGGGAGGGTATCACTGACATCCTAGGCCAGGCAGTGTCCAGACAGAAGCCCATCTTTCCAGGCCCATGGCCCGGACACAGGTACTCAGGAGAAGGAAACCAATGGAGACCATGTTGGGGGGTTTTAGGACCCAGCAATGGAGGGGCCTGATCACTTGATTATGGAAAATCTAGAATATTTATCTAGGAAAAATCCAGCCTTGTCCATTTGGGGACCTAAAGCCTTAGAGCATACAAGAAGTGATCAAAAAACACAGAGAATGATTAAATAAAAATTGCTTACAGTGAAAGACACACTGCAATTAATGTCCCTCAGAATATACCCCACCCCCAAAACACTCAACTCATCCCCTTCCATAGCTGTACAAGCCGTGGTCAGAGCTGCGGTGGGTGCTGCTGGCCAGAGCCATCCAACGGGAAGGCACTGAGGGGCTTCCGGCTTGTGGCCAAAGTCGAAATGATGGCAAGAGGTAGACACTGTGAACTGGCGTTTTGAATCGGGACGTCAAGGCAGCCACAGCATCACAGCTCGGCAACAGGACAGAGGGCGTGTCCAGAACTGGGGCAGAAAGTGGCCAGAAGGACGGGATGGGATGGGTGGGCTCGGGGAGGGGGAGTACCTTAAGGGGGACTGACAGCAAGGTATATTTCATGGTGATAAAATGTTTAGACTTTAAACACCCGCTGTGTTTTTTATCACACCTCAGATGCCCCATTGTGCAGACCCTGTCACCCTGCCACTTTCCAAATGCCCACCCTCTTTCCCTTCCTGCCGGCCGAGCTGCAATCCCCTGGACACTGGGTGACTCTGTGAATCCTGCGGGTCTTCTGAACCTGCCCCTTGATCACTGTCTTTTTAGTTGTGCGCAGGAGGAACCTGTTAAGAATGGTGGTTGTCCAGTGTGCTGTAGAATAGCACACAGCCCATGGCAAACAGGACTCAGTGGCAGGCCAACTCAATCAACTGCCCACTGGCATGATGGGGGCACATTTCTGAGGCCATCATGATTGATTGGTGATGTCTGTGGCAGCCTCAGCATGGGATGTTAGCAGTATGTATGCCAAGAATTTGCCGTTCTTGACCTGAAGACATTTTTCTCATTCCTAGAGATCAGTGTAAATGACGAGTTCTTGATGCCACAGGACTGCCCCGGTTATGAACATACAGAGAGAGCTATCGGTTTGTGAGTGGCGTAAGCCCTTGTTTCCTCAGTATCTGATCTCTATTTTTTTTTTTTTACAGTTATAGAAATGTTAATTGTATACATACCTGTCCAGCTAAAGAATACAATTCTCAGTCTCCCCTGCTGCTAGGAATGGCCATGCAACTGAGTTCTGGCGAATGAGAGGGGAAGTGAAGAGTTCAATCTTTTGGCCAGGCCCTTTAAAGCAAGGGATATACTCACTTCTTCCCCTTTCATTTATTCCTTTCTCCCTTGCTGGAATGCAGTCATGAAGGCAGGAGCTGGAGTAATCATCTTAACTCATGAGGTAGAAGATGTGTGTTAAATATTCACCAAAGGAACAAACAGAGCCCTGGCTATCTTGGGTCTCTGTGGCTGCTTACACTTGGACTAGGACACAGGAGAGAAGTGAAATCCCCTCTTGCTCAAGTATCAGTAGGCTTTAGTTACACAGCAACTAGTACAGTATACGCTTGTTATCCTGCCAGCCTAGGAGCTACTTGAGGATAGCACAGCATCGACCATCGAGCTATCTGAGAAAGGAAAAGCGGCCAGGCATGGTGACGCCTGCCTGTGATCTCAGCATGCCTGGGGGCTTAGGGTCACAAGTTCAAGCCCAGCCTGGGCAACTTAGCAAGACCTTCTCTCAAAGTAAAAATATACACAGGGCGAGGATGAAAAAAAGCAAGAGGAAAGTAATGGTCTACGTTCAATAGAGAACACTAACATCAAGACAAAGAACAGTCAATGAATAGCGCCCAGAATAGGCCGGGGCTGCTCAGGGCTGTCTCAGGGAGTGAGAGGGGACCAGCATGGTGAGACTGTGCGGAGCACAAAGGACCCTTTTTAGGAACATAGCAGGCCCCTAGCACGTCCTGAGCACCAGAACCTCAGGCCTCTGGGGCAGACCCTGCGTGGCCCTTGCTGGGCAGTAGGACCTCGGGCGTGCCACTCCACCACGTGACTTACCGCTGACTATCCTGTGTGCTGGGGACCCATCGCAACATGCAAAGCACGCGGCATACGCAGGAGCTCGGTGGGTGGCAACTTTCATACCTAAAACACTTAGCTCAACCCTCCCATTTTATAAGTGAAAACATGGCCTACGGGGCAAAAAGGCAGGATCAGAACTCAGGGTCCAAGCCCTCCCCCCGAACCCCGGCTGTGTAGACGTAGTCCTGGGTGAATGTAAGAACTGGGCAGCTGGTGAGAGGTTTTGAAAGTGAGACTGAAAAATCTATATCAGGGTGACGATGAGTTATTCTGAAATGCATAAAAAGTAAAAGACGGATTCGCAGATGGACGGAAGGAGGGACAGGGTGGGCAGACGGCAACAGTGGTTTGTGTTAATGCTAAGATCCAGGTGGCAGGTATCACAATGCTTTCAATCTTGCTGTATGTTTGCCAACATCCACAACAGAAGGCAGAGAGGAGCAAGGTAACGGGGAGCCACCACAGCTGCTGGAGCAGCAGGGAACTGCAAAACAGACACACGCTGGAATGACAGGGGCCAGTGTGGACGCCACTTCCCTGTGTCTCAAGGACAGAGCTACCCGCTCCCATCATCCCCCAAGCCCCTGGCCAGGAAGACTCCACAGCAGCAGGGTCCTGACTCAGGTCCCTGAGTTCAGCACGTGATGGGCTGTCGGCCCCTTCCCAGCAGCCCAGCCTGGCCACCCAGACCACACCACTCATTGTCAGGCCAGCAGCCCCCTTTATTGATCCTTTAACAACCTTGAAAGCATCCTGAGTCATAACTTAGGCCACCAGCGCCTGTCTCAGTGCTTCCTCTGCTTGGTGCCTCCCCTCATCCCACTAACACCATCCTGACGGTCTGGGCGATCCGCACACTCCTCCCTGGGTGGTGTCTCTGGAGGCTGCGGTGCCCCAGCAGCTTGTGGTTAGTCCCAGTTGGCCTGGTCTGCCTGTAGCCCTAAGCAGGGTCCCCCTTGCTGGGCTTAGGTCCCTACCTAGGGAGCCAGCAGGGAAGAGGTCGCCGGAAAGGAACACGAGGATCAAGGAGACGAGGAGGAAGTAAAGATGGAGGAGCGGAGACAGGAGCAAGAGGAAAAGCGGGTGCAGGGTGGCCCATTTTGGGGCCTGCTATGCACGCAGTGCTCTCCTGGGAACCTTCTCTCTGTCCTCCTCCATTTTCTGGCTGACCCGCCTCTGAAGCAACTGCTTGGTTCCCTTTTCCCTGGAAGGAAGCAGAAGTGCAAAGAAGGTCACAGCTGCCCGAGGTCCCTGCGAGTGAGTGGACTTGATCCCATCCATTGCAATGAACCCACAGGGTCTGCACCGTGGGAGCCACGCCCAGAACCCGCTGGGTCTCTCGGCAGGTAGCTGGGAGAGGGCACATGTGGCAAAGGTGCCCTGAGCTGCTGGGGAGGTGCTGAGGAATCCTGCATAGCTTGTGTGGATTAGAGGCATGGACAAGGCCAAGGTGCCCCCAGTCTCGCCCTGATAGGACCTGGTGAGGGCCAAGGTTGGTTGCCTGAGATGAAGGTGACAGTCCCCAGGACATACATGAGGTCTAGGAATGCCCTGGTCAACTGAGGGGAAGGCACACCACATGACTAGACATTTCCTCTGGGGCTGGAAACCCAAAACCCACCCTGGGAGGAAGAGCCGGCCGCTCTGACCCCTCCTCAGCACTCTGCGTCAGGCCTTCCTGCTGCGCAAGAACTGAGGGTCTCCGCCGGAAAGGAGCTCCCACCGCACGCAGGACCCACATCCCCATCAGCGTCTCTGCCACAGCCACAAGACACAGCTGGGCAGGCACGTGTTAGCCAGGGCCGGAGCAGAAGCTTGAAGGGCCCATTGGGCTGGCGGGAGAGAGAAGGGAACCATTGCACAAATCCTCCAGCCCTTCACACACACTCAGCTGACTCACCCACCCAGCCGGGTGCCACATGCCAGGGCGCTGGTAATCCCCAGCTGCTTCCTGACACTGCAGAGGGACACCATCAGAGGCGGGACAGAGAAGCGTCATGTTCGAGGCCACACAAAGGAGCTGCCAAGTCACAGGATGGGGACATGTGGATGGGCAGAAGCCACCGCCTCAGTCTCACAGGTCCAGGGGGAGCACAGAGCCGTTGCTTGGCATTCTTACTGAGGGACAGTGAGTTAAGCAGCACACAGAAAACTATCCCAGTCCTTCCCGGCCTGATGCATCAGAAGAGCCTGGGCTTTTGGAGCTACACAGAGCCGTAACAGTTGGTAGCTGGTGGAGCCTCAGTGTGTGACTCAATGTCCCTGCACCTGTTTCCCTGTGCCTGCCACACCTGCCCTGCCACATCCTGGGCCTGGGTCAAGGAGGGGGGCACCTCACAGGGGCTGGGATGTGTCAGGGAAGGCATCAGACATTTACTGCCAGTGGAAATGCCCAAGCAAGGATTTGTCCATGCCCACAGCGAGGGGCAGACGAGGGACAGCAGGGTCAGAGGGCCTCTCAGCTGCTTGTCTCCATGATCCCTGCACTGGGGGGACATCATCTGTTCACATGTCATCTCCTCCCAACAGCTGTTGGCAGCTGACACTCCCAAGCACGCTTATGGGCCCCTGGCAGCCAGGGAGTGGAGGCAGCAGGGGCCAAGAGAGTACCCGAGAACCTGACCAGAGACCTCCAGGGAGTGACGAGCCACTCAGCCCTCTTCCGGCTGGAAAGAGGCTCCAGGCTGTGCAGGAGTACTCGGGGAAAGCCGGTTCCTGGAGTCCCAGTGGAGGGAAGAGGCTGCTGGAAATTTCTTTTGCGTGTGTGTGTGTGTGTGTGTGTGTAGTACCAGAGATTGAACTCATGACCTTGTGCTTGCCAGGCAGGCGCTAATGCCGCTGAGCTAAATCCTTTGCCCTGCTGGAACTCGCATGGGAACCTATAGTTTCACGGCAGAGGAAAACAAGCAAGTAGGGAGTGACAGTGAGTGAGTGTGTGTGTGTGTGTGTTGATGTGCGCACGTGTGTGAGTAAGGGGAGGTCAGACAGGCCTCAGATAGGTCCCTGTATTGCTCTAGGCCTGCATTTCCTCAGGTGTAAAGTGGGGATAACACTGCCCACTTCACAGGCTCACCATGAAATGAAAACACATTTTTATGTGTAAAGTATTGAGAATAATGTCCAGCACAAAAACCAAAACTGCGGGTTCACGACCTAAGTAAAAAATAGGACACATATGTGAAATAGAGCTGGCCACTCTGCAAGGCCGGCTTCAACAGCAGGGGTTCGAACTGGGCAGCAGGGGTTCAACACCATCCTCCCGATAGAAGGGGGAGCAGCCAACCATGCAGCCTCATTCTAGGGACCTGGGCAGGGGTCTCTCAGCCTAGAGGGATTTGTCTTACAGCTTGCACTAGCCTCACAGTCCCGTGTTGGTGTGCAGGCATGCGTGCACTGTGCTTGTGTACAGTTCACTGTCTGCACATGCTTCTCAAAGCAGTCTGTCCAAGTGCTTAATTTCCAAGTCTGGCCCAGACCAAATAGTCAGGGGACTGGTGCTCAGTTTCCAGAGGAACCAGGTATAGCAAGCTTCTGGTCTTCATGGCAACCAAAGGAGCAGGAGGAGGGGGTGGCAGGGTGGTGACTCTCACCCCCTGGCCTACAGGTGAGGCTGGTATGAGGCACCTGCCTGGCCGAGGAGGCCGGGGAACAGGCAGGTCTTTGAACAACAGGGCGCTCTGAACTTCAAGCGTGCGTAAAATAACAGGTGAGGTGCTGGCAGGGTCTTCCAAAGTCCCTCTGCTATGGTCTCTGAGCTATTCCCAGTCCTCGCTTGGACCTTCTAGACACGGGGGACTTACTATTTTGTGAAGTATCCTATTCCACTGCCATAAAGTAAAAACTGGGAGAAAAGCTTCTCTTTCTGTAACAAGTCAGACTCCTCTTTCTAGCATCTTTCAAGAATCTGGTACTGATTTGGGATTCTGGAGGAACTCAAAATAAAGGCTCTCCTATGTGACAGTCCTCCACCTCCTCCACTTCATTCAGAAGCCACTGTCCTCCACAGAGGGCGGATTAAGCACCCCCAAATACAGGTACTTACCCCAGTACCTACAAATGGAACTTATTTGAGAATAGGGTCTTTTTTTTTCTTTTTCCTTTTTCAATACTGGGACCCTTGTATTGAACTACATCTTTGGCCCTTTATATTTTGAGATAGGCTCTCAATAACTTGCCCAGAATGGGCTCAGATTTGTGATTCTCCTGCCTCAGTCTCCCAACATGCTGGGACTACAGGTGTGCACCACCGTGCCTGGCTGGGTCTTTGCAGATGGAATCATGTTAGCACACCTTTAATCCCTGTCCTTGGAAGGCTGACACAGGAGGATCACCATGAGATAGAGGCCAGCCTGGGATACACAGCAAGGCCCTGTCTCAAGGGAAAAAAAAAAAAAGTGCACTCAAGAATCAAGCTAAATGAAGGAACACAGGAAGGTGCAGGGTGGGCAGGGCAGACCCCACCAACAACTGGTACCTTTATCGGAGGAAGGAGATGAGGAATCAGACACAGAGGGGACAAGAGGAGAAAAGATGTCTGAAGATGGACCAGAGGCCAGTGGTGCAGCCACAAGCCAGGAGCAGCGAGGCTTCTAGGCCACGCCTAAAGCTGGACAGACTCCCCGAAGGAGCCGTGGAGGGCCAGTCCTGCCGGCACCTTCATTTCAGGCGGCATTTCTGGCCCCAGAATCCTGAAGGAGCACAGCTTAGGATCGAACTCACAACCTTGCACTTGCCAGGCAGGCGCTTGTGCTGCTGAGCTAAATCTCTGGTGTTTATTTTTTATTTTTATTTATTTGGGGGGGTACAGAGAATTGAACTCAGGACCTCACGCTTGCCAAGCAGGTGCTGCACCATTGAGCCAATCCCCCAGCCACCTTTGAGGCTCGGCAAGGGTGGCCCCACAGCACAGCAGCCCCTCCTCCAGGACAGGCGAAGCTGGCCTTCCTGTGTCGCACAGTTAGGGTCCCTAGGTCGGCCATTCACCCCAGCTCCAGTCAGTTTTCCCACCACCCCACCCTGCCCGAACACCCGCCTCTCAGTTCTCTTCCCAGAACCTCACAAGATCCTAGGAGCCCGGGGATCAACCCGTAAGCTGTGTGTGGGTTGACAGGTTCCCCAGGCTGCCAAAGAAGCCCCACACTGCGCCAGGAAGACGAGTGGCAGGGCAGCTGCTGGCCGGGGCTCCAGCCCGGAACGCTCTCCGCTCTGATCTGGGCATGAGCTCCAGGGGCCAGGCCTCCTCCGAGAGCCATGCCTGAGGGCAGCTGGGCAGCGACTGCTGCTCATGCGGCAGAGGACCCAACCCTGAGAGTGCAGCAGCCCCCAAACATGAGAGACCACAGGGTGAGAGCTACAGAGGCGGTGCCCTGACTGTGCTGTGCTTTAGGCAAATGTGCTCCTCTAAACAGACGCTGTCCCCACCCCCACCCCACTTTCTGTCGCCTTGAACGAACAGCAACAAAAACAGAGTTTCATGCCAAAGGTGGGGCCTGCAGTTTCCCAGAGCCGGTTTCCTGCCAGGCCTAGGTACACTGGCCCCTGCCTGGGGTGTGTGTGTGTGTGTGTGTGTACTCCCACGTGCATCCCTCCACATGAGGCCTGGGAAGGGTGGGGAGGCTCACAGAAATTCCTTCTGGTGATCAGAAGGACAGAGAGATGGAAATGAGAGCTGTATGCCGTGCACACCCCACAAGCGGTCATGCATGTGCATATATGTATATGCATGCGCACGCATGTACGCAACCACATCACACACGTGTGCACATGCCCCTTCCTTTCTTTCACCCTGCAGGATCCTTCGGCTCCATGAAACAAGATTGGCCCTCGGACAGACGCTTGATTATAGGTCTGCCTCAGGAATCTGGTTGCCTCCATAGCTCTGCCTGGTGTGGAACGCATCTCTGTTTCAGGCTCCCACCCTCACTCCACCCCCATTTCCTCCTTTTTGCTCCTTTAACCCTTGTGCTGCCTGCTCTGACCCCAACCTTCGAACTCCGGTGTGAATCATTTCCTCTGCAGATGGATGCGCGTGCGCACGCACATCCACACATGCGCAGTTGGGGAAAGGAGAGGGGCAGGCCCTCTTCCGGACCCAGAGCTCCAGCCAGCCATGGGCTTGGTCCCAGAGAACATGTACAGAGTCCAGTGTTGCTGGAACAAGACAGGACTCCAGCATGCAGTGCAAGCAAAGCCCCAGCAAAGGCGGTTACCTCCATCAGCCTAGGTAGGCCGCCTAGCCTGAGCCATCGCCCCTGGGAAGCAGCAGGACAGAGAGAGAGAAGCCCCTTTCTGTGCTCCTCAGAGCTGCCCTGGGTGCTGGGCTGCACAGGAAGCAGTAGAAGCCCCCGTGACCCAGCCTTGCCCCTCTCATGGGGAGCCGACCGGCCCTGTCAGCAGAAGATGTTGGGTGGGACCTGATGGCATATAACTAGAGGACTGGAGGAAAGAGGGGGACCCTGAGGCTGGGCCCTGTGCCCCAAAACAACCACAAGAAGCCTGAGCCCCTGGAGTTTCCTGGGACAGCCTCCCCCAATCCCAACCAGAATGGGGGTTCACTGCCCAGCTCTAGTCAGTGGCCATCAGCACCATGGCCACCTGGACCAGGTACTAAACTGCCCTGAGGTCTAAATGAGTCCAGGTTCAGCCTTAGGGGTTGAACCTGGCCCTGGCCAGTTCACAGTGGGAGAACCTGGGCAGAAGTACTGCAGTCCTAGGCACCAGTCTGGAAGAATCAGGGTCCTGGGCAGAGAAGTGGCCACCTGGATGAGTCCCCAACAGGAAACATTGTTATCCTGGGGCAAATTACTTAATGGCAGCCAAAGGCAGTACAGAGTGACCTCCAGCAGATGGAAACCCTGCATTCTCCCTCGGAGAGAACTAAACTAGGTGAGGTCCTAGGTTTAAGGCTCTAGCCAGAGGGCAAGCACTGAGCAACCAAACCGTGAGTAACAGTTCTTGAAAGCAGCTGGGGAAAGACAGCACCTCACTAGGGAGCGACTATACCAACATGGGTTTCTCATCAGAAACAACCAGAAAGTCCCCAAAGAGAAACCTGTCATTCAGAGTGCCACGTCCACCGAAATTACCACTCAGGAATGAAAGTGACAGGGACAGAGATTCAGCTCAGCGCTGTAAGCGCGTGCCTGGCAAGTGCAAGGGGGTGAGTTTCATCCCTGGTACAAAAAAAAACCCTTCAATTAATGGTTTCAGAAGAATGAAAGAGGGGGCTGCAGGGTGGCCCTGTGTAGGGCCAGTGCTTGGCCTGCTCAAGGCCCTGGGTTCAGTCCTCAGTGTGGAGAAAAGAAGAGGAAGAGCCATCATTTAGACCCAATGCTACAATAAATGCGTTTCTACAAAATAAAACAAAACAAAACATAGAGGAAGTGAAAGAAGACAAGAGCGGGGAAGGAGAGATCCATGCCTTTCCAGAAGCATGACAACAAAAGAACCCTGCCATCCACCAGCCTAAGAGAAATGGGTGGGAGGTGCGGCCACACGGTGACAAACATGGGCTCTTCAGGAAGGAACAAGGGGTGTCGGATGCGGTGAACACAGGGACAGATGTGAAAGATTGTCTTTGAACCTTAACGTCTTTTTAAAAGCATAGGCCTGTTCAGAGCAAAAACTCAACCACCGTATTTCATAGTGTCAAACGTATATAGCCTCCCGGGAGGCCGTGGCAAGAGGGTGGCACATTAGCAAGACCCTGTCTCAAAGAAACTAAAAAGGGCCGGGGATGTAGCTCAGTACAGAGGCCCTGGATTCCATCTCCAGTACCTCCAAAACCAACCAACCAACCAACCAACCAACAAAATGTATATAGGAAAAAATCAGGGAAGTTTGTTGGGAAACAAAAAATCAAATGAACAAAAATCAAATGATCAAAATATATAATGAATGTTTAAAATTTTAAAAGTTTATTGCAGTAAGACATACAGCCACCAACCCCCCTCAAGATCCCCCCGCTTTTTTTGTATCAGGGATCGAACTCATGACCTCGCACTTACCTGGCAAGCACCTGAACCACTGAGCTAAATCCCCGGCCCCTCTCCCCCTCATTTCATACACACTTATCTCATACTTTTTGTTGTTTTCTGAAGCTGTTCTGGAAGTCCTCTTGCATGTTTGTACAAGACGTGATCAAAACTACATGAATTGCTGCTGAGAGCCGTGCAGTGGGAAAGCAGGCTGAGAAAGACATGACGCGGGGGCCCCGCCACCTTCTAGAAGCACCAGACCTGGCACTGTGGAACCTCGGCCTTTCCCCAGAGTCAAAATGACTATGCAGGGGGCTGGGGGTTTAGCTCAGCGGTGTAAGTGCCTGCTTGGCAAATGCGAAGTCGCGAGTTCAATTCCCAGTACAAAAAAGGTACGCAACATAAATTTCTGAATTCAAGACATCAAGGCAGCTACAACTAAAGACACAAAGACAGATTTCCAGAACTGCTTCAGAAAGTGCAAGAAGGAGGGGAGAAGGGTGTCTGAAGTGAGGAATATTTGGGGGCGGGGGATTCATGGAAATGCCTCTTGCACTGTAATAATTTCTTTAAGTCTAATCATTCACTAAATTTGTTGATCACACCTCACATCAACGATGCACCATATGTAATGTGACAAGGGTCACATTAAGTTTGTCAAGTAAAGCCGGGCATGATGGCTTACACCTGTAATCCCAGCACTCAGGAGGCTGAGGCGGGAGGCTGAGGCAGGAGGATCATTGTGAGTTCGAGACCAGCCTGGGTCGCAAATGAGCTCAAGGCCAGCCTGAACTGTATAATGAGACCCTGTCTCAAAAAGACACACACACGGACACACACAAGGAAAGAAGGAAAAACACAAAGGTGAATGATATTCCAGTGTATGTGTGTATCATATTTTCCTTATCCATTCACCCATCCATGGGCACCTAGGTTGCTTCTGCCTTTCAGCTCCTGGGAATAACTTTGCTTTGGACACAGGGTTGAGAGGATCTGTCTGAGTCCCTCCTCTTAATTCTCCTGGATATATACCGATGTGGAAGTACTGGCCTTTGCTGACTTTGGGCGGAGCCTCCACAGTGCTTCCCGCAGTGGCCACACTGCTTGGTGCGTTCTCTTTCATTTATCCTAAGTCAGTGTGGAGTGATATTTCGTGGCAGTTTCAATTTGCTTTTCCTCAATGATTAAGGACATTAAAGGTGCATCATTTCATGCACTGAGGGGCTGCTTGTGTGTCTTCATGCTAAGGGGTGCATGGGAGAAATGTCTGTTCCAGTTGTTTGTCCATTTTTGATCTGAGTTTTTGTGTTTTTGAGTTGTGGGAGTTCTTCATATATGCTGGATATTAATTCCTTATTTGATACATGACTTACAAGTATTTTCTCCCATTCCATGAACTGCTTTTTTTGTTCTGCTGATCATATACTTTGTTTTTGTTTTGTTTTGGCATCAGGAATTAAACTCAGGACTTTGCAATGGCCAGGAAGGCACTTGTGCTACTGAGCTATATCCCCAGGCTTGCTGTTTTTGTTTTGTTTTACTTTGTTTTTGTCTTTTTGAGATAGGGTGTCACTATGTAGTTCAGGCTGACCTGGACTCACTATATAACCCAGGCTGGCCTTGAACCCCTGCCTCAGCCTCTTGAGGGCTGGGATTATAGGCATCCACCACCACACCCATCTAGTCATATATTTCGATGTATAAAATTTTTAAATTTTTTAAAAGGCCAGTTTACCTATTTTCTCCTTCGCTGTCTGTGCTTTTGGCATGATATTCAAGAAATCATTGCCAAATCCAATGTCATGAACCTTTCCCCTGTGCTCTTCCGAAGAAGCTGCTTGTCTGCATTTGCTATTTCTATATTCCTCGGAGCCCTCTCACATAAGAAAAAGTCATCTTTCTTCACTACTTTGATGCGCGGCACGCCAGACACCAGATGTGTGGGGCTTTTCCCACGCCAACACGTCTCCCATCCTTGGCAGTCACCACATAGGTGTCCCACAGTTCTGTTCGGTCCTGACACTTCCTGCAGTTAGTCCAGACCCTCAAGGTTCCAGGGTCAGTCTCACAGACCAATTATATATCTCATGATGTTGTAACTTTTTACATTTCATTTTCCACTGGTGCTGCTAGTATATAAAAAGGCAATTAGTTTTTATATATAAATCTTAAATCCCATGACCTGGTCCAAAGTCAGTTATTCCATTATTTGTTTTGAAGCCATTTTGGGATTTACTAAATCAACAAATTGTGTCAGCTGAAATTAGGGAATTTCACTTATTTCTTTCTAATCTTGATGCCTTTAGTCTCTTTTTCTTGCCTGACCGCACCAGTTAGAACTGCTATATACTGAACAGAAGTGGTAGCCTCATGCCAGAAGGTTCAGTGCTAACTCTAGATTTTCCCTCCACAGTACGTTGTCAGATTGGGGAGTTGGTCCTCTGCCCTTAATTTTGTAAGAATTTTTAATATGAATGGCTGCTGACTTTGGTAAATGCTTTCTCTATATCTATTAAAAGGACCATTACTTTCTTCTTTGTTCTGCTAATAGGATGAACTACAAAGATTAATCTTTGACAATTAAGATTAGAATGAGTTTAGAAGATTAGAATGACTAGGACTGAAACCTGTACAAACTGTGAGCTAAAATAAACATTTTCTCCTTTAACTTGTGGGCATCAGGTATCTTGTCCCAGCAACGAGAAAGTAACTAAGACGCTTAGCTTTTTCATAAAAAATTTTGGGTATACATCTATGAGGGCTATTGGTGGCTGTGGCGTTTCCTTTGTCGGTGTGTTTTAGCGATATCCTTATGATCTTTAGTGCTCTTCCTTCCTTATTTGCCTAAGACTGGTGTCATTTCTTCAAGTGTGATAGGATGCACCGAGGAAAGCATGGGAATCTGGAGTTTTCTTTTCTGAAAGCTGTTTTTTAGCTTTACTTTTTAAAAAATTTAATTTTTTACATAGAAATCGCTATTTCAGCCTTTTACCTCTTCTTGTGTTAATTAATTGCTCTTCAGTTTGTTTCCTCTTGTTGTTTGTCTGGGAATGTCCCCAGCAGTGCACTACAGCTTCCACTAGGCCACATCCCAAGACTTTTTCCCTTATTTTGAGACAGGGCCTTGTTAACTTGCCCAGGCTGGCCTTGTACTTGCACCAACTGCTTGGGCCTCCTGAGAGCGGGGATTGTGGGTGTGCACCACTTACCCATTTTGTGTAAGGTTTTTAATCTATTTATATAAAATTGCTCATAATGTTCCATTACTGTTGTTTCAATGGCTATAGAACCTGGTAGGATGTGTTCTCCATTTCTCTCTTTCATCAACCTAACTCTAGCTTATCAATTTATACATCCTTTTACTCACTTTTGTTTTATTTTTTGAGACAGGATCTAGTTATTTAGTTTAGGGTGGTCTTGAACTCACTATGTAGCCTAGGCTGGCCTCAAATTCAGGACAATTATCCTGCCTCAGCCCCCCAAGTGCTGAGATTGTAGGTATGCACCACCACGCCTAGCTGTCAATCATATTAAAGAACCAACTTCTTTCTTTATATTTTTTTCTAGTTTCCATTTCCTTCATTTCTGCCTTTATCTTCATTACTTCCTTCCTTCCTTTTACTTACCCTGGTGTCTTGGTGAGAGAGGTGGCAGAAATGTGAATAGTAATTTGTAATATAAAGTGTTACTAACTGGTAACAGGTAACTACCAAAAGGTGTAACAAAGGTGTGATATTATAAGGAATTTGTATTTGGTCTCTGCCCTTCCTCCCCTTCTGACTTCTCTGGGTAGAGCTCCTGAAACCTTCAAAATCTCCAAAGAGTAGGCTGGGGATGTAGCTCAGTGAGAGATCATTTATGGAGTATATGAAGGCCCTCGGTTCAATCCCCAGCACTGCAAAAAAACAAAACACAAACCAAACAAAAACCACTCCAAAGAGTGAGGTGGCCTTTTGCACTGAGATGAACTATGGCTGGAGCTCCTGGCACGCTCAGGATGGGGTCTGGTTGTCAGGAGAACAGATCTTGTGCTTGGAAGGCTGACCTTTCAGCCCTGCCCCCCATCTCCAGAAGAGGAGAGGGAAAAGTCAAGGTGATGATGTACCTGTCAAGTGTACATAATGAGGCCTCCAGAAAGCCCACAGTCTGAGTTCTGGAATGAGTAAGGGACACCAGGACTCAGGAAGGTGGGGAAAGGTGAGAAGGGACCCAGCCAGGTACCAGGAGGGACAAATCTCAACACCTAGGGGACCCAAGTACCTCAGGACCCTTCCAGACTGCTAACAGTTTCTTTTTTCCCAGAAAAATATATTGTATTGCAATTCACAAAACTGACCAAAAATACAAGGAATGCAGTTGACAAATGCCATGCCGGCTCTTTGAAAACTACAAAATATTGTAATTCTGTAATGATCAGAGAAACATGAAAAGACCTTTACAAATGGAAGCCAGATATGTTTATACAATCAAAAGACTCCCTATTGTTAAAATGTCACTTCTCCCAACTTTATCTATAGAATCGACACAGTCTTAATCAAAAATTCACACTGTATGTTTGTAAGAGTTGACAAGCTATTTCTAAACTTTACATGCTCATTCAAAGGACCTAGAACATCCCAATCAGTGTTTTAGATGTACTGGGAGACCTTGGCTAGGTGTGTAGCTCAGTGATAGAGCATTTGCCTAGCATGCTAAGGGCTAGGGTTCTATTCCCAGCACTATATACACATCCATGCACACATACACACACACCTTATTTCAAGATTTACCAACAAAGCCATTTCAAGACTTACTCATAGAGCCAATAATTAATCAAGATGTGTGATATTGGGACAATAGACAAAATATTGATAGAACATGATAAAGTTCCAAATTAGATCCACATATAAAGTCAGTTTATTTTCAAGAAAAGAACCAAGGTAATTCAGTAGAATAAGGAAAATCCCTTCAATCAATGGTGCTAGAACAACTGGCTTTTTAAAAAGTAATACAACTCAAACTATACATAAAAATTGATTTTAAATAGAATAAAACAAAGAGATTTGTATAAAATTTCTATAATGTAAAAAGCCAGAAGCATGTTCTTTAACCTGGGTGTGACAGGGGAAAGAATTCTTACATAGGTCACCATAAGCACAAATCACAACAACAACAAAAAAAGATAAATTGTACTTTCTTAAAACACTTTTGCTCATTGAAAGACATCATTAGGAAAATGAAAAGGCAAGGAACAAAATGAGAAAAAAAATTCCCAATGTATGTACCTGGAAATGGATGTGTATCTAGAATATATAGAGAATGGATGACTCAAACTGATTTTCAGAAGGAGAAAGATCTGGACAGACACTTTAAAAAGGAAAATACAAGCCAGAGGCAGTCATGGGCCAGGAGGAGGACCAAGAAGCCGACCTGCACCCTCTTGTGAGCCAGTGGTAGCCATGTAAGCTGGGAGGAGAACCCAAAAGCCAAGCTATGCCTTCCTGTGAGCCAGCTGGTGCATGGATTAGGAGACAAGAAGAGCCCACCCACTCCAGGAAGCAATCAGTTGATTCAGAGGAACACAGGCTGAGATGACAGCAAGTGAAGTAAACAACAACAACAACAACAAAACAACAATTTAATGCTTGAATTCTTTGATTGAGTTTGCAGGCCTAAAGCCGGTAGTCTGAGCATCTACACAGAGGATAACAATACGCAATATAGCAACTAGGGGGGATTTTCTTCTGTCTTGTTTTTGAAATCCAATATTGTTCTCACTGTTTTGTTTTGTTCCATTTTATTGTTTTGTTTGATTCCCTTTAAAATAAATAAAATAAAATGGAAAACACTTCAGTGGCCAGTGAACACCTGCAAATACATAGGACGGCCCAAGTCCCACAGAATAAAAGTGCAGTGAGACCCTGCTCCCACACAGTAGAGTGGCAACAGTACTAAGCACTGTAGTAAGTGGTGGTGAAGATGTGAGCTAAGGGGTGCACTCACAGACTCACAGACTGCAGAGAGAGGCATAAACCGGAAGACACGTTAATGCGTATCCAGCATTTTCTTTAAAAAGTGGTAGATCCCTATTGTACAGCCTAGCCATCCCACTCCTAGATAGTTAAGGTAACTGAAAACATATGAGATGTGATCAAAACAGTAAATGTTTACATTTTTTAAACGTTATTGCAGTAAAAAAAAAAAAAACACTGTCATTAACTTCCATCAAAACATTCTTCGCTTGAAAAATATTTATCCCATTGCTCTTGCCACTTTGAGAAGCAGCTTTTTAAAAAAATTAATTTATTTTGGTACTGGGAATCAAACTCAGAACCTCACGCTTACCAGGCAGGCACTGTGCTGCTGAGCTCTATCCCTGGTTCCAAAAACTTTTATAAAAAAATAAAGAGACTGTGGTGCTGACATTGTAGACAAAAAAAAAATTAAGGAAACAAAAAAAGAGAGCTCAGGTATGGATCCACACTCATTCAACTGATTTTTCAACAAATGTTTCCAAACCATCAAAGGGAAGAAAGAAGTCTTTTCAGTGAATGAAGTTGGGAAAACTGGACACACACACACATACACACAAAAACAACAACAAAATGAACCTTGATCCCCACCTCACACCATATGCAAAAGTTAATTCATAAAAGTTAATCCATAAAGGTACTAGAAGAAAACATTAAAAATATCTAGGTGGGCGTGGTCGTGCACACCTGCAATCCCAGCACTCAGGAGACTGAGGTAGGAGGATCGTTGCAAGTTCGAGACCAGCCTGGGCTACACAGTGAGCTCAAGAACAGCCTGCACTGCATAGTGAGACCCTGTCTCAAAGAGACAAATAAATAAATGAATAAATAATAAAAATATCTTTGTGACTCTGCATAGGCAATGGTTTCTTGTAAAAGACACAGATGCTGATAACCTCAGAGGAAAAAAAAATCTGTAAAATTCAGACTTCCTCCAAAGTAAAATGACCTACCTTTGCTTACTAAGACACGAATGGGCAAGTCAGACTGAAATAATGTGCATAACATCCATCTGAAAAAAGACCAGTATCCAGAATAAATAAGGAAAAGCCAAGCGATCTTATTTTAAAATGGGCAACAGTTTTGAAAAGATTTCACAAAGGGAAAATACGTGCATAGCTAGTAAGTACATAAAGATGTGCTGGACAGCATTAGTCATCTAGCGAACGCAGACTAAAGCCGTAATGAGGTTTCACTACACATTTACCAGAATAACTAAAATCTAAGCGCGGCAGTGCCAAATGTGGGCAAGCATGGGCAGCACCTGGGCCCTTCTACCCATCTGGTGGGTCTGCGAAGTGCTGTGGCCACTCTGGATAACAATTATACTTGTACATATTTGCACCACGGACATGAAAACGCTTCTCCCCAGAAAAACACGTACAAGAAAACTGAACACAGTAGCTTTAGTCCTAAGGACCCCAAATGGGAACAGACCACAGGGGGCAGCGGGATGGCTAAAGACACAGCACTCCTCAGCAGCCGGATGGAATAAATGCCTGGTTTCTGCAGCAACACAGATAGGTCTCAAGACCTCCAAACTGGCAAAATTAATCTGTGATGGACAAAGTCAGAACGGCAGCTGCTTCCTTGGTGGGGTGGGGGGAGCAGAGACTTTCTAGGATGCTGTCCATGTTCTGTGCTCTGATAAAGGTTCCGCGAAAGACATTGATCCCCACCAACACCACAAAAGAAAAAAAAAAAAAAAGAATTGAGAGAACGGTACCCTGAACTTCTCCACACTTGTGCTTGGTCTATAAATGTCCCCTCGAGGGGAAAAAAAAGTCTGAGCAAATATTGGGGATAGCTGGTGAAACGCCCAGTGGAGGGTCTACGCAATCGCTGCGGCTTCTCTGGAAATGCAGCTCTGCAGGGCCTAAGTGCTGGCGGACGAGGCTGCAGACAGACAAAGCCGAGAGAGGCCCTTGGAGAGAGAGCCCGGGTGGTGGGCATGTGGGTGTTCACCGGATAATTCTGTCGCATATTCTGTACGTTTGAAAATTTTCATAGAAGATGGAAAAACTTAAAAGAGACTGAGACACATACACTAAGAGAAGGGAAATGAAATACCAGAGGTGTCAGGAGGCCTCTCCCTCCCCTCCCACCCTTTCCCAGTTCTCAACCCTCGCAGGCCTCACCCGGGAGGAACAGGGACCCGAAGGGCAAGCCCTGCACCCACCCCTTCCTTCGGTTCCCCAGAGCTCGTCCCATTCTAGAGGCCACTTCCCTCGCCCCCAGCAAGCCACAGTCAGCTAAAATCCACGCAGGCGGGACCGGCAGACGGGGTGGGGCGGGCTCCCGAGCGCGCAGCGCCACCTGCTGGGCGCACGCCTCTTCGCACCCGCCGCGCCCAGCGCTGGGGCCCGGCCTCCCCCGCCCTCCCCCCTTCCCGCAGCAGCAAGCCAGTGGGTGCTGAGGCTTGGGAGGAGCCTGCCTGCAAAATCCAGCCCTCTGCACAGCTCGGCGTCCTGCCCCGGTGCACGCCCACAGACGCACTACGGAGGCTCAGGCTGTGATCTTTTCCTCTCTCCCTGGACACCGCGACCTTAGGGCCAAGACCCTCAAGTCCCAAAGCCGTGAATTCTGAAGCAGAAGCGCTTCCATCACGGTCTATCGCCACGCCTGCCACAGGCATAGTGACAGGGACAACCCCAGGCACTGCCAAGGAAAAGCGTAGGGACCTCGGCAGGTCCCGCTGCGTGGCTGCAGACTGAGGGGTCGCCAGAGTGAGGCCCCGGCGCAGTCAGGACAGGGAGGGCGCCCAGGCTGCAGAGAAGTCGTGGGGAAGCGGGGCGCGGGAGGCGGGGCCGCAGAGAGGTGGAGCCCTGAGCTGGGCTGCACGGAAGCGGCCTGGAGAAGTGGCGGGCAGGGGCGGATCCACTGAGAGGTCCAGGTGGCGGCGTGAGGTGGGGCCCGGGGAGGCGGGTCCTGTCTCTCCCATATGAGGACCTTTGCACCTGTGTCTCTCACCCCCCAGGATCCAACCCCGGCCAGAGCCAATCCCAAGAGCAGCCCCAAAACTCAGAAGCTGGGCAGGCGGCAGTTCAGAACCACACCAGCAGGAGGTGTGCAGGGTCCCTTGATCAGTGAGCTCCTGTCATAGCCCCACAGAGGTGTCACGGCCAGTGATGACAGTAACTGACTCTGTGGCCCCCTGCCCTGCCCCTGGACCCTCCTGCACACTCAGAGCACAGTAAACGTGGGCTGCAAGGGGAGGGAAGGTGACGGGTCTCCTGGAGTGCCCCAGAGTCCTACACCTGTCTCTCCTAAGTGGTGCAGGAAGCATCATCAAACACGGTGAGCCCCAGGGAAGCAGCAGGGCTGGGCCAGGCCCGAAGGAGAACAGGCAGGAGCTGGGAACAGCGGGACTTGAGGGACCACAGCCCAACCTCTGAGCACATGGAGCGGCCCAGACTTCGCAGCCCCCTCCTCCTGCCTGGCCCCAAGCCTAGGGACCTTGATTCTTCTCTCAGGGACAGGGCCAGTGCTAAGCATGGGAGGCGGGGCTGACTCAGCCTCGGCTCCGGGCCTAGGCAAGAACCACCCAGTTCTTTCTAGCTTCCCCAGAATCAGGAGCCTAACCCTGGGAGATACCCAGAAGCTGAGGGCTGGATGCACAGCCAGGCAGGTATAGGGCTGCCGCATGGGGTGGGGCACCTGCAGATACTGGATGTCACATACCAGCTCACCATAACTCTCCCAAGACTCAGTACCCCATGAGACAGGAGGGGACTTGACTCAGAATGGTGCTCCCTGCACCAATGCCTGCATCCCTGCCTTGGGCCACCTGGCTCCTGGGGCTGCCTTCCCAGGATCAGCCACCACCACCCTGCTTTCAGTAGTAGGGCCAAACCACAGCCAGCCACTTCCAGGCACAGATGCTGCTGGTACCGCCCCTGAAGGGAAGGGCAGGGCTGGGCAGGGCCAGCCACCACATCAGTGTCCAGTGGCCACTTCAACCAGTAGGGTCCACCTAGCAATCAAACAGCACCACTTCCCATTGCAGCAGCCACACCATCCAAGCCTCCGTCTCTCTGCCCTTCCTGCCTGGACAGTCTTCCCCTGGATTTGGGGCTGGTCGGATCTTTCTGGTCAAACTTTAGCTCAATGCCACCCCCAGGGAGGAGGCTTCCATGCTGCCAGCCCTTATCTAAAACCATCTATCCATTTGTTTATTTATTCACTACCTGATATTCAGTGCATATTACAAGTGAGTGCCAGGGAACCTATGTCTGTCTAGTGCCTCATTGTAGACCAAGAACCTATAAGAATGAACCTATAAGAACCTATAAGTGCATAGTGGGAACTCAATAAACATTCACCCAGTAAATGGGATCGGCCTATGTCTAACAGGGACAAAATGATCTGAGATGATCAGATCAAAGCAGAGGCCACAGATAGTGATCACTTGGCTGTTGGAGGAGAGATGGGCCAGGGCTCCTGCCGCCTGCGACCCACCAGTGTGACCAGTCTGCCTAGTCTGAGAGTATCCCCAAGCTTTCCTAGCAAAGCTTTTGAGCTGGGGCCCCTTCTGATTCCAAGGAGTGTATTGCTGTGTTTTGTTTGTTCAGCTTTGCTCAACTCAGAGTTTCCTTTATTGATTAAAAAAAAAGAGGTGGTGGACATGGGAGCTGGAGAAAGAGATGGGAGGGCTGCTCCAGAGCCCACGGCAGGAAGGAGCCTCCAGGAGCTCACAGCTGCACTACTTCGTCCTGGGTTCCCAGGACAAAGGTGTGACCCAAAGCCCCATATCAGCCCTCCAAGCCTGAGACACCAATCAAGAGGAGAACTCCCCACCCCACCCACCTCACACCAGCCCCTACTCCTTAGGACCGGCCAGTGGAGGACTTCAGGCCTTGGGCTCCCCTTAAGCTCCCTGTAAGGACACACTTAGGCCAAGGGAGCCCCAGCCTCTACTCCAGTGTCCCTGCTAATGCGAGACCCCTAGCAGGCCTGAGCGCAGGACAGGTGTGGCCAGATAGGGTCAGCGGCACAGAACAGGACTCAAGAAAGCTGCGATGTCCAGGATGGGTGGAGAAGTCCCTCTCCTATTTGGGGTGGGGGGAGGGAGAAGGTATCTTCCAGCCAAAGGTATCTCTCAGCTTCCTTAAATGAGGTAATATAGCTGGAGGCAGTGATGATACACAGGTTGCAGTTTTTGTTTCAAAGACAGGGAGAGAAAAAAAAGCCACAAAAAGAACCATTTGGGATGGCGTGCTTTGAGATGAGAGTGGCCGTGGCCATGGCCCCGTGAAAGTCAGAAAGGGATCTGTGTCCTAGGGATACAGCAGTGAGAGAGAGAGAGAGAGGAGGGAGGAGGGAGGAGGGAGGAGAGAGAGAGAGACACGAGACTCCCAGCTTGCAGGAAGGAAGCCCGTATACTGCCCAGGAAACTGTGTACTTAAGTTGTTCCTCTCAGCCCCAGCGTCCCTGCAGCCATGTGACCCTCAGCCTCTCTGTCACAGGGCCTTTGTATGTGCAGTGCTCTCCCACACAAGCCCAGTTGGAGCCTGGTTTACTCCTCGCTTTCACAGCTCAGTCCCAAGCTCTGCTCCCAGGAGCAGCCTTTCCTGACCTAGGCACCCGCCCCCACCCCCAGCCTCCCCTTTGCCACTCCTGTTGCCAGGATTTTACATTTATTGCTATAGTTCTGTGTTGGTGTAATCTCCTCGGAGCAGCAACCATCCGGTTTTGTTCTCCACTATACCCAGAGCTAAGGACATGGAGACCATGCATTTGCAGAATGAATGAATGAATGAATGAATGAATGAATGAATGGCAAGGTAAGTGCATGCCTGTAAAGCTGAAGTCAGGTTGGCCCTGAGGGAGAATAGGGTGAGGAGTCAGAGATGCGGAGAAGGGTGGGGTGGGAGGAGGCTGTGGGGTGCCATGTGTGGATGGCAAGCACCTTGTGGGCTGACAGCCAACAGAGTGCCAGGAAATAGCAAGGCTGAGAACTCAGTGCCTACTCCTGCTCAGGGAGTGAGGATGCCCTGGAACCTCCACCCCGGGAGGGGAGAGGACAGCCGAGCTTGGGGGCATGGGGGGTTGGGCAGCTGCACAGTGTCACAGGGGGTCTGTGTGTGGGTGGGGGAACTGAGGCAGTGCCTTCTGGCCAGCAGCTCGTGTCCAGATCAGAAGGGAGGATGCCAAGGCTGACCACTCTGAGTTGGAATAGAGCCCCAGCCTGGGGTCTAGGTCTTCACTTCTCCTTGCCTCCAAGGAGAGCCAGCCTAGGTGTGAGGAAAGAAGAGGAGTGAATCAAGAGCCCAGGGCATGAAGTTGGACCCTTCCTTCCACCATATGGATCAAGACATAAGCAAAAGAGCTAAAAATTACAAAACCCTCAGAAGGAAATACAGAAGAGCTGAGCTGCATGATGTCCTGACTATAATGCCGAAATGACAGACCACAAATGACAAACTGGACTGATCAAAATTTAATAATGTTATGCCACGCTGAATGTTTTATCAATAGAGTAAAAAGGCAATCTTTAGTGTGAAAGAAAATGATCGCAAACCATTCATCAGAGATCCAGAACATATAAAGAATCCCCACAGCTCAACAGAAGCAACCCCATTCAAGAACGGACAAAGGACTTGAACAGACATTTCTCAAGGCCAGTAAACACACGAAAAGATGTTTAACGTGACTAATCACTGAGAAAAGACAAATCAGAATCACAGTGAAAGCCAGTCACACTGGCCTATACCTGCAATCCAAGCTACTTAAGAAGACCACAAGTCTCAGATCGGTCTGAGCAACTTAGCCAAAACTAACAGGGCTGGCGACGTAGTCCAGAGGAACGCCACTTGCCTAGCATGCGTGAAGTCCTGGGTTCAGTCCCCAGCACCAAACAACCCCTCCACACACAGCATCACTTGACACTGATTAGGGTGGCTGTTACCAATACAAGAGATGAGCAGAGGTGAGGATGTGGAGGAGCCGAATGGTCTGCAGGGCTGGTGGGAGTGGCGTGTGGAGCACAGTAAGGTAGTTCCTTAAAAAGTCAAATAAAATCCAGCAGCTCCACTTCCGGTATGTGCCAACAGGAACTGAGAACAGGGACCAGAAGAGACTTGTGCCCCAGGACCAAAGCAGAATGACATGCAATCACCTAAAGGCAGAAGCAGCCTGAGTGTCCAGGAATGGACCTAAAACAGAATGTTCTGTAAAAGCAGGGGGATTCAAATGTCCGTGGGCTACAGCACAGATGAACCTGAAGCCCCTGAGGCAGAGTAAAACAAGGCCAGTCACAGAAAGACAAACGCCGCATGATTCTATCACGCAGTTCCTAAGAAATCTAATTCGCAGCAACGGAAGGTAGAGTGGGAGGAGTAGGAAGCCAGTGTTTAAAGGACAGTATCCATCTGGGGAGAGAAAACTGGTTTGTCTGTTTGTCTGTTTTGTAGTACTGAGGTTTGAACCCAGGACCTTTGCACTGAGCTGCATCCCCAACTCTTTTTACTTTGAAACAAGGCCTCGCTAAGTCTCTAACTTGCCCAAGGAGGCTGGGCTCCAATTTGCAATCCTCCTGCCTCAGCCTCTCAGAGAATGGGGGTTCCAGGTATGTGCCACCATGCCCAGCTAAGATGAAACATAGAAGAGGGCAGCAGTGACAACCATACGACAATGTGCATGTACTTAATGCCACCTACCCTACCCCTAAAAATTGTGAAAATATTGCCATTCATATTGGGTGTCTATTTTACAACAATATCAATATTAAAAAAAAAAAAGGAAAGGAAAGAAAGAGTCCAGAGTTGGAGTCCTCACAGTGCAGAGTGGTTGCAGGAGCTGCTGGAACAGCTGGGAGTGGTCCCCATGTCATGCCGTGTGGCTGTTTAAGGTACAGTAATGTGGCGATCATGTCATTTTTAAGGGCCCTTTACACAGAAATAAATTTTCAAGTTAGAACAAATTCTGGAAAGATTCGATTTAAGGCCTAGAAAGATTCACACCAACTCCTCATCCATTTACCGGCCTCACCCAGGCCCACTCTGCTCCCCACCCCACTACCCTCATGGTACCTGCGCTGCCAGCTGGGGCAAGGACCCAGGAGGGCACTGGGCAGGAAGGAAGTTGCAGGAAGGGCAGTGGGGCAGGCTTCCTGCTGTCCTTCCCAGCTGTCCCTACAATCCCAGCTGGGGCTGGGCCACCTCTTACATCTATCTCCAGGGGTAAGGGACAGAGTGGGAAGGGTAGAGGCCACCCCAACGGTCCACAGTGAGCCACAATCTTCAGCATCCAGGATACATGGGGATGTAGAGAGGTGAACGGTGCCACCCCCGCCTGTCCATCCAGAACTTGTGAACCTGGCCTTATTTGGAAGAGGAGTCTTTGCAGATTAAGTGAATTAAGGATCCTGAGATGTGATCATCCTGGGTTACCCAATGGGCCCTAAATCTATGATGAGTACTCTTACCCGAGAGCACGAAGGGAAATCAGGGCCAGAGAGAAGGCCATGTGACAACGGAGACAGACTGGAGTGATGTGGCCACAAGCAAGGAATGCTAAGGATTGCAGTGGACACCAGAAACTGGGAGAGGCCTGGAACAGATCCTCCCTCAGAAGCTCAGAAGAAGCCAGCCCTGCCAACACCTTGATCTTAGACTTTTGGCTTCCACAACTGTGAGCAGCACATTTCAGCTCTTTTGGGCCATGAGGAAATCCCTACAGGGACCCAAGTCCCCAGGAGGGGTGCAGGCCAGATCTCTCCCAGGGAATGAGATGGTAAAGCCAAAGAGGATGATGGCAGTCTGTTCTGTCCACGGCCCACTCTGCTCACAGCCTGCAATGCCTCGCAGGCTGGGGTGACAGTTCCCCAGGGAGTCAGAGACAAGAAGAGATGTCAAAATGAGGACGGAGAGGACAGTGAGGATTGAGGCCTGGCCTCCAGCTCCCCGCCTGGACCAAGACAGAGGGCCTACCCTTTCCCTGGCTGGACCTGGGCCAGAGAAGATGTCCAGGGCAAGGGTGGCCCTGTCTAGGGAACCCCACGCCAGCCATCCTGATCGTGCCACAACTCCACTGCCTATGACGCACCCACTAGCCGTTCCCACCTCCCAGTCAGCTGAGTGACCGCCCCTAGTGGAAAGTTCCCTTGTCAGAGATTCTCTCCCTGCTGAAATACAAGCTCTTGGAACAAGATAAAACTGCTTAATTTGTCAAAGCCACAAAGCCAGTCTAGAACAAAAAAAACCCCCGACCCTTGGCTGGAGGGATGGTCTTCCATGCCTCAGCAGCCTGTGCCTGCTCCGTGACTCAGTCAGCCCTGCTGACATGCTAGCTGCATCTTCCCAAGCAAGGCGGCAGCCTTGAGGGGCGAGGAGGGGAGCTGGGGAGGCTCCTGGGCTGGCTCAAGGGCCAGGAGAGAGGAGCAGACCTCAGGGCTGCCCCAGCCCAAAGCCCTGGTCATGGACCTTCCAGGACAGGAGCACACTCTCCAACCAGCCATTCCGAGCAGTGGGCTGTACACACCCCACCCGCCTGCAAGCAGGGCGGAAGTGACACGACAGCCATGCTAGGTACTGGCAAGCAGGGCGCAAGGCAGGGTAGGAAGCCCACTGGACAGGACCTGGGGTTCCCAAGCAGGGAGGCACCCTCGCTCTGCAGATGAAAACCCTGAGACCCAAACCATACAGTGATCTGTTGTTCGTGGTCTTCCAGAGGAGTGAAGTGAAGAATTTAGCTACAGTCAAGGGACAAAGCAAAGCCGGGCATGGTAGTACATACCTATAATCCCACACTCTGAGAAACTGCAGTGGGAAGGTCTCAAGTTTAAACCCAACTGAGGCAATTTAGCAACTTAACAAAACCCTGTCTTAAAAACAAACAAACAAAACAAAATAAAAAGGTCTCGGTATGTAGCTTAGCGTAAAAGCCCTGGGTTCAGCCCCCTGTACCACACACACTGTTAAAGCGAAGGTCAGCCCAGGTGAGAAGGCTCTGGCGAAACAGCTGGGGATTTTCCTCGGCTGTCCTAGTGTAGCCTCTGAGGACCTGAGTTTTGGAAAATAGTTTTAAAAATAAAACCAGAGCCAAGCCAGGATTTCACGGAAAACAGCGATCTCTCACTGGGCACCTCCTGGGAGAAGGTCCCCACCCCAGGCTGGCAGCTCCACCCTCAGTGGAGGGCCATGGTGATCAGGCAGCGGGGAAGGTGCCTCAAAGGCGGCTTTGTTCTGTGCAGGGAGCAGCCCTGGAGTCTGGTAGGCATGGGAGGTTCCAGTCCCTCCTTTCAGTCCTCCAGGGGGGCCCACCTTGCCTTTGTGGCCTCAGATGGCCCACCTGGCCTTGCCTTGTCTTCTACAGAATGAGGGCCAGGATAGGAGTGTGCCTCAGCAGTGGGGCGCCTGCCTAGCACACACGAGACCCTGGCTTTCATCCCCAGCAATGAAAATGAAATGAATGAATGAAAGCTGTACCCAAGGCTCCCGGAAGCCCCTGCCAGCCAGACCACTAGAGTGACCAATGTCCTGAAGCTGGTGGCTGAGGAGGCAGCAGGACCCTCTCCCAGTGAGAGGTAATCGGCTCTGAGGACCACTCCTCTCGCTCAGCCCCAGGGAGGGTCTCCCTGCGTGTCCCCTGCAGACCAGGCACAAGTGCCCATCACCTCCAGCTGGCCCAGGTCACTGAGCCCAAGCACAGAAGGGCCACACTTTCACCCCCGACACATCACCCTTCTCCTGGTCTCTGTGGCTGCCCCACCTTCCCAGGTCTCTCTGTCTACCGTGACCGTTAGTGCGTGCCCCATTGGGAGGCCACCTGCCTCCACAGCTCAACATCACATCACAAGGCTGAGTGGTCCCTGAAGTGACATCCCTGAAGTGGCAGGGGAGAGAGTGGCCTTCAGAGAGGCACGGAGGTGGGTCTTCCTTCCCTCTGGCTCTCAGGGACCCCCCAACACACACGGTGGCAACCAGTGAGCCAGCACAAGTGACACCCTATATAGGGCAGCATCGTTGGCTTCACTAGGACCCCACAGCACCCCAGAACTCAAGAAGCCCAGAACCCAGCTCAGGCTCTCCACAGTCCTCAGACCACATGGCAGGCCACAACACCAGGCCCTCGGCTGCACCAGAAGTGACAAGGTGTGGTGATGGCCAGTGGTCGGTGATGACCACAGCCAGGTAAGAGCCAAGGGGTCCGAGCAGGTAAACAGGGTTTCCTGTACTGTGGGAGGCTGAGGAAGAAGGACGGAGAGGTGGAGTCCAGCCTAGGAAATTCTGAGAGGTAGAGAGGAAGGTTAGGGGTGCTTCAGTGCAAAGGTTTTGGGTTCAATGTCCAGTACTGCCCAGTTCCTAAGGAAGGGGGGACTCCCTTCCCCTAGTTTATCCACTCATGCCTGCAGCCTATCTGCGCGCACTCTACGTGCGTGCGTGCGTACTAACGCGCACTCGCAGGAACGAGCACGCGCACACACTGCGCACCTCCTCTGAGCACCCCGAGCCTCCATTTCTATACTCAACCGCTAGCCAGACCCAGAAATGCTATTTCAGGGAGGAAACCAAGGAGGCCTTGAAGACAGACTTTGGCACAAACCTACACGTTGGACAAACCAACCCGGCCACCCGGGCACCACAGGGGGCCCCCCACCCTTTCCTCGGATCTCGGTGCCCACCGTTTGCGTTTTTCCCGGTGGTCACAGATGGCGAAAGTGGCATGTTGAAAAATGAGAGAGAAATAGCGAGGGGAGAGGAGAGCCGAGTTTAAATAAAAGCCAGACTTGGTAAAAGCTCAGTTTGGGGAGCGACATTCCATCCCACAAATTTGCAACAATCAAAAGCAAAAGAAATATTTCTCCAAAATAAGTGCAAGGGACCCTTGGGTGCTTAGCTCCCCAAAGCATCAATAAAGCCCGGATTGAGGGCGCCGGGCCTGGGGCCTGGGGCGTGGACGAGGAGGAGTCTGCCTACCTGTGATCCGGTCTCTCTCCATTCCTACGGATATATTTAGCAGCAGGCGGGCGGGAGTCCGGGAGTCCGGGCTTCCCCAGTTCAGAGGCGGCTCCCTTCTCACCCCTGTCGCCCTCCCTCTTTCTGCCGCCGCCTCCTCCTCCTCCTCCTCCTCCTCCTCCTCCTCCTCCTCCAAAAACACTCTTTGTCTGGTCTAATTTCTTCAATCTGTTGCAATCACGAATACATCCAAATTACCACATTTCCATGTGTGGATCATATGTTTGTGCTCCAAACTGAAGTAGCATTGTCTCTTCAAAACCGGAGGGGAAAGGAAGCGAAGCAGGCGGGGGGCGTCAGGAGAGAGGTGTGCTGCGCAGGGGTCCGGTGGCGCCTGAGGGCTCCCACTCGCGAGGTCAGTCAGCCTTCCGCGCCGTGGCCTCGGAGGTCCAGCATGCAGCTTCCGGCGGCGGCGGGCGGGCTCCCGTCTCCACCCCCTCGGCCCCGCCGCCAGCGTCTCGCGGCTCCTTTTTAATATCCACTTGGAGATGCTTAACTTAGGCTCTTGGAAACCAACTCGCAGAGTCAAATTCCTGGCGACTTCCAGAGTCTTTCATTTTCCCAGTCCAGCAATGTTGTGATTTCCTTGGGTTTAAGTGTTTTAAAAGTCTAGTTCCTGCCTTGCTTTCCTCGGCCCTGGCTGGCCCAGCCCTTCACCCTACAACTGGGTTGAGCTGGGTGGGACGATGGCCACTTCCCCCGCAAGCAGGCGGGCTGAGGGAAGGTTCCAGAGCACCTGCCCAGGATGCACCCTGCCTTTTCAAGTCACCCCTGTCCCATTAGCCTATAGTGTCAGAGGGAGCTACTGTCCCCACCCCAGCCTCCAGGGCAAGCCGGAGGGAGGCTTCCTGGAAGATTCCTACCCCACAAGCCTGAGTCAGTGAGTCTCAGCGGTCCCTTGGGAGGGAGCAGTCTCCTGCTGCCATTTCCCCAGACTCAGCGGCCTTGGGAACAGGGGCCAGGCTCGGGGCTCAGCACCGTTTCCTGCTGGGCTCTGTTTCCTGGAGTCCCAGGGGCTATTAATACACCTAGGAAGCTGGGTGCCCGGGCTGGCACCAGAGTCTGAGCCCGAGCAGAGCTGGGGAGGACGGGGTGGCCAGTGAGGTAACCCCCAGGGTGTGTGGGGTCATCCTCACCTGGAGGGTCCGTTCAGACCACAGAGGTAGATTTTGCTTTCCCAATTCTGTTTAAAGGAAATACATATTCACACCAGCATTAAAACTCGGGCTATTTCCCTCAAACCTCCAGCTTTCTAGCTTCTCTTGGAAAAGCGAAGGTCTACGGGGAGACTGGGAGAGTCTTCCTCCCTGACCACTTGGGGCTGGAGTGCAGACCAGTGCGCTCGTTGGACAAAATGTGCATTTTCCGGTTGCTCTGGCCCCTAACGCCATGCCACACATTTTTGAGATTTCCCCACCCCTGGGCAGTCTCTGAGTTTACCATCCCTGCCCCACGGGGCCACAGGAGTTCCATGTGGCCAGGCAAGGCTTATGAACGAATGGCAGGCATTCTAGGTGACTAAGCCAAAGGCCAGGACTGTCCTCGCTCTGTGTCCAGCAGGATCCTGAGAGCAATTCTCACAGCAAGGGCGTCTTTTTGTGAGAGGTGGGGGGGACAATTCCCAGCCTTCTGAGAGACACCGAGTAGCAACCAACCTCTCCCAGGGCAGCCTGCACGGTGCCTGACTGGTGAGGGGGGACCAGAGGCACTGACCAACCCCCTGCCCCGGGCCAAGATTACATACTAACTCCTGGAACCTATGACTCCGACTGACTTGGAAAAGGGTTTTTACAAACATGAGCAAGGGCAGGATCTTGAGACAGAGCGATGATCTTCAATTACCTTCTACCCTAAAGGCCACCACCAAATCCATGGAACCCGTTTTGTTTTGTTTTGCAGTTCTGGAAGTTGAACCCAGGGCCTCTGCACCAAGCAATATCCCCCTAGGCCCCCCCTTTTTTTTTTTTGAGACAATGTCTCACAAAGTCACTAAATTGCCCAGACTGTGCTTGAATTTGTGATCCCCCTGCCTCAGCCTCCCAGAGAGCTGGGATTACATACAGCACCATGCCCAGCTCGAAGAGGAAGAGATCACACACACGAGGAGACACGAGAGGGGAGCAGACAGAGGAAGACACTACCTCGCCACTGCAGTGATTCAGAGCCCAGAGCCACAGCAGCCGGAAGAGGCAGGAACGGATTCTCCCCTAGAACCTCTGGACGGAACTCAGCCCCACCGGCACCAGGCACCGGATTGGAGATCAGCAGTGCTGAGGTCAGGCCTGTGGTCTCCAGCAGAAGCTGGTGGTATTTAAACTCACTTAGTATACACCCCTGGGACATGCAGGCAGGCGACCCAGACACACTGAAGAGCCACTGTTTCCACTGCTACCTTCTAAAATAGATGTGAGACCACTGGGAACAATCACTGGCTCAGAACCACGAGACTCACAGAGGTTTTTCAGTTCATGTGTTTACCGTCTTTTCTGACTTTAAGAAATTGTCCTAATTGGTCTTTCTGGTGACAAATGTAACGTGGGTCCTTTGCATTGTTAGAAACTGCAGGAAGAGTACAAAGAAGAAACCCTGCTATGTCTCTCCAGTACCAATGCCCACTAGGGCGGGCAGGCCAGCAAAACCCCGGAGGCCTTGGGACCACACCGCCTGCGGAAATGTGGGAGCCCAGGGTTCACTGCTGTGGCCTGTGCCTTGCTGGGCAGAGCCCTGACCCTGTTTTCCACAGCGCAGTTTAGCTCAAGGTCCTGACCATGCCTGAAAGCCCGTGTTCCGGCCCCACCAGGGGATCATTAATCAAGAGCCGAGGTGGGAAAGGCCACCTTCCCCGCTCCAGGGCCCACAGTGTCCCGGGCTTGGTGCAGGCCGGCCTGAGGCCCACGAGTGGGTCCTCATGCAGCTCCCTGCAGAGAGGAGATGAGCGTGGGGCTGTGAAACCAATCCCCATCTGGGCTCGGAGGCGTGTTTGCATGATAGGCGCAACCTCACCCAGCCGCCCCAGGATGTACTGAGGCTTGCTGTGTCCGCCCAACAGCCCTTCCAGAGAGATCTCCAGCAGGACTTCTGTCCCCGGGCCCACAATGACCCATACCCATCATTTGAATGCCCCTAGGGACAGCACCCCCAGACCTCAGAGTAGAGCTCACTGGCCCAGACCCAATGGGGAGGAGCTGCCAGGGGCCTGGGCAGTATGTGGGGGGACCATGGGATCCCCTAGAACCCGCCTGCCCCATACATAGCAGCATCAGCATTAAGTAGCCATCCTTCCTCTCCAGCTAGATCTGGGGAACTATCTCTTTTCTGAGGCCATCAGGTCCTTCCTCCACAGGAAGACTTCCACAGCTGGACCTTCTCCCAGCCCATGGGGCTAAAGGAAACAGCTGAGGACTTTCTCCTTCCCACCCTCCTCAGTATCCAGGTGCCGTGAGCAAGGCCTAGTGGGGCAGGGAGCTCCTGCACTCACCCTGCAGTGCCCTCCGCCCAATGCCCAGTGCACCATTCCAAGCACCCTCGCCTTGAGCTCTACTGGGAAGGGCATCCATATGCACTGACCCTGCTGGCACGGGACAAAATGGTGCCAGCCACTCTGAGGATAGCCTGAGTGCTGACACCTGCCAGGCCACCCAGCCTGGGCAAGCAACGCTCTGTACGATCCTGATGCCACTGGGCAATAGGGAGCCCAGGAAGGGGCTGATGGCATTGGCACCCCTTGCTCCTGGCACACACCCAGCGGAAGGAGGCGGGGTCCTGGAGGGGCTGGAGAAGAGTCTCTGGCTGAAGGGACACTTCCCAACACTGAGCTGGTGTTTACTTTGTCACCTGCTGTGTCATCCTCCCTGATACAGGGATGTGTGAGCCTTCAGGATTGTGACTTTTTTTTTCGGGCTGAGGATGTGGTTTATTGTTAGGGTGCTTACTCAGCATACGTAAGGCCCTGGGTACAAGGCCAGAAAGGAAAAAAAAAAAAAGATTTTTCAGTTCATTTCCTGCTCATCCCAACTCAACCAGTAAAGTCTTGCTTTCCTGAACTTCAAATAAAGGGCTCCAGTCCCAGCCCCCTGCTTCTGTACCTGCCAGCAGGATGGGCAGCTGGCCGAGACCCTCCAAGCCTCCGTGGAGCCTGGCTGACGCCAAAGCCTCCGGCCTGGGGCCGCCACATTCCTCTCCTAAATCTTTCCTCCACTTTTTATTGTACCTCAAGATTTCGCTGTTCCTAACTAAATACAACCCAGCTCCTCTTTGCCCCTGGGCCTGCTGCAAGGTTTATGCGTACAAACGCCCTGGGCCACCCCGCTGCTTTGGGGGCGCATCCAGGCCAGCGTGCAAAGGGACCAAGACACAGTGAAGCAACCCAGACCAGCTGGATTGCACAGATGGCAGCCCTCAGTGCAGCCATGTGCCCAGGCTGCAGCCCGACCAGAGCTGGGCAGGCGCTCCACTCCTAGAGGAGGCGCCCATGAGGAACAAGGGTCACGGTGAACCCAAACTGGAGATGGGTCCCAGTTCTCACCGCAAGCCCGCCTTTGCGTCTGCTCAGTGGGTGCTCCGTACTTGTTTGTTGGATGAACAATTCATTGGAGAATCCAAAGTGTCAATGACCCAGAACGGCAGCTCCTGGAGGAACTGTTGCAGTACAGCAGCCACGTGTGGCTAGCAAGCAGGTCCAATGGGACAGGCCACCCGTGAGTACGGCTTTTCGTCTGTGTCAATAATTTAAATTTAAATAGCTGTGTGTACCCAGGGTCTACCCGATTTTCCAGACCCTTTTTGTTCCTTCCCTCCCTCCCTATAGATGGCATTCTCTATACCTTTCTGCCCCAGAAGGCAAACAAAGAGAAGAGCTACTTCTTAGCCAAAGCAGAAGGCTGACGTGTCTATTTTAAACTAGCTTTTTGGCTGATTCTCCCAAACTTCTATCACATTCAATTCGGCAGTGCTTACTGACTGCCCGCGGGGGCACACCTGTCAGCCAGCCAGCTGCAGGCCACGGCACAGGGCAGACAGAAACCACCAAGGCCAGCCTGCTAACGGGATGTGACAAGAGGGACCCGTGTTGTCCTGGAGCCCCGCTGGGACTGGAAGACTGAAAGAGCTGCTTTGCAGAGAAAACGCCTCCAAGAGCGACAACACAGTGACTATCCCAAGGCAGAGTTCTTGGATGGGGAAGGGAGAAGGCAGAAGTGCAAAAAATGGAACGGGGTCAGGACTGGGCAGGGAAGGGTCAGGAGCCTGTGGTCAGAGCTCAGAGTTTATTCATGGTGAGGGGTGGGACAAAGGCCGCTTGGGAGGGGACTGTGACCAGTTCTGATGCCCATACAATAGTCAGACAGAAGGACCCACTGGCCGTGTGCCTGGCCAGAGGCCCCGTGAAGTCTCGGCTCTGTGAAGGGACTTGCAGTAGGGAGATCGGATGGGGAGAAGGGCACCCGGGTGTCCCAGGAGAGACAGCAGAAACCTGCCCAGGACATGCCAGCGCCATGCACATCTTACCTGTTGACCTAGGGGTACTGGGCAGACAGAGGTTAAGGTCAATGCTAGACTTCCAGCTTGAGAACCTTGCTTCTCAAGAAGGAAAAGTGGGCATCCATGGGTGAGAGAAGAAAGGACACGCCAAGGGTTCCCCAAAGGAAGGCTCTGGTGGCCCGTTCCTCCGGCAGCTCCCTCCGTGAGGCACACTTTTGCTCATGTGGCAGGCACAGGCAGCTGCCCCCCCCCACACACAGAATAGCTATTTAGCACAGAGGCAGTGTGCCACAGTGCCCTGGGGAACAGCAGGAGATGTGTGACGGGCCCTGCCCTCCCAGCACCTACAGTCTACTGGGCATGGTGGCATCTAAACAGTTCGTTACAGCCAAGTGTCACCAGTCTTAGGCCAGGGTGGGGCCCATGCCAGGTCTGGAACAAAATGGTCTTACAGAGATCCCGTCAAAGGAAGAGAGGCAGCAGAGAGCTGGGGACACCATTCCCCGGAGCTTGGCCAGGAGGGGATGGGCCTTTGTCAACTCAGGTACTCATGTGTCTCAATGAGGGCTGAGATTCTCCCATAGGAGGTGTCACCTATCCCAATAGCTGGTGGCAGATGCATGAGTGAGGGTCCTACAGCTGCTGTAATCAGATGCCACAACCCAGAGACCGAAGCCTATGGGAGGGACTCTCTCACGGTCCCCGAAGCCAAAAGGTCAAAGCGTAGGCAAAACCGGGCTCCTACAAGAGCTACAGGAAAGAACCTTTGCCAAGAGACCCTGGGCCTGTGGATGCACCTCTCTAACCTCTCCCTCAGTCTCCACACTGCTTGTCCTCTCTAGGGCCTCTCCTCTGTTTTTGAGGACACTGGTCACCAGATTTAGGACCCTGCCTAGCCCAGCATGACCTCATTTCAAAATCTTTACCCAGGTCAGATTAGTTTCTGGGGTTCTAGATGGACACAAATTTTGGGGATGACACTGTTCAAGCCACTACAGAAGGGATGATGGTGGGGCTGGGGGTGAAGCCATAGACCCCAGAGATATGAGACGGAGGAAAAGCAGGACCCGGGGACACATCGGATGTCAGCATAGAAGGAAAAGATGCCCGGGACACAGACTGAGGTAGGGAAACTCAGACATAACCAGGAAATGCTGTGTGTGTGAAGAACCAGGGCAAAGGTCTGCTAAGGCTGCGGCGGGGAAGCAGCTGCCCAGAGCAGCTGCTCGGGGAAAGGAAGGGGAGCAGGTGTGGGGGAACACCTGGAAGTCCGCTCAGAAGCACAAAGGTGGCATCGGGGTAGCCTGGGCACACACACGGCAGACACCCTCACGCACACGCTGGGGGACAGTGTTTGTGACAGAAATTATGCCCTCTGAAGCCTGCTGGCCGGCCAAGAGGACAAGCCAGTTCCCCTTGGAACCTCTGGCGTGAGTCACATGAACCAGAGCTGCACAAACCTCTGTGGCTGAATCTCAGGGCCATCGGGCTGTGTGGACAAGCAAAGAGCAGCGCTGACCCAGAAGGACAGCAATTATGTGAAGCTGAGGGTACCAGAGATCCCACCAGAGCCATGGACCCGGCCGACACATGACTCATGCTGCACAGCCACACCTGAAGGACCAAAGCCAAGCAGCAGGGAGGGGTGGAGGGGGTCACGGGGCCTTGGCTGCACCTGTAAGGCCCGAGCTTAGGCCGCACGGTGGGCACTCCGGCGTCTGTTTTTTCTCACTTTTTTTCTTTTTTCTTTTTTTTTAACTGGAGATCAAACTTATGACGTCACACTTGCCAGTCAGGCACTTGTGCAGCTGAGCTAAATCTCCAGTCTTTGCTTTGTTTTGTTTTGTTTTGTTTTGTTTTGTTTTGAGACAGGGTCTTACTCTGCAGTTCAAGCTGGCCTCAAACTCACAGCAATCCTCCCACCTCAACCTCCCATACGGGGCACTGAATCCAGGGCCTTGACCCTGAGCTACCTCCCCAGCCCTTATTTTATTTTTTATTTTGAGATGAGTCACTACGTTGTCCATGCTGGGTTCAAACTTATGACCCTCCTGCCCCAGCATCACCAAGTACTGGGAGGACAGGTGCATGTCACCATATCTGGCTTGTTATTTTATTCTTTCTGTTTTTCTTATCTGTCTAACAATTCTATATTTTTCAAAATTAGGACAGAGAGTGAGTGACCTCACCTAAGGGTTGACAGTGGGTGTTGTGTGACTGTGACTTGCGCCCCTAGTGGCCACTCCTGGCCTAGACCCAAACTCAGCTCCAAGGCTGTAAAACCCAGGAAGAAGTGCTGTGTGGTTTGGTCCCACTGTCTCCTGGGGAGGAGACGGCGGAACCCCCTCAGACCAGCTTGGGTGTGTGGCAGAAAATGGCAGCAGGAGAGGGGTGAATGCGGGCCTCAGAGGGGACTTGGAGGCTGTGGCCCAGGAAAGACCGTTGTCTGGATCGCCACAGAGAGAAGCAGGGTTTGGGGGCCATGAAGAGAGGAAAGGGTGTCTCGACCAGAGCCCTGGAGAGAGGACTGCGTGTGTCAGCAGGCAGCCCTGGGCAAAACCCAGATCGCAGGCTTGCAGCTTTGGTCTTCAGCAAATTATGCCTTAGGCGTCCAAGGCAGCCAAGGCCTCACTGCCAAGTGCTGACGGCACAGAACTGGCCAGGCTGAGCCCAGGGAAGCAGCAGCAGAAGGAGGCTTTGTCCATGCAGCCCAGGGTGCTGGTCCTTTGAGATCTGACCCTCTGCAACGGGCTGGGGCCCCACAAGCTCTCCCCACTGAGGTTGACCAGCAAGAAGTGGGGATAGAGCCAGACAGTTCAAAGCCAAAGCGCAATGGTGAACAGTGCCCCAGACACACAGCAAGAGTTGGGCTGTCCAGTGGTTATCGGCCCATCTTGGCTGCAATGGGTGGAGCACCTCTTAACCACGGGTGCTGAATCACTCACCAGTCCCAGGGGCCTCCAGCCAGGGCGTCACCCCCCTCTTCCCACACCCAGTCTCATTCTGCACCGCGAGGACTCACATACCCCTGTGGACATCACAGCCCACGCATCACACCACACGAGGATCTCACACACCCCTGTGGACATCACAGCCCAAGCATCGCATGGCACGGCAGCCCCACACAGCCACATCACCCTCATCCCACCCCACGCCCTGCACAGAGCCACCCTCATCACCCAAAGGCCAAAGCCAGGCAGCCTGAAGCCCTTCAGGACTGGCAACAAGGTTTGGCCATCCCTGGGTGTGGGCTCAGGGACACTTCTGGCAGGGAATCCTGGGGCCCAGCACAGTCCAGGGCTGGTCATTTTCATAGCCTTTAGCCCCAGCAGATATTGAGTGGAAATGAATTGAAAATAAACACATTAACTCCATGCAAAGGTGAATAGAATAAATGTTCCAATGTGGCTGAGGCCTGTACCCCCTCCCAGACAGGGCAGATGGAGTGCTTCTGCCAGCTGTTCCACAGGGCAGGGCTGGTGTGGGTGGTTCTAGGTCCTACCCCTTGCTGCCAAGGGCTCCCCAGGGTGCAGCTGGGGGAGGGCAAGATCAAGACCTGCAGCTGTGATTCACCGTTTATTTGTGTGGACATCCCCCGTGTCCTTCTGTAACTTCTGTCTTTTCCTCTAGAGTAGCCACACAAGAGGGCACAGTCTTGCCCGTTCTGAGCCCACACCTCCCTCAGCCAGCCTGGGGTCTGGCACCCAGCTGGTCCCCAACACAAACATGCACAGGAGTACACCATCTCTCATGGAGGGAGAGGGGGTGAATCCTTTCACCTCTGTGACTCAATGTCCTTGCTGAAGAGGGGCCACCAAGATGGACATATGTCCCCCAGGTTGGCCCCTGGAAAGGAGAGCCAAGAAATGACAAGGTGGGCTCAAGGAGAGGGAACCCTGTGATGTCCATGCTGGGTCACATCTGCAGGACTGAGGGTGCTCATGGGGAGAGGACACACAGGCGCAGCCCTGGAGTCAAACGAGGGAGCGCCCCCAAAGGACCCTGTGCGCTGTTGTCATGCTGCCCTGCCTGGGCTGAACCCTGGGTTGGCAGAGTACCTCCCAAGCCAAGAGTGGTAGCTCTTGTGCCCAGTCATCCCAGTGCTCAACTGGGCAGGGTCTTGGCCACTCCCTTCGAACACACTGGCTACTGAGGAAAACTTCCAAACACTCAGAAAAAGCAAAAACAATGTGTGACACCCCAGAGGCCACTCACATAGGCCCGGATCACGCTCTGTCTGCAGGGCCTCCTCTATCCCGCCAGCTGTGGAGACGTGGACACAGAATCAGCACATAGCAGCCACAGTCAAAGCCACCCTTCCGTGGCACCACTGTCCCTCAGCAACTCAAACTAGGGCTCCTGCCATTTCCACCTATCACTGTCTTTCGGCTCTGCCTAGGGGCGGCGACGCATGAGGTAGATGCCCCCATCCCAAGGAAGCTGGCTCTGGCGGAGCTATGTCACAGGCCTGGAAGCCACTTATATGTGGAATGATCAAAGTTGGTTTCTCTCTGGACAGGGGCTTTGTACCCAGAAATGCCAAGTGGACATTCAACTCTGAAGGGCCCAAGACCCGGCTAGCCACTCACCTGGGCCTGTGGCGTCGCCGAGCCTCCGCAGACGGCCACTAGAGGTCCGTGTGACTCCTAAAAGCAGAAAAAGGCAAAAGTCACACAAGGCCACTTGGTGGGACACAGATATGTGTCACTTCCGTACCTGCTAGGGCTCCAGAACCAGGTAAATCCAGACCAGCAGACCTGTACCTTGGAGTGATGGCAGTCACCCATCTGGGTGATGGCACTGGGCCAGACCCTTCACACAGTGCACCCCGAAACCATCACTACCTGGCTTCCAAGATAAGGGAGCTGGTGCCTGAGGTCACAGTGAGACTCCAAGATCTGAGCCCTGCTCAGGTGTCCTTACCAACGTGGCCCTCTGCTGATGGAGAGGCTGGCGCTCAGCCAGGTCCAGGCCAGTCCCTCCTAGGACAGTTTTTGTACAACAGGGTCCATGACATGGGGCAACCCTCTCCCCGCCCCCATGCCTCCAGGGGCCGGGAGAGCCCGGCTGGATTTGGAGGTGGCGGCGCTGAGCTGTTTTTTCCCTGCCCCAGGAGAGAACAAGACCAGAGCCCCGCATCAGTGTGGCCCGTGCTATGCTGCATGCTCACTGCCTCCCGCGCACACCCCTTGGCCGGCGCTTGCCAGTTGGAGAGGCTTATGGCAGGCAAGTCCCAACGCGGCCAGATTTGCGAGGTGCTGAGCTGAGCAAGCCCTAAAGGCTGCCAAGAGGAGCAGACCAAGAGCAGCTGCCACCGCCTTCCTACTGCCAGGCAGCAACGATGGGGTGTTCCAAGCTGGCCGTACCGTGCGGCCGTCCTTCAGGGAGCTCCAGGACACTGCAGCCAGTCCAGCAAGAGCATGCCTACCCCGTTAGCAAGCCAACGTCCAGGCTTGAACCCTCACCTCCCTGCAGCCTCCACCATCTGATAGCCACCCGCGAAGCAGGTCAGAGGGCGGACGCCTCCCCGGAGCGCTGCAGAGGTTTGCTGCATCCGCCCACCACCCACCACCCGCCACAGAGGCCCTACCCACTCAGCCACTCGTCTACCCACGCACCCAACTACCCCTCACCGTCCATCCACTCCCCGGCCCACTTATCCATCCGCCCACCCTCCCACCATTATCCACTCACCCACCCACTCTCCAACCCTGCCCATTCGCTCACCCATTCGCCCATCCACCCACCCACCCACCCATCTTCTCATCCCTCCCACAAGCTGTGACCGGCGGGCAGAGGGTGGCGCCAGCCTGGCTCCTGAAGGTTCCACAGCTGAGGCGGGGCACACACAGCCGCCTTCCTACCCTATCCCCAGGGCCTAACACAAACTCTACCCCTAGAGGATGCTGGAGTTAGCAGAAGACTTGGCAGCCCATGGCAGAACAGGCACCATCAAAGTGGTATAGGCAGAGCAGCGGTCACCGCTAAGCTTTCACCTCTTCTGAAGCTGGGGGAATTCCATGAAGCACCCCCACTTCCACTGAGCTTGCCCATGATAGAAAGCAAATGTGAGTGGCAGCTGGGAGAATCCGGGCTGGGGAAGGGGCTTTAAGAAAAACAAGAGCTTAGGGCTTCTACATTCACCCACCAAGCCCAGGAGGCAGGTGCCCCCACCCAGTTAGAGTCAGCAATGGCTGGACTTTCTGGCAGGGTCCCAGACCCACCCCAGCGACACCTGTGACCACTTACAGAGAGCACCAGCATCCTCCCCCTGGTGCCCACTGACTAATTTAACCTCTGCTCACTGCTGAGCCATGAAAACCAGGCCAGGAAACTGTGGGAGTCCAAGCCAACCCTGCCAGTCACAGACTGCCCACGGCTGTGGAGCTGGGTGTGTCAGGAAAGGCCAGTATCTGGTTTCCAGAACTGACAGCTACCTTAAAACCAGAAGAGCGGCTTGGCACAGTGGTGCACATCGGTAATCCCAGGAGTTGGAAGGCTGAGGCAAGAGGATCTGCGGGTTTTGTTACAAAGTGAGTTCAAGGCCAGCCTGAACTGCATAGCAAACTTCTCTCCCAAAAAGACCAAAAGAAGGTAACTTGCAGTGTGGCTCATGTGAGCTGCCCAGGGCTGGGGTGGCTGGGTGGAGGCAGAAGAGCAAGTCTGGGTGTCCCAATCTCCAATCCCAGGTCACCTCACCACCACTGACAGCAGTGAACCCTTCACGGCCAACCAGGAGATGTGCTGTACACAGTGACACACAACCATCACCACCGTCTGTCCTGCATTCCACACATGTGCCATCACTGAACTGCTGGGCAGTGCAGCTGTCCAGGGCTGAGTGGCGTCAGTGGCCAGCAGCCGTGGCCCTAAGTCCAGGGTGCCCCGGTATGGAAACCGCAGGGTAAGGAATGGCCAGCCTGTGAGAGAAGACAGAGCCAGGCATTCCTGTAGGCTGAGTCACTTCCCGCTAAGTCTTTGCACTGCAAAAGATGCCAAGGGACAGTGGCTGCCTTGTCCTCCCCAGGGACCAGCTAGACCTCCCACCCCAGCCCACCCCCACCCTCCTGCCCTCTGGCTTCCAGGCAAAAGAGCAACCAAAAAGGACCTACTAGGGCAACCTCCCCCAGGGCATCTGATCCCTTTGAATCCCCCTCCTCCAGGGAAGCAGAAACGGGAGAAAAAGAACATGTGTTTCTGATTTCTGGGGTGGAGTTTGTATTTTATTTACACTGTTTATTTGTTCTGATTTCCCAAAATGGGCATCTGGTACCAGGCAGCTCCTGGCACAGAGAAAATGCAAAGTGTGCTCCATTAACAAGAAAGGGAGAGGAGCTGAGACTCCCTGGCATTCTATAGACACGCTTGCCACCCCTGGAAGAGCCCCGGGCCTCAGCCCCAGGCCTGCATCCAAGACACTTAGCGACTCTGCATTCCAGTGAGGAACTAAGTTATTTTCATACGATTTGAAAATTAAAAAAACTCTGGTGAGGCGTGGTAACACGCCCAGGATTTAGAAGGCTGAGGCAGGAGGATCACTGGATTTGAGGTCAGCCTGGGATACATAGTGAGTTCAAGGCTGGGTTGATCTACAATGAGACCTTGTCTCAAAATGAGTAAATAAATAGGAGGAAAAAAGAAAAAAATTGGGAAGGAGACTCTATGAAACCCTGCTGCCTAGAGTCAGCTAGGTCCAAACGACGGGTGTCTTCAGAGGCTCGGGAAGCAGGAAAGTCGGCGATCAGAGCTCAGGGTTCAAATGCAGCGCTCCCAGCACTAGGCTGTGATGCTCGCTGCTGATCCCAGATTCCTCGTGGGCCGTGGGTGGAATTGCTGCTGTTTCCTTGAGGGTCGCTGAGAGTAAGTGAAAAGAGCTAGGAGAAAGGGTTTAGGGCTTAGATAAAGAACATACACGTGCTTGAGGGGGGAAACGGCTGCCCCTGTTTGAACATTACATAGCGGATACAGGTAGATGTGCACCAGATTATCACATCGTGTCCCTCCGTCTGGAGCCAGCACGGCAGTAGCATGAGTGCTTGGCATACTTGAGGCCCTGGATTAAACCTCCAGCACTGCTAAAACAAAAAGTACCACTTTGATATGTCAGTTTAAACAATTATTTTTAAATATTGCATAAGGGAGGCTACATATTAGCAGCACTTGGCAGAGCATCTGGCACAAAATAAACACTCAAAAATGATGTTATTAGAGCAATTATACTCTGTAATGCTGTTATTATAATATTAGACACGCACACCACCCCAGACCCAGGGACCTATAATTAGTCTGGCCTGGGCTGAGGCGCTCTAATAAAATATGAGTTCTAACCAAGGCTCTTCAAGCAGCGGCCCAGCACTGCTGTCCCCCAAAAAAAGGCCCCAGGAATTTTACTGGACTTCCTCCTAATTTAGGGGAGTCAGAACCCTCTCAGGGAGAGGGCACATTAAGGGGCGATGACATTTTTCCTGATCCCAGGAAAAGTCAGGATTTGGGGAGCCCCGCCCTGGGAGCCCTGCCAAGGGATGCCCCGAACTTGCTCACCTCACGCTTACTCACCTGGCCCAGGACTAAGGCAGATTTGTAAATGTTCAAGAACCCTGGCCATCAGTCAAACCTATAAGCTGAGGCTACACTGTCACCACACAGCTCCGGTGAGCAGGATGGAAGGGCCAGGGAAGGCAGCTGGGCCCCGTCAACGGCCAGCGCCACAAGCCCAGTGCAAAGGCAGCCCGGAAAACTGGAGGGCGGACCCCAGCACAAATAGCCGAGGCGCTCCCCACTTCGGTCCTAGAGAGAAGTGGGGAGCCCCAGGAGGCCCTGGACACATCTCCCCCAGGACCCCGTGGCGCGCTGGGCTTCGGTGCTGTCCTGACCCCCTCTCCTCGTTTTTGCATATGGGCACCGGCTCTGCGTCCGTCCGGGAGCCCAGATGCCCAGCCAGGGAGCTCCCCCAGGCTCGTAACGTGGGGATCCCAAATAGAAGAGAGGAGAATGGAGCTGGAGGGGAGGCCTTTTTATTTTTTTTTCTTTCACTCAGTTTTTATGACGGAAGCTGGAAAATTAAAAGGTTGAACAGGCACGGAGTATCTAAAGGACTCCGGGTCCGATTACTATCGTCCTCTGAGTGACAGGGGAGAGCAGGCGCCATCTCTCTCCCTGCTGTTGCTTCTGATCCCGACGGGCACTGCTGTGATCCAGGACCTCTGCCCAAACCAGCCGGGGTCTCACACAGCTCCGACTTCTTAATCCAGGGTGCGAGGGGACAGCGCTGCCACCACCCCCACACTCTGTTCCAGCGCTGAGTGCACGGGCCTGGAGAGCTTTCCACTCCCGAAATGCACTGTGCGACCTGGCTGTGCACAAACATCCGCTTTCAATATTGACACAAGACTACACAGGACGATAATCAGCACCCAATTTCCTCTCAGACTCCCGACAGCCCCTCAGGAAAAGAAGGCGGGTCTCAGGGACCCTTGGCCGGGGGGCAGACCCGCCTCTGCCCCTGGCTGCCCTGTCCCCTTTGGGCCTGGGATGGAGGCTCCAGGACACAGGGTCACCATTCCGTTCTCTGTGTTTGCTCACAGAAGCAGTCGGATCAGAGTCAAGGGCTGCAGGTGGGCGTGAAGAGCGGATTCCAGGCTTATCTCACAGCCACCTGGGAAGGACTCTGAGGCGATAATGCCCCCCCACTGCACCCCCTTTGCTGCTGCAGAAGTACGCACTGGGAAGGGGAGCTGAGCTTAGGCTTCCAGGTGAGCCCCACCCCCCAGCACAACGCCCTTTCCCACCCTAAGGCCAGCATCTGGGACTACAACCCAGGGCGTCAGCAGACCTCAGAGTCCGCAGCCAGCCACGCGTGGGAACCCTCTGCACCCTGATCTTGGTCCTGCAGAAGGCCAAAGGCGGTCTCGGCAGAAGGGATGGCCTGGAGGGCAGGCTTCTGGACCCTTCTCCAACCCCCTGCAAAGGGGTTGCTTGAGAATACTTATCGAGCACCTACTCTGCACCTGACACTGTTGAAGGGGCCATGGACACTGTGGCCAGCCCCTCTCTCAGTGCTAAGCCTACAGTAGTCTGCCGGCTCACTGATGGGGACAGGAAAATAGGTACATGCACTTGACAGGGTTGTTCTGCCTGCACTGGCAGCCGGCATTCGAACCACCTGTGGCCACGTCCACCATGAGATATCAGTGCCCACCAAGGGTTCGCAGGGCCCCTCCCTCCAAGACTCACCAGTGGACAGCTGGGTGCTGGGTACCCCCCCCAAAGATGCCATCTAAAATACAGGGTACTAATTTGCATGTCAGATCATCCGTGAATAAATTTAAGGCTTAAGTGTACCCCAAATGTTTTGTGGGACATAGTCACACTAAAAATGAATCCTTGCTTATCTGACATTCAAATTTAACTCATTCCTCTGAAGAGGCAAGAGAGAGCTGGACGAGAGAAGAACAGAGAGATGACTGCTTTGACTCTCAGTTAACCAGCCCCTCAGCCCCCAGAAATGTCCGGCAGTGGAAGGGACCACAGAGACAGCTGAAGGACTTGGGTCCCCATGTTTACACTGGGTTGTACAGGACAGCCCTGCTCTCAGGCCTGAGGCACACACAGACTCACCAACCACAGGCACAGAGTCAGAAGCCTCCCTCAGCGAGTCTGCTCCAGGCTGACCTTTGCCCAGGAGGACACCCAGCAACCCCTGTGGCAGGAATCACGGGGACACTGGGGGAATGAGGAACTCCCAAAGCCTGCCCGGTGGTAGCTGGGCTGTCTCACTGCAGAGAAGCCAAAGTGAAGGGGCCAGGAAGTGAGACCCAGAAACAGACAGCCAGAGGGAACAAGAGGTCAGGGGAGAGAAAACCCAGGGGTCACACCAGCCAGCTTCCTGTTCCTAGGACTAGCATCCTCCAGGCCTCCAGGGCCCTTGCTCTGCTCTAGAGAGGGGAAGAAGTGGGGAGGCGGGGCTTAGAGAGCAAGGGGAAAACTGTCTGGCTCCCAACACGGTGAGCCCCCACCAGCGGCTGCAGAGAGACAGCCTGAGGGAACCCTGAAGGTCAGCATTCAGGGCCACACACCCCATCCCTGGCCACCGTGCTGCTGACTCACTTCCCTAAGTAGATGTTTCTTTAGGGACAAATGGACCCTGGACCACAATAAATGTCCCAACCCAAAGGACAGCAGTAATTCTCATGACATTGACCTTGTAGTTGTCAGGCTCTTGCCAGCTTCGTTGAGGGCAAATCAGTCTGATGCCCTCAGACTGCTTTACACACAACCGTGCCTTCGTGCACTAAGCAAAACCCACACAAGTGCACATTTGCCAAGTACAGTCCGGCCAGTCGGGTTATCCTGGTACTCAAAACGTGGTAAGAGCAGTAACGGTCCCATCACCTACTGAAGGCTTATGATATTCCAGACTCTGGGCTGGGCACTTGTGATTTGGGAGGTGATGCATTTTCCTCCTTCTACAGGTGAAACGACTGAGCCGAGGAGGAAGGAGCCTGAATCCTGTCCCAGCCTCCGTTTGCACCTGCACCTCCCTCCTCTCCCCCAGCCCGCTCCAGCCCCACTGGCCTTCCAGCTATTGCTGGAACCTGTGTACTTGCCCCACCCAAAGTCTTTGCATAGCTGACCCCTCTCGCCTCTGTCACCTTCTCTGTGACCCCTCACTGCCCCATCTGAACAGCCATGGGCCACGTTCTACCAAACCACTGTGTCCTAACCCTTTGAACAGCACTGAGTGCAATTAGATATTTTTCTTGGCAGATGGATGAATGGATGGACAGATGGATGGACAGACAGCTGGATGGACAGGTGGGTGGATAGATGGATGGATGGAATGGCTTTGCTGTCTGTTTCACCCAGAATGGAAGCTCCGAGAAGGAAGGGCATTGCTTGTTCACCACCATGCCCAGTAGTTCTTGCTACTGTACCTGGCACACAGCAGGCACAGTAGTCAGTTATCACTGTAACCAAATACCTGAGGAAACTGATTTAAAGGGAAAAAAGGTTTATCTGGACTTGTGGTTTCCAAGGGTCCCATCTATGGTCCCTCGGCTCCACTGTTCTGGGGCCTCATGGGAACTCACAGCATCAGGGCAGAGAGTGCGTAGTGGGGCAAAGCTGCCGCTGGGAAACAAAAAGACAGACAAGAGCTTGGGGTCCCCATATCCCCTTCAAGGGCACGCTTCACATGACCCACAGGCTGCTGCTGATCAGGCTGGCCTTGAGCTCACTTTGTAGCCCAGGCTGGTTTCGAACTTGCAACGATCCTCCTGCTTCAGCCTCCCAACGGCTGGGATTACAGAAGTGTGCCACCACACCCGACTATTGCTGACCAAGTCTTTAGCATAGGAAGCTTCGTCAGGCATTTAGGATCCAAATCGTATAGCAAGTACTCAGCAAATATTTTTTTTTAAAGAATTCAAAGCTGGAAGAATACTTCAAGAATGATAGCTTGGTGTCCACAGTGCATCCTTGGCTTCTTCAGAGGAGACTTTCACAGGGCGACCGCCACCCCCTCGGCTGGTGTCTCATCCTCTCAGGCTGCTGTCACAGCACAGCCACACCATCTCCTCACAGTTCTGGAGGCCAAAGTCCGAGGCCCATTGGCGCCCTGTCCTTCACGGGGTCCTCACAGGGCCGCTTTCTCTATTCTCCAGTCTGTGGAGGTCTTGCAATCTCTTCCCTTTCTTTCAGGGACTTCGGTCCCCCTGGATCAGGGTCCACACTCAGGACCACACATTTCACCTCCCTGCCTCTCAACAGCCCCATCTCCGAGTACAGTCACACTGAGGGGTGAAGCTTCAAGCAGGGACTTGGTGGGAGAGGCAAACTCCAGACGCCCCAGATGGGAAACCATGTCCACGGCCACTATCCCTGACTGGAGGGCCAGCCGGGGTGGCTGCCACAGAGCTACCGCCTGCTCCCTTGTTATCAGCAGGGACATGGGGCTGGCTGTAGGTGTGCGGGGTGCAGAGATGGCAGCTCTGTCTGCACAGCCTGCCCTGGTCATCCTTGGTCCCTCACCCTTGGTTCCTCACCTCCTCTGCCCTTTTTGGTGTGGCAGAGAGGCTGACAGCTGCAGGCTGCAGGTTCAGGCCCCCTGGTCTGCTTGCTGTGGGCTGCCTGGGACTGGGGGGAGATGGGAAGACAGGAGCAGGGAGAGGCCAGGGTGTCTCACCCCCAATCTGCCTCAGAAAGTGTCCCCAGCAGCAGGTTTTGTTTCTGCTGTGACCTCAGCTTCTGCTTGGGAGCCTGCCCTTGTCCCAGTTCCCACAAGGGCCCCTGCCCCTGTTCTGTGGGAGCCTCTGATCTGGCTCCCCCCCTGCCCATGGCCAGTGCTAATTCTCCAGCCACACCGAGGACACTCCACTCCCATGGGTCCTTCTCAAGGCACTCGAGAGGGACCCTAGCCACATGTTCACATGGCCAAAAGCTTTCTGTGAGATTCACAAGATGGAAACTATTTTAACTACAATTGGTTAAAGTCACAGTTTATTTCCACTCCAAGTCCCTGCCCAGTCTACCTTCTCCTGGGTGAGATGGCAGTGAAGGATCATTAGCATCTGGAGACTCCTGCCAAGGAGAAACTGGATTGGAGAGGTATTTCACTTGGCTTGAGTGGGGGTATATTTATGTAGTTCCCAGATATTTCCTTGTGTAGCTCAGTGACTGCCTGACATCCCAAGGTAGAAATGGATTCCAGGAACACCCGCTCCTCACCCAGATCCAGTTCCAGCTACCGTGCAGTATCCAAAACCATCAGACAAGAACATGTCCCGCAGTGCCTGGCGCCGGAAAAATGTGGGCAGGGGAAGTGGCGGGTGTGAACTGTGCGGAGCCAGGAGTAAACCTACGGAAAATTATTCCCACCACCAGAGGTAAGTTGTATGCACAGGATTCGGCTCTCCTCCGAGCCAAGTCAAAACAAAACGTCTCCCTGATCAGAAGCAAAAGCAGTGAGACACCAGATCAGTTACAGAGGTCTCGTCCCTGGCCGTTTCCTTCTTCATGGGAATCACATCAAGCAGAACTTAGGAGAAAGCTTGGCCGTGTAGGATAAGAAACTGCAGCAGAGGGCGGGGTGTCACTCAGCCGCAGAGTGCTTGCCTGGGATGGAGAAGGCCCTGGAGCCAACCCCAGCACCTCTCGGTCACGCACACCGCAGCTGTGACATACCATAAGCTGTGTTAACCTCCGCGGTGGGGCGTGGGGGGCGGGGCACTGGACATCAGACCCAGTACCTCTGAACTAACTCCCCAACCTTTTGAATTTTTTTTCTTTTTTTAGACAGGGAGTTTCACTATGTAGTTCAAGCTAACCTTGAACTCACTATATAGCCCAGGCTGGTCTCAGTATTGTGACGAGCCTCCTACCTCAGCCTCCTGAGGGCTGGGATCACAGGAGTGTACCCAGCTAAGTTTTTGGAGACAGGCCCTTCCAAAATTGCCCAAGGAGCCGGGCATGGTGGTCTGCATGGGCTACATAGTAAATCCAGGCCAGCTTGAACTACATAATGAGACCCTGTCTCGAAAAAAAAAAAAGTAGCCCAAGGTGGGCTTCGACTTGCAATCTTCCTGCCTCAGCCTCCCAAGTAGCTGGGATTACAGTACCCAGCTAATCTTTATTTATTTAGGCATCCCAGCTACCAAAAATGAAAAGTAAAACTTGATCACTCAGGCAAGACCCATTAACTTTCTATTTGCGCAATGGAAAATTGTATTGAAAGATCATCAGATAAAGTAGTGCCCCCAAAAAGTAGGGAAAATATTACCTTGGAGACATAATAAGGAGGCGGTTAGTCAACAGCTGCCTGAGTTTTGTGATGCCTGTGATACTTGACAGTGAGCTCACAATTTGAGGACTGATAATATATATATATAATACGACCATGATTATTTAGAATAAGAGAGATGGTAACAAACTGTACCTTGTACTAGTTTGCTTTCTTTTGGTTCTGAGGCTGTGCATGCTTATTATGACCTCTAATGAGTAGGACAAGCCCCACACAACCCGGGTTACCCTAGCGACTCCTCTGGTTCCTATTTCGCTTTTCAGCTACTCTAGCACCTGTGTAAAAAACTCCCTACATTTAAGTCCTTCTGTTCCAAATCTTCAGGGACTTCCGGCATTCCTGTCAGACCCCGGCACAGACCAAGACCCAGTCACACACACACAGCTGCCAGCCCTCCACAGGGGAGCACTGTGCTAGCAGTGAGAACCAGCTGAGCGCCCCCCAGAGCCTTGGGGCTGCCCCGCAGCAGGGGAGCCTTGGGGCTGCCCCGCAGCAAGGGAGGCTGCTGGACAGACATCCAAGCCACCCAAGAGGTGGAGCTTTTCATCCCGGCTACATCAGGTCTCTGGGCTGCAACCCAGGGCTATGCCACAGAGAGGGAAGGGGCGACACCGGCCAGACCTGCAGGAGGACAGCTGAGGCAAGGGCAGCAAGATGGTGACAGCCCTGTCCACTGTCCTGAGGAGCTAGAAGGTTCCAGAAGAAGTGGGTGCACAAATACACGGTTGGCCGGATGAGCAGTCACCAACTAAGGTACCTGGTCACCTGGGGCATCTGGTCCATCTCCCCAACGGGGTATTCGGGCTGCCCCAGGGAACTGGAACCCACTCCTGGGGTACAGGTGCACCTTGAGGCTGGGGAAGGACCCACACGTGCTCAGTGGCAGGTGGCATCTGCTGTCCATTAGGTATGTTAATAAAAAGCTGTGGTCTTTTATGGTTTTGCCAGCAACTCCAGGAGTGCTAGAGCAGAGATTCACCCTGGCTAATGTCTCCTGAAATTAATCACTGGAAACACACATGCAAGCGGCCCCACGGTGACCAGTACTGAAGACACAGACAGCCACAAAGCAAGTGGACCCAAGAGTTATTTGAGGACTGCAAGTACCTGGCCAGCCCGAGTCCCACAGCTAGGAGGAGCAGCGAAGACATCACGGCCAGCTCGGCCAGCTCGCATCCACACCCACCCTGCAGCGTCATGACCCGCACGGTCGGGAGCTCGGTCCACACCAGCAGAGCCTTTCCGGAAGCTGCTGCACGCACGGGTCAGTAAGTTACGAGCCATTCACCTCCAAGAGCCATTACAGTGGTCATGACGGGCCATGCCTGAGACCTGATCTCCCCTGAAAAGAGCAGAATCAAATATTAAATAATGAAATCTACGGGGAATGCGTAGCCCTGAAAACACGTTCTGTACCTCTGATGATTCAGTAACTTGCCGTGCACATGTGGGGACAAGCCCTGAAGGGGACGCAAAGGGAAACGCTACAACTCCTGGAAAGGCTGAATTCTCCCTTTCAGCTTCCTGGTCTCATGATTTGGCAGTAAGTAATACAATCAACACCAGCCAACAATAACAAACAAGAAGAAAGAAAGAAGAGACCCAGTGCGTTCATGTTACAGAAAAAGACAAGAAGCAGGGATGCCAAGGGCTGGCAGGGAAGGGTTAACCCCCAGCTACCAGGAAGCTCCGCGGTCTGGCATGACGTGCCCCCACAGCTGGGGGGCCCACACCTTGGTGGGGGAGGCAGCAGGATGCCGAGGCTGGCAAGAAGTCACCCCAGCTTTCTCCACCCACGTCACACCCAAGGTGCTGCCACCTAGCTCTTGTTCCACCCCTGGTGCCCCCCCTCTTGCTGTCTGTCTACACAGCCTGGTCACCTGAGTCACAACTCCCTACACACACACACACACACACACACACACACACATTCGACCTAATGGCTACAGAGTCTAAGTCGTGCAATAGTTAGGGAACTGTGCGAATGACTCCCCCATACCCTCTGTGCTGAGTCCTGAGCAGGCTAGAAGACCACAGAGGTTGGATTTAACCCACTTCCAAGTGGATTGGGTTACAGGAGTGTTATCCCCCTGCTGGGATCTGATCCTGATGGAAACCGGAGCTGTGATTTATGGGAAGCCTGTGAAAAGAGGCCCCAGGATGCGGATCCACTGATCTGAAGCACAAGGCCCGGCGGCCTGCCAGCTCCCTGCCCGGCCCTCCCAAGTTACCGCACTTACCTGGAGCCCAGCTCCAGTCAGGAAGACAGTCCCCGCTGCCCCAACACGCCTGGCCCGTGCAGGACCAGGTGCCTGGACACAGTGCTCAGGGGCTTCCTGGGCTGCTTCAGGCCCATCCCCTGGCTCCAGATGCGGTGCCAGGGGGACTGGAGACTCCCGGCCATGGCTAGGCTTCACCAGAGGCCTTGGAGCAACAAAGCCTCCCTAGGAGCCAGGAAGAGGGCAGCACAACCCACCTTGGCAAAGACTGAAGCCATGTCCCCCACCAGGAAGAAAGGTGCCCCTGCCCGGGCCTCTCCTTTTGAACCCCAGGCCAAGCAGTGTAGGAGGTGCTGGTGAGTCTGCGGCTCTGGAAAGATCTTTCAGGTCCTCCTCTCCCCTACCCCAGCACTCCAGGGTGTGCAGGGGACACTGGGGCTTGGAGGATGACTTGGGTGCCTGCCAGAGAGGGCAAGGGCCACTCTGCGACCCAAAGCTGGGATTGTCTTTCGCTCCCCGTGCTGCTCCCATTTCCTGTCCTGGAGGCTTTCAGGCTGCCAACTGTCATGCTTTGGAGAACCAGGTCAGCAGAGGCCCGGGACAAAGCTCAGTTATTCCACGGCTGCCAAGAGGTCACTGAAGAGCCGCCTCTGTGATAGCAGCTCTGTGTCCCCTTCAGAGCAGCTGAGAGTGGGCCTGAGCCCAGAGCGGAGAGAGGCAGATCAGGCAAAGAGAAACGGCTGGGAGCACAGTGGCCACTCCCCCCAGGGACCCAAGGCCAGGCCACCCTGGGGGGCTGGTGCCAAGAGCCATCAGGGTGCAGCCAGAAGAGAGCCTGGTGCTCAGCAGTGCCCTGCAGATGGTCTGGAACAAGTGACTGAATCCACACAAAGAGTCAAAATGGGCCAGGACCTCAGGAGACTGGGCACAGCTGTCCCATCAGGGAAGGGGCAGGGCTGACCAGCCTACCTGCTACAGGACACTTCACTGCGTCCAGGGGCACTCAGCAGCCCACAGGTCTGACTGTCACAGGACCCAGCACCTGACACCCTAGTGGCTCCCTCCAGGCCTCAGCTCTCACACAGAAGACTCCCTTTGGTCCAAGCGTCCAGCAGTTGCCAAGGGAACTCCGCGGGAGGTCTCTCCAGGAGCCCCCCTGCACATTTGTGTTCTTTGCACAAGCTCCTGGGAGCTTCACTGGACCCCTGATTCCCTATTAATCCCGACAACAGCCTAGCCTGGGCGGTTTCTAAGGTAACAGCCCTAACAAACAGAGGTAGAGAAAGCCAGCCAGTCCCTCCTTCCCCACCCCAAAAACTCACACCCCTGGGGCTGGGACCTCTCTCTGGAGCCCTCTCCCCTCCCCTCTCCCCTCCCGCAGCCCCAGGGCCTGCTGGATTCGGCCAGGATCTGCTGTGCAGGGTGCGCTCAAGGCCCAGCTTGCCCCAGTGTGTCCTGAACTTTCTTTATCGGGGACATCTTAAGCAAACTGCACAGCCCACGCAACACTGCCCAGGGACAAACACGCAGAACAAGGAACGGCCTCTGGTCCAGCCATGTGGGGCCCTCGGGGCAGTCTGGGATGGGCAGGACAATCTCTAAGGTGGGCAGGCTCCGACAGGGGACCAGGAGGGGGACACACAATGCCTCCTTCTGTGGAACTACAGGTAGGACATCTTGCAGGTTCCCACCTGAGAACTCCAAACAAACGCATGGCCCCCGGGTCCACCTAGACGTGGATCCCAGACTGCTGCTCCTGAGTGACAATCTCGTGTCCCCTCTGCCCCTACCCTGGCTTGCGCTAGTCACACAGGGGCTCCAGAAGCTGTCTGAAGCCCTGGTGCACTATACTCAGCTCTCAGACCCTCTCTGAGGCTGGGGAGAAGCTGGCAGGCAGGCTGGCCGCTGCACAGATGTGGTGGGCTAGGGGTGAGCATTCTGCCTGAGCCCTCCTGCCTCTGCCCCCGTACAAGATTGGCCCAGGACTCAGGCTCAGCCAGCTCTCACAACTGGGGACTCTGGGGGTGCCATGAGTCCCATGGAGCCACAGGATAGCTGTGCCAGGAGGCTTTCTCCTGCCAGGTGCCCCAAACGCAGCAGGGCAAACAAGCTTGGACAAGAGGCAGCAGGAACGGTGCAGAGCTGCAAGTGGAAAAGAGCCAGCAGCCCTGCGTTTACACCCTTCCCTCCCTGTCACCCAGGGAGCTGACTCGGAAGTAAGGGTTCCTGGAGGGCACAATCCTCCTCTTCCTGGAGCACTGGCTGGGGTAGGGGAGCCTGCATTCCCACTGACAGCGTCCCACCCACTCCTGTCCAAGCTGCCTCCTCTGGGTACAGCCTCCCCCCAGCCAAGACTTCACAGAAGCCACCAGAGCAAAACTTCAGGCATCTCCTGTCCCCCACGAAGGATCCCAGAGCAACTCCCAGGTACACAGACAGACACCCCACTTCAGGGGTTGGTAGGTCTCGGTTCAGTCCTCTGCCACCTGTCACAAGGGACTGGCAGGGAAGCCAGGGACCCTGACATACATTCCATGGGGTCTGCATATGGCAGAGGCCCAAGCTCCAAACCCCAGGGACAGGAAGGGGAAAGACTGGTGCTGAGTGAAGCAGAAAGGGGTAGGCCAGGCAAGGAGAGGCCAAGAAGCTCACGGGATGTCCTAGTTGCTTGGCACAGCCCTCACCCGGTCAGTAATTGTGAATGTGACAGTGGCTACAAGTCTCCAGGCCTATCCTTGAACAAAGTCACTTAATCTTCACAGCAACTCAGCATCACCCCCGGTTAACAAATAAGCAAACGCACACATGCACACATGCACAAGATTAAGTACCTGGTCCCCATACTGAGAGGTGGCAGTCTGAGGTTTCACTCCAAAGCCCTGGCAACTCTAAACACACATACTTATCCACTGGGCCACACTTCCCAGAGCCTGCTATAACCCTGCCCCATTGCAGGGGACAAGTGATGCACATCAAAGAAAAAGCCTGGAGCCACATGGGTACAGTCCTCACGCCCCTGACCCTGTGCCCTGCACCCTGCTCCCTGCAACAGCCGCACCTGGCCCTGGCTGGGAAGACTCTTCATTCTCCACGACTCCACGATTGATTCCCTGAGCTCCAGCTCCATCTCGCCTTCCCTAAAAGCTCTCACCCCTTCCTGGGGCCTCCTGTGCATTTGCAGGCTGAAGGGCCAGGAGGCAGGGGTGGCAGTGACCCAGGGTCACATCTGCGCCCTGTCTTCCCTGGGGGGCAGGACAGCAAGGACCACCTCTTATCGCCAGTTGGGTGCCTCGTCCAGCTCCGGCCACAGGTGTTCCATCACCCCACTGTACTTCTTTCTCTGGGCTGCAATTCAGAGGCCCAGGAGGCTCGCTCCCCCAAGCTCTGCTGGGACAGCATGCAGACCAGGCCATGGGTTTCCAAGCCCATAAATAGGTCCAGAAGCACTAATTCCACTCAGTCTAGGGGGAAAGAATAAAACCCTTCCTGGTTGTCCTTGGATTCTCAGACACTGGGAGATTTCTAACATGCTTTGCTACTTTCCTTAATTTCATAGCATTGGTGGCTGCTGAGGGGCCAGTCTAGCTTCAGCAAGTGATTCTACTCAGGACCGGCTGGCTGCAGCAGGCCAGGGACACACGACACAGGGCCAAGAGCCTCCCTCCCCAGCGCGCCACCCCACACAACTGCAGGCCAGTGACCTAGCGCGCCCGGGATCCCTGCCAGGTGGGGAACAGGACCTCCCTCTGCCCAAAGTAGGGGGGCCCGCCTCTTTAGGTAAACAGAAGGAGCCACACAGCCTGCTTTTAAGTGAGCTAGTTCCTACTCACCCCATAAACTCCACTACTTCCACCTCCTTCAACAAGTTTCATCCTTAAAAAAAAGAACCGGCGTTGGAGGTGGGGTCAGTGTGGCAGAGAAGAGTTGGGAGCCAGGGCTGATCCCCTCCTCCTAGGAGGTGCCAGACTCAGGAGCTCCAAGCCTGCTACCACAGGAGCCCTTCTGGGGTCCTTGGGGGAAATGCCAAGCACCTAAGTCCTGGGAGGATCTGGGCACCGGGCTTCTGGACCCCCAGCAGGAGATACAGGGTAAGGAACCTAGGCCAAGAGCACTGGAGAATCCCAGGCGGCCTGCCATGCCCACAACCATTCCAAGCATTTGGAGCATGTTGGGGAGGGAGGGAGGCCCAGCGCCAGTGCCAGCCCCGTGCCACCTGGAAGCCCCTCTCCCCCACCAGCTGGCCAGTGGGTGATTTGAGATAAAGCTCCAGAGACAGAGCTACGCTCAGTGTCCTAAGGGCATGTTTGCAACACCAGTGTGAACACGAAATCCGAAGCTGCTGACCCAGAGGGAATTTTAGGGGAAGTTCTGAATGGTCCTTTCTGAGACAAGGTATTCTTTATTATTCATTTTTGTTCCGGAATATGGAAAGCAGGAGGAAACAGAAAATAGCCCCAAGGCAGAAGGCAGGTCTGAATGACTTAGCTGCCACCAAATAAGTCAGTTCCACCACTCGGTCCTCTTATCAATAAAAATGAACTCACAAGGTCTTTGGCGAAAGCTTCAGGTCCAAATGGGTTAAGGAGGGACATACACAGAAGGCCTGGGGGTCAGTATTCGAGGACTGAAGCAGACAAAGGATCCCACCTGGATCGCAAGGCAAAGGGGGAGAAGAGAAGAAAAAGAGGGGACCTCAGGCTGGCCCCCTTGGGTTTAACTTGACCTGTTTGTGAAACTGAACTGCTGAGTAAGAGAAGGACTCCCAGGGCTCCCCTGATTCCGGGAGAGTCAAGTGCGGCCCCCTGCACCTGGGGAAGGTGGCACCCGCTGGAGTGGCGTCAGGATACCAGCGGGCAGATGGCACCCTGAGACCCAAAGGATGAACCCGAGTTGCCACGCTGGGCACTGCGGGACGGTCCCATGTGAAGCGCGGTTCCCTAGTCCCCTAGCAAGAGAGCCATGGAGAACCCTGAGAAAAGGATGCTGCGGCCTGGGTCACCAGCCCGGGAGACCCCTGCGCCCAGCACCCGGACCCGGACAGGTGCCCAAAGCACCCCCCGGGGCGGCGCCGGGGAGTCAGCGATTCCGCCCGGCCGAGGTGTGAGCGCGGAGGTGGGCGCGCCCCCCACAGCAGGGACTGACAGACGAAGAAGACAGGGACCCTCGGCCAACGTCCGCGGTGGCACCAGCCCCGGGGTGGAGCCCGGGAGAGAGACAGCCAGCGCGTCGCCGCCCGGGTTCAGCGCCCCCGGGACCCCTCGGGCCTGACCGCGGGGAGGAGGCTGCGTCACCCCCGCCGGGCCCTCGGGGCCGGTCCAGGGACCCAGCCGACCTGCGGGGTCCCCCGGGTGGCCGCCGGCGCGCAGGTGACAAGCGCCGGCGCAGGACACCGACCCTCCCACGCCGGGCGCGGCGCCCACCTGAGTACGACTTCTTCATGGTGCCGCCGCGGCCGCTCCCAGGGCAGTGTGGCGGCGAGGCCGCGGGGCGCGGGCTCCTGGGTCGCCGATCCCTGCGCGGGCAGGCGGGGGAGGGGAGGGCAGGGAGGGGGAGGGGCCCGGCCGGCCCCGCCCGCCCCGCGGAGGTGTGCGCCCCGCCCCGCCCCGCCCCGCCCCGCCCCGCGCGCAGCACCTGGCCGGGCGCTCGGCCATGCGGCGGGGAGCACTTGCAGCTCGGCCCGGGCCTGGGGTCCCGCCGTGGCGCGCGTGGCCCGTTCACGGAGCCGCCACCCCTCGGCGTCGGGAGTCCAGGCCGGATGGCAGCGCGAGCGGAAGGAGCGCACAGCAGCCCCGCGGGACCTGCGGGCGGCGGGGCGGGCACGCTGGTTTATTGAACCCGGGCAGGGCAGGACACACACATAGGAACCGTCGCCCGCCTCCTACTTTCCTGATAATCCAAAGGGCAGACGCTACTGACCACCCTGGGCCTCGGTTTGCGCCTCTGTAAAATGGGCGCGCTGGGCCTGATGCCAGTTTCTGTGCCGAGAGACACATTGGCACCCAGCTGGGCCGGATCTGCGCGGCAGAGGGCCAGACACCGAGACCAGCCGTTTTTACAGTTCGGGTGGTTTACACAGCGATGCACGAAAGAATTTGCTTTACTTTTCAATTCTTACAAATCGTGTTTGTTTTTTCCATAAAACACGTGTTTCGTTTTTTTAGTGGACACACAGGAGCAGTGATTAATTGTGGCTGGAAGATGGTGAAAGTTTTACCGAGGTGGTGCCAAAACTGCCAGGCAGCCAAGGTGATGGGCAGGTGGCCGGTTCCCGGCAGCCGGCAGGGCAGGGCAGGGCAGGGCGCGGCCGAGTCGGGGCTGCCGTGGTGCCCGCCTGCCCTTGCGCCCAGGGGAGAAAGGAGCTGGGGCGGTGGCGACGCGCAGGGAGCGCTGGCGAATTCCCCGCAGGGGCGCAGCGCTGCCTCCCGGCGTCCCCAGAGCCCGCAGGGGGCGGTGTGATCCGCACCTCAGAAAGCCCTTTTTTCCCCTCTCCTTTCCCTTCCTCGGGATCCGAGACGCCTTGCCACTTCCGGCCCAGAGTGAGAAACCTGCTTGCAGGAGAAAGAGGCGCGGGTGCCCCAGGTGCCGCTTCTGACCCCACCCGCCCAGCCACAGCCTATCCAGGCCCCAGGCTCAGGGCGGAGCTAATGGGGCCAAGAGAGGCAAGGGGATGGGGAGCCCCTGAGGCCAAGGAGGGAGAAGGTGAGGGGGGGGGCCCAGGCACACCGCTGCGGGAGATTTGTGGGGTGTCCCGGATGCAGCTCCCCTCAAGCAAACATGCCTTGGCTCTCTCCTGACCCATAAGCATTATGACACACCTTTTCACAAACCCAAAGGGACATTTCTTCTGACCACTCAGGAGGCTGAGTCAGTGGGATCTCGAGGTCAAGGTCAGTCCGGTCAATGTAGCAAGACCCTAAATCAAAATAAAGTTTTAAAAAGGATCGGGAATGTAACTCAGTGGCAGAGTACTACGCTATCCTGGGCTCCACCGCTGGCACAAAAAACAAAAACAAAATGAAGCAGAGCCGGGGATGTAGCTCAGCGGCATAAGCGCCTGCCTGGCAAGCACACCGTCCTGAGCTCAATGCCAGGAAAAAAAAAAAAAAAGAAGAAGAAGACTGGGGATTTAGCTCAGTGGCATGAGCCTGGCAAATGCAAGGTCATGAGTTCGATCCCCAATACAAAAAAAAAAAGAAAAGAAGCAAAAACCTGAGAGAAAAAAGTTATAATAGGGAACAGGTGGGGGGTGTGAGTTAAGTTCTGTGAAGTGGAGCAGATTTCAAACTGACACCTAGGAAGCGCCCACTGTTGAGGAACCAGGTCCTTGCAGCAAATGAGAGGAAGAGGGGGCCAGCAGGGGTGTGAAGGAGGCTTTTCACCCTGCAGGAAGGAAGGGTCTCAGTCCTGCACTTTCCCCACGCCTGGCCTTGGGACTTCTCACCCAAGGACCTGTGTTTTCTCCCTCTGCGTCTGGGAGGGCTTGTGGCTCAGCTGTGACCAACCGAAGAGGTAAAAGCCATTCCCACGTCTATGTGAGAAGGACCACGGGGCCACCGCCTTATCCTCTGGGCCCCTGACCCTGGCAACCTTGGGCTCTGACCGTAAGTTGGTCCCCAAGACCCCACACCCTGAGGGAGCGAGGGCCCCCGGGAGGTGTATTCGCCGTTGACCCTTGTGTGCCAAGTGACCCGGGCTCAGCAGCGTCCTGTAGCGCACCACATCGCCTTCTGGTCTCCAAGGCCAGGAGCCCGGTGAAATCCTCGCCCGGGGCTTTCCCAGCAGTTCTTTGGAGGTAGCCCAGACTTCGCATCACCTGAGGCCTCCACGGGGGACAGAGCTGCTGCTCAAATGGTTCTCAGCAGAATTCAGTTCCTTGAAGGCTCTTAGCCCCCACAGGCCCCGTGGAGGTTTTTTTACTTTGTTCTCTTTTGTTTTTTGGCGGGAGGCAGTACTAGGGGCCACACCCCACAGGTCCCCACATTGGACCATATCATCAGCTGTTTTTAAATTTTTTTTAATTTTTATTTTGAGACAGGATCTCATTAAGTCACTAAGTTGCCTGCTCTGGACTTGAAGTTTTGATCCTCCTGCCTCAGCCTCCCAGGGTGCTGGGCTTGCAGGTATGCACCACCATACCTGGCCACACTGAGGTCCTAAGGGGCCAGCCAAGGCCCTGAAAGCCGGGAGGGGATCCTGGAGCTGTCTAGGGGCCGCTTATCCCGCGAGCTCTGGCCTGTGTGCACTGAGCCTCTAGCTGTGCTCGCCCAGCGCCTCTCCCAGGGTCACAGCTTCACCTGCCTTTTCTGTCCAGTCTGCTGTCAGTTCTCCCTGGTCCACTTCCCAGCCGATTCCCCCGCTTTCCAGCCCCTGCAGGTTGCACCCGTCTCTGTGCTGAGGGGCTGGGTCCTTGGCACATTGGGCTTGGCCCATCTCGGGCGAGCTTAGCTTAGCATCTTCGACGCCAACTCTGCTGTGACTCTTGGCTGTCCTGGGGGCCTGCGGATGACTGAGGCCTCCTGCAGGTGTGAGATCACACAAAAAGTGTGGCGGCGCAGACTCCTTGGGTGCACTGCGGGGTGAGCCTGCTGCTCCTTTGTGGAAGGCGCGCTGGAAAACACCAGTGGGGAGCTCTACAGCACCCAAAGGTCTCAGCAGTTACTTTTTTTTTCTTTCATTTGCAGTTTCCACATATATTTCTTGAACATTTCCATATATGACCCACTGTGGCCTCTGGGAATGGCCCTTTGGGAGGAAAGACAGACATCAATCATGTATTCATACAGTACAGATCAGGTGAGAGTGGAGATAAAAATTTAGGGGGACCAAAGGGTTCTTACTTGGGCTGGGGGCAGGCAGACTGGGCCAGGTTCAGGACGAGCAGGGATTCACCAGGAAAAACAGAGAGGTCAGCGATTGCTGGCCAGAAACAGCCTGTGCAAAAGCCCTGTGGTAGGAGGAAGGAGGGGACAAGATTTCTTCCTACAGAAGAAACTGGAGGGGGATTCAGGAGGCAGAGCCCCAGAAAGGTGAAGAGATGGTGGAGAAACTGGCAGACACAGCAGAAGTGGAGGATTTTTACCTTGGGGGAAAAGGGAGTCAGGAAAAGGTCTGGGAGGGGACAGGCAGGGTTAAATGACAAGATGTAGGTCGACCGCGTGGCTGGAGGTGAGCTGTGCAAATGATGGGAGAGACCACAGCGCAGTCAGAGCCACAGCCCCGAGCCAGGGCTTCAGGCCTGCGAGATGGCTATGCCGGCCTCCTCCAGAGGGGGCGACCGAGAGGAGGGAGTTAGGAGAAATGCTCCCTCAGGCTGGGGGAGGCCGCCCCTTGGGGCGCAGAGGGGACCAGGTATGGGAGGTCTCGGGATTCAGACAGAGGAAAGTAGCAGGAGGCAGACCAGTGTCCGAGGCACCTTCTCGGTGCACGCCTGGGGAGCGCTGGCCCGGAACAGGGTGGCACAGCAGCAGGGGCTGGGCTGGAGGTGTTCCCCCGTGAGTCATCTGGGTTGGCAGTGGAAGGGACACACAGCCCCGCCTGGCCCTGCCTTCAGGCCACTTGGTCAAAGGTAAACCCAAGAGTGTCTGAACCTTGCTGGCTCCAGGACACAGGACATAAGCAGGTACGAAGTGACAGGTAAGAGGTAAGAATCAGCTCTTTTTTGGAGGGGCCACAGGGAATACTCAGTGGCACAAGCACTTGCCTGGGAAGCTTGAGGCCGTGAGTTCGATCCCCGGTACCAAACGGTAAATTTTAGCTGGGTAAGGTGGTGCACGCCTAGAACACCAGCACTCTAGAAGGCTGAGGCAGGAAGATTTTGAGTTCAAGACCCACCTAGGTAACCACTTAATGAGACCCTGTCTCGAGATAAAGAAAAAGAACCGGGGATATAGCTCAGTGTAAAGTCCCTGGGTTCAACTCCCAGTACTGCAAAATAAACAGATAGACAAATAAATAGATATTGAATTTTATGTCACATGGATTTCTCGTAAATCAGTTACTATATTTTAGATGAAGGTTGTACGTACAGAAGATGTTATTCCTATGGAAAATGAAAACATAAACTAAAAAATAAGATTACAGCATAGAAATACATAAAAACAATACCCGAAATGCTGCCTGTGGCTGTGAGTTAAGGGCTGATAGGCGGCTCGCTTTCTTCATTGTGGTTTGTTTTGTTTTGTTTTCTATGATAAACATATTTGGCTTTCATAATCTGAAGAACATTAGATGTACACGCTATATGGCCAGGAACATCTAAGTAGATAATATTATTTTTATTCATGGACATTTTTCTTTTCTTTTCCTTTTTTTTTGGTACTGGGAATCGAACTCACAACCTCACACTTGCCAGGCAGGTACTGTGACACTGAGCTAAATCCTGAGCCCCCGCTGTAGGTACTTTTTCAGTGGTTGGTACATCTTAACTGGTTCCTTTGTTTTATCTTGAACTAGTGAAATCTTTTACGATTCCTCTCCTGGGGCTGGGGTGTGGCTTAGAACACCTGCTTGACAGGTAGGAAGCCCTGGCTCATATCCCCAGCACCAGGAGGTGGGGACAGGAGGACAAGGAACCCTCAGTGTCACCAGGACGTAAAACAAGCTTTTCCCCTGGACTTGGGCAGTTTGGGATGCTGGTTTCAAGAGCCTCAGAGGGCAGTTTCCCAGCCTGTCCTTACCTGCAACCCACGGAGGCCTGAGCTGCTCCCCAGCCCCTGCGAGCTGACTCCTGAGGATCGGAACACCCTGGGTGTTCTGGGCCAGGCCTCAGCGTGACTGAGCCTCACCCAGGGTAAGTCCATGGATTCACACCATCGGGGTCCACAGAGAGGTGCTTCCGTCCCTCCTGGCAGCCTGGGAGGGGGGGGGACTCTCTCTGGAAGACTAACCTAGGCATAGAAAACCCTAACGACACCTCCATGCCCACCTTCTTTAGGGGACTGTTCAGTGGGGCTCCCTGGGCAGCCATGGTTCTTATGGAGCTCTTGTCCACTTCAAACATGGGTTCAGAAGTTTTTATAGATGTCATTATATAGAAAAGAGGGCTCCGAAGTCACAAAGTAGAGCAGTGTTTAAACACTAAGCCAGCTTTAAGGGCAGAAAGGTGGCCTAGCAGGAGAGTGCTTGGAAGGCCCTGGGTTCCATCTCCAGACTGCAAAAAAGTTTGGGGGGTGGGGGGAGAAAAGAAAGAAAAAGAAAAAACCAGAATAGGCTTCTCTCTGTCGGAGGACTTCTCAGAGCCTTGAGTGTAATCGCAGGTGCCAAGAGGCCAGCACAGCCATGGTGCCCAGCACCTCTCAGGCTTCCTTGACTGCAAAACATTTTTATCACAGGGCACTGTGAGGGTTTCTTGGGACACCCTTTGGGAAACCAGGCCTGCATGTGGTCCCTGAGTCACGTGGGCATAGGGGCATCTGCCAGCCACGCAGGGCACAGGACGCACAGCCTCAAGGCCAGCCCAGCCTGCGCCCAGAGCCTCCTCTCACCCTTGGCCCGGTCTCTGTGCCCTGTCACTTCCTGTCCACCTGGCCTCCTCTGTCCCTCGTGGGCCCTCCCTTCTTCGAGGAAGAGCCAAGGTGAACTTTCAGGAGAGAAAACTGCCCCCCACTCGAGGATGGGGACAGCCCGGCTTCCTCGCTGACACTGCTCCAGAGCTTCGCCAGGGAGGGCGGGGAGATTGGGGGGCTCCAGAGAAACAGCAGCAGAAAACTCCGAGGGGACCCCATTCTGCATGTGAACCCTGCGTTCTCTCTTCTGGGCACTCGAGCAGCCCTAGACCCGCGGAGCCAGGCAATCGCAGCATCCCCTGTACAGCATCACCCCAGCCTCCTCTCTTGCCTTCCCTGGCCCTGCTGTGCCCTCGAGGGTGGCACGGCCATCCTCCCGCCACAGGCCTGCCGCGCTGCCCAGGGGCAGCCTGCATGGCCTCTGTGTTAGTCTCCCGGGGAGCTTGTAAAGATGCCTACCCAGGGGCTGGGGCGTAGCTCGGTGGCTAGGGCACTTTCCAAGACTGCTTCGATCCCCACACTGTAAAATAAACAGGACAACAACAACAAAAACCCACCCAGACCACTAAATGTATCTGTGGAAGAACTTTTCTTCCTTTTTTTTCCCCCTTCTTCAGCACCAGGCCTTTGCCCTACGCTACATCCCCAGCCCTTTTTATTTTATTTTTTGAGACACCATCTCACTAAATTACACAGACTTGCAAATCCTCCTGCCTCAGCCTCCCAGAGTGCTGGGATGACAGGTGTACATACCACACCCAGCTTGGGGTAGAACTTGTATCATTCTGAGAGAATGTCTGAGAGATCCATGTTGGAATCAAAGTTAAATAAATCAGCCCTGTGCTCTGCCCGGCATCCTAAGCCTCAGTTTCTTCTCTGCTACATGGGGACAGTCATGCCTCCCTGGTGGCAGTAGTGCATTGAAAATGATGCTATTATCTGCCCTCCGCACCCCAAGGTCACCCTGTAGTGACTCAGGCAGAGAGCCTGACTCAGCCACCAGCCCCCCAACCGCCCTTGGTGCCTGCCAAGGCGTTTGATAAAGATGATTTGCCATGGATTGAAAAGCCTCTTGGAAACCTAGCAGGAGACCTGGCTGGCCTGGCCAGGGGAAAGCCAGGGGCCTCCGCTTATCACGTGAGCAATCAGTTTGCAGTTCTCAAGAGTCAGCGAATCTTAATTTGCTTTCATTAATAACATAAATAAATACAGGACCTGCCAAGCAGGACCGGAGGGAGGTTTGGGAACTGGCTCTCGCCCTGGGGCGCAGCAGCTGCAGGTGGCTGAGGGTCAAGGGGGCCCGAGGCAGGGAGCTGGCGGTCAGGGCCCTGCCGGCCCCGCTGTGTCCACTGGGGTCAGCTCTGGTTCTCCTGGCACCCCCTGCCCCACCTCCAGAGCCTGGCAAGCGTCCCTGGGCCAGGGTTGTCTGATAAACACAGGATGTGGGAGTAAATTTGAGTTTCAGATAAGCAGCCCATTTCTTCAGCTTAAGTACACCACAGAGTGCTACAAGAATGCAGCACTTGTACTAAGACACACGCGTGCGCGCACACACACACACACACACACGCGCGCGCGTGCGCACATGCGCACACACACAATGGGATCAATATCCGCCGTGAATAGGAGTCCTCTTTTGTATTTTTAGTTGCACTGTGGTGGCTGCCTGCGTGTTGTGAATTGATTCAAAATGTCGCCCTGTCATGCTCGTGTTGACTCCTGGGAAGAATCCAAAGTCCTGCGGTACCAGAGCCAGCGAGCACAGCGGCCGTGGACATGGCATCAGAGTTCTCACAAGCCCACACTTGCAGTGGCTGCGACCTGGCAGCAGCCTCCCCTGTATTTTATTATTATTATCATATCACATAAAGGCGCTCACAGAAGAGGATTCCAGAACGGCTTCCGAAAGTGGCAGAATGATGGGATAAGGATTTTTTCTTTTTTTTATCGGTACCAGGGATCGAACTCACAACCACCCAATTGCCGCTTATGCCACTGAGCTAAATCCCCAGCCGGGATAAGGATTTTCAAAGCAAGAAGGGGCGGTGTTGTAAGGGGATGGGTGATAATGTGCCTTTCACTGTGATAAATTTTTTAAAATTTAAACACTATGTTTTTGATCACACCTCATTTAGTTTATCAGGAATTCAACTTTGGCCGGATGTGGTGGCCTATGCCTGTCATCCTAACACTCTGGGAAACTGAGGAAGGAGAATTGTGAATTTGAGCCCAGCCTGTGCAACTTTCCAGTTTAGGGAGATCCTGTCTCAGAATAAAAATTCTTTTAAAAGGGCTGGGGATGTAGCTCAGTACAAAGGACCTGGGTTCGGGCCTGGTACAGGGCAGGGGGGAGGCAAAGGAAGGGAGGGGAAAGGAAGAGAAAAGAATGAAAGAGAGAAAGAGAGAAAGAAAGAAGAGCCAGGGATTTAGCTTAGTAGCATAAGGACCTAGCTGGTAAGTGTGAGGTTGAGAGTTTGATCCCCGGTACAAGAAAAAAATTTAAATTTGACCAATAGTCTGTATTTTTACTTGCAAAGTCAGGCAACCATAGGCCTACCCCCCACCCCCCACCCCACACCGTCAGCTGGAAGGAGCTTTGATCATTCTCTGCTTCCCAGGCTGCCCAGATCCCAGGCTGAGGACCAGGACCAGCCTGGGCCAAGTTCTCACCTGCCCAAGGCAAGATGATATAAAGGACAGACAATGCAAAGAGTTTTGTTTTTTGTTTCATGGTTCATTTTGTTTGGTTTGGTTTCCTGATAAAGCCGGAGGTGTTCAAGGGACTGGTCTTTATTTTTGAGGGGTTTTTTCTTCCTGCATTTGTTTGTGTGTACGTGAAGATAGCCTTAAAAAAAAAATGGTGATAGAAAAGAGTACGGCTTTTAAAATGCTTTTGGTGAAATACAAATTTAGCAGTACCAACTGGGGGTGATCTTGTACACCTGTAATCCCAGCTACTCGGGAGGCTGAGGCAGGAATATCACTTGAGCCCAAGAGTTCAAGGCCAGTCTGGGCAACAGTGACACCCTGTTTCCAAAACAAGAAATGTTTAGCAAGCCCATCTGGGGCCTCTAGTTTTGTTTGTTTGTTTATAAAATACCGGATTAGGAATCCCAAAGCATTTACCGGGCAGGTCAGGGACAGGACAGTGACAAGACCCCAGATGCCCCAGGCCAGCTCTGTCCCCTGCCCCTGCTGGTTCCTGTGTGGCTTTGAAGCCCATCTGGCTTAGGTGTCAGTTACTTATTTCTCTGTGGCTCGCTTTCACCCCAGGGCACCTGTGGGTCTGAGCTACTCCCCCAGCGTGGGGCCAGCAGGCCGGGCCTCTTCCTAGCTGGGCACCTTGGAAAGTTCCCTTAACGTCTGACCTTTGTTTCCTCACTGACAGCTGGAGTCAGCGAGCCCCTCCCCCAGGGCTGCCCACCATCTTGAGGAAGCCCACGAGGGTGTCCACGTGTGAACACTGGTCACATTGCACATGAACAGTCTGTGCATTCTTCTGTGCCAATGTTTTAATTCAATAAAATGATTTATCAAAAATTAACAATTAACCTCAATGCGCAAAGAGGCTGCCCACAGAGAGCGGTTGATGTGAAGTTGTCTTGCAAAGGGAATTTTATTATCTCTAACTTTTAATGGGGCAGTAATTTATTACTGGTGGCCTGTGAGCAGCTGGCAGAGCCCACTACTGTGAGGGAAAAACATGTAGCTGAGCTCCAATTTGGGTCAGTTTGATGAAGTTCTATTTTTGAAAATTAACCTTCAAGCCCACTACATTCCAGGATACTGAAAATTTACCCCGGTTTTTATTTTTAATGGACTTACAATAAAAGACTTAAAGCGTGAAAAAAATGGCATTTTTAAGTTCATATGTCAAGTCATCCCATATAGCAAAGACCGATAAACTTTAGAAAGAGAAAAATCAAAAGACTTAATAAAAAGAAAGATAACCATCGCCCTGCGCTCAGGACAAGGTGTGGATGGAAACCAGCTCTACACAGGCCAGGGACATGGCCGCCCAGCTGCACCTCTGGCCACATGGGGGAAAGTAGCCCTAACTTCAGAGCTGGCACCCGGGGGATTCAGCACCCCAAAAAGCCCCAGGATGCAACCACAAATGACCTGATCAGTTTACAGTGGGACCATGTGGAGGGACAACTCAAGTGACTGTAACAGAGAGAGAGACAGAGAGACAAAGATAGAGATGGATGGAGAGAAAGAGAGAGACAGAGAGATAGAGACAGAGACAGAGAAACATACAGAGCTAGAGACAGAAAGACAAGAGACAGAGACAGACAGAGAGAGAGAGACAGAGAGCTAGAGAGACAGAAAGACAAGAGACAGAGACAGACAGAGAGAGAGACAGAGAGATAGAGAGACAGAGACAGAGAGAGAAAATAATAAAGACAGTGGAGGAACTGGCCCGCAGGGCTGCTAAATCACTCTAGCTACAACGGCAGTGGAGGAGAATCTGAAAACCATTTTCTAATAGGAGTGCGTAGGGCCATCGAAGAAGACATGCCATTGTGAAACCAAAACTGTCTTAAAGGAAGTCAAAGCAGGTGTCCACAAAGAATTAATTAGCAACACTGCAAGAATGAAGGGTGAGGTTTAAACGTCAACAGATGGACTCGGGGGCCTAAGGCAGGAGGACTGTGAGTTCAAGGTCAGCCCGCACAACACAGGAAGACCCCGCCCCAAACCACGTGAGCGCCACAGGCAGAACGCACCTGGCTGGGCACAGGGAAACAGTAGGTCTGTGGACAGGTACGACCGAGCGCGCGATGTACCTTGGCAGATGGAACAGATCAGAGTCCAGAGTTAGCATAAAGAAGCACCGAGGGCAGACCGAGACCCCGAAAGGGTGGGAATGATGCAAAATGTCCTAAAAGGGAAAAGTTGGAATTTCTTAAAAACTAACCAGGAGCATGAGTCTTCAGGCACAAAATGTCCACGAAAAGTAAGATTCGACCCATTCATGCCGTGGAGGGGATGCCTCGGCACAGCTGAGGACAGAGAAATCTAGAAATCGACAAGGCACAGAAAGATGTTCCACAGAGAAGCCACTGTCCGGAGCCAGTCTATCGAGGCAAACGGCACATCGCATCCTATACCCAGCTAAGCTGTGACTCCATTGAGGCTGAGCAGCTATTTTCAGATGAGCAAAGCCTTAGAAAGAGTTTCCACGAACCATGCCTTCCAAAATTACCGAAGAGCAAGCTTTAGCAGGAGGCAGAGTTAACTCCTGAGGAAAGAGAAAATAGGAACAAATGATGGTAAACACAGAACTATGTTGATTAATTTAATTAACATTAAGTAATGAGTCAGCTGTGCTGGTACACATCTGTAACCTCAGAACTCTTGAAGGCTGAACCAGGAGGATTACAAGTTCAAATCCAGTCTGGGCAACTTAGTAGTTAAGCAATACCCTGTCTCAAAATAAAAAAGAGCTAGGGATGTAGCTCAGTAGAAAGGGCCTAGGTTCGATCCCCAATACCACCACCAAAAAATATAATATATTTTTTTGAGAGTGAAAATAACAGTAGTGAGTTTCATATGTTAAAAAAAAAATGGAACCAAAATGTTAAAGCAGCAGCAAAGACTAGGGTGGATTTTGGTCCGTGGGACGTTGCAGCTTGCTCCGGAGAATCACTGTACTGAATAACTTCTAACTTAGCTATAGACATTTATAGTTAAATATGTATTCTACAAATATACCTACGGAAAAGATGCATCCTCCAGCTTCCAAACCAACAGAAAGAGAAGAGAGCATTGAGACACTGGTCCAGCTGGTAGCAAGTGGGAAGAGGATACAAAGAAGCCATCACAAAAGCAAAACAATCCAGACACATCAGTCATTCGGAAGGACAGTTCTAGATAATGTGCATGGCTGTTTACACAGGCAACAGAAGTATAAACTTAGAAACAGAAAGGTGCAGATTGTATGAGGGCCATGGTGAGCTCAGAGCAGGCTCAGAGGGATCATTAGCTTCACGGTTAACTTTTTTTCTTTCTCCTGGCAAACACAGCCTTCACTCACCCATTGATTTTCTCTCTTGATTGATTGATTCACTCATTTTTGGTTTTGTACATGCAATGTCTTGTTAACATCAGTGGAAGAGAGAGGGGAAGGTCTGAAGCCAATCTGAGGTGAGGGCCACCTTGCTGCCTTGGCGGATGACATAATTATCAGCCACCTCTAGAAACCCAGGTCTCCGTGTTTTCTGATGCTTGAATTACTTCACTTTTTTCAGGCATACACACATGGCCCTGAAACCCCTCCTTGTCCCTCTGAGTCCCGCCCTGGGTGATTGTGTGACCCTGTCCGGCTCCACTCTATGGTCCAAGAGCCAAATGTCTTTCCCGTCACCATTTGCTGGAAGGGCTTCTGGTGAAGGGCAAGAAACAGGAGATGAGGAAGTCAGTGTGCTGAGGATTGGCAGACAAGTCCGCGGGCAGGGTCAGTGGGCCTTGGGGACATTATGCAAGTTCAAAAACAAATAAGACCTCAAAACCCCCTGCCTTAGTGACGCAGAACTCACTGGGGTGGATGCCTCTTCTGAAGGGAAAGAGGGGACCATGGCAGCTGTTCTTGGTGGAGCTTGGCATTTGTTTCTAGGAATGGTCCCTCAGCAGTGCCCTCCCAGAGAAAGAAGAGACAGGAGGTAGGAGACCCAAGGCCACTGGGCTTCAGCATCAAGGACCATCTCATGGTGGCCAGGCCACAGTGGCTGCCACATAGGAAAATAACTCCACCGTCCCTGTCAAAACCTCTCAGCCTTATGACGGATGCCCAGCTGCAGCGGGCAGGCGTGGACGTGCCTCTCTCTCCCCTGCTCCTCCCCACCCTCACTCTGTGCAGCAGGTGACCTGCAGGTCCTATCGTGAGGCTCTGCCTACCCCATATGCAAAGACCGTCCCAGGGCTGGCCCAGGTAGCTCAGGCCCCAGTAGGCAGCAAACCTCCGAGGGGCCACCCTGGCCCACGCTCCTGCTGCCCCAAGGAAACGTCAAGCGTCCTTCCCCAGGCAGCAGCTCCAGGGACATGTGGCTCTAGGGACAGGGGCTGGTGTGGGCTCTGTATTTAGCAGATGGTACAAGACTCAAGCCTAGTTCTCCACAAGCTGTCCCTACTGCTTATGCCCAGGGCCCAGTCTCCAAAGACCGAGGGTGCCAGCTTTCTGGGGCTTCTCCTGGGCTCTCTCTTGGTGTGAGGTGGGGGGAAACACCCCTTCCCACTGCTCCTCTAGTCCTAGTGCCACTGTCAGATGCCATTGCGGCTCCTGTGCATGGGGCTGTGGCTCTTGGCCTCGCAGGCACAGATTCTGTCACTCCACACGGAGCCTGAGTCACCCCATTCACAGCACAGAGGTCCCAGACACACAACGGCGTGAGCAGGGCCATCTAAACCCAGCCCCTCGGTGAGCGCCCAGAGTCCGGGCTGGGAACCCCACCAATCTCCTGAGGCTTCTGTTGACAGATGCGGCGCCTGCTGCCCAAACCACACGGCACCCAGCTTCCAGGCTTCTCGCCATCCCTGGGCCAGGAACGTCCCCGCCTCTGCAGCCAGGGCTCCTGGTGTGGACCGCCAAGGGGATGAAGGAACGATTATTCTCTGCCTCAACTGTTTGCATTTAGAGACTCACTCACAGGCCAGGCCTCCTGACCGCGAGGGACAGGCCCCATAGCTCACGTCAGGGACAGTGCCAGGCAGTGCACTGACCAACCTTAGCCAGCCGGAAGTGACTCAGCCCTCGGAAATTACAGGCTTCCATGGCAACAGGCGCCTGCTGGAGGAGGCTGCCCACAAGGGGCCTCAGCACGTGCTGTGCCCCTGGGCACAGAGACAGTGCCAAGTCACACCTTCTGGAGCCACAGGCAGGGAGGGTCCCAGCGGGGTGGAGACCCCAGGACAGCCCCCAGCTGGAGAGACAGGGGCTCTCCAGACCTTGGTCCAGGCACCAACTGGGCCTCCACAGGTGCAGACGTCTGGTCACCTCGTCAGAGCTGAGGGTCAGGAGCCCCCAACCCCGCACGTGAGGTCACTCAGAGCCTCAGCCCCGGACTCTGCAGCCCCTGGCTGCTCCAGGCCCAGCGGCAGAGAGCTTGTCCTCTGCGAGTGTGGTGCTGGATACCCTCCTGGCTCTGAATGTCCCTTCAAGGTGCCCGGGCAGCCCGTCCTCCCTTGTTTCCCTGGTGCCTGCAGATCTGTGACACCAATTGGCACCACGGGAGGGCGGGTCTGATCCCTCTGCCTGCCAACCACCCTGCCAACCGCCCTGCCAACCTCTTCCTCTCGGAGACTTCCTGTGTTTACAAGAGAAAGCAGGAGAGTGTGGGATGGAACTGGCTTCTGGGTCACCCTTCATCTCTCCCCATCCCCTAAAAGCTGCCTCGCTAAGCCTGCCTTGACTCCCCTTTACTCAAAGGCAGGGGCTCCTGGAAAGGCACAGAGGCCAAGCGGGTCCTCTGGAGCCCACTGCAAGCTGTCTACAAGGAGCCCAGCCACACTGCCAGGCAGTCACGGCGATGCCCAAGATGCCCACGACCCCACCCCCCACAGAGGTTGCTCAAGCCCTTCCCATTGGCTGTGATGGTGGGGACAGCTGCTTCCATCTTTCTGACACACACACACACACACACACACACACACACACACTGGATACTATCACCGTGGGAGGCAAAGCCTCACTGCAGGGTGTGTTCCAGGTTCCCTGCCTGTACTTGCTGTCCCTACTCCTTAGCTGGGGACCCCTTGGCCACCTTTTCTGGTCAGTGCTTCCTCCTGAGGTCCAACCAATTCCTACAGGAGGAGCAGCAGAGGAGCCAGTGGGGCCTGGCTTCTCGAAGCACCAATGGCGTCCACTGCTGGGAGGAGAAGCTGCCAGCCAACGGGTCAGCCACTTGGGGGTAAAAGGGACCCAAGGCAGGTCCCGGCCCCGCGGTGGGTAGCTCCTCCACTGTGTGCAGAGAAGCCCTCCGGGCCCGAGGCCCTGCATTCATCACTTTCCTTCAGAGAAGCAGATACTGAACAGTCAAAACAGTCTGGATAAGCTGGCATGGACTCCTGCTCCCTGTGCTCGCTGCCAAGCACACCCACACACCCCGGAAATGACGTAAGAGGCCACCAAAAGAAAAGGAGAGGGTGAAGGCCTGACCCCGGGTCAGGAGCAATAGGCAGCAGGACCTCTGTGGCTTCCACATCCCACCCACGGAAGAAGGCGACCCGATCCAGACATTATTCCCGGCCCCGACTCATACAGGGAGGGCAGCAGGAAAGAGACAGGCCGGGCAGAGGGAGGACGGCTCAGCCCAGGAGCCCCGTAGAACTATGTGGCCTAGGCAAATGTCCCTCGTGGCTATGCCCGAATCTCTGCCTGCCCAGCAAAGACAGCTGCAACGGGAAGGGGAGACACTGGTGGCAGGGAGAAGCCCTCCACGACAAGCCGCAGCCCAGGTCATGCCCTCTGTCCCCTTCTCTGTGGACACAGAAGCCTAGGGAAGCACCTTCTGCTCCACGACCAGCAGCCCACTGACCTCAAGAGCGCTGCAAAAGCTCTGAAATTCAGATTGTCACCGGAGCCACAGTGCACGAAGCAAGCCAGGACGCACATCCAACCAGTGGGCAGGGTGACTGCTGCTAAAACGGGCAAAGAGGAGCCGGAAGCCAGCAGGTGGCACACACCTGTCATCCCAGCACTCTAGGAGGCCAAGACAAGAGGAGCACAGGTCTGAGTCCAGCTTGGGCAATGTAGCCAGATAATATCAAAATAGGTCTGGGGGGAAGAGAACAAGAAGTCACCAAGAAGCAAGCCCTCCCTGCGAGTCGGCACCACGCATGGGCTGCTGGGCGAGAGCCAGATGCCAGCCCCTTCTGTCACGTGGGCTGGGAAACAAGAAGAGCCAACCCACCTACACCCCCACTGTAAGTGACCAACTCATCCGGAGAAGCTCAGGCTGTGATGATAGCTACTGAGGTAAAATACAATTCAATGCTTGTAGTGTTTAGTGTTTCACTGACTTTGCAGGTCTAAGCAGGTAGCCTGATCATTATTCAGAAGATAACAATGCACAGTGTAGCATCTGTGGGGGGTCTCCTTCTGCAGGTGGGAGCCATTGTTAGCTCACTATTATTCTGCTCTGAAGTGTTGTATCATTTTCATTGTTTTGTTGGGTTGGGTTTCATTCTGTTTTGTTTTGTTTGATTTTATTATATCCTACGGCATGGGCAGCTGTTTCAACGATAAAACATGATATATTATGGTAGTCATTTGGTATTTACTCTTATCTTGTTTTGGTCTTTTATTGCATTCGTTGTTTTGTGTTTATTAGTTCTGTTCTGTTTTGTTTGATTTTTACTATGTCTGAAGGTATATGCAGCTATTTTGAAGACAACAAGGGGCATTATGGTAACCGTTGTTGATTTCCTGCTATCTTGTTTTGAAGTCCTACACAGGCTGGGGATTTAGCTCAGTGGCATAAAAGCCTGCCTGGCAAGCGTGAGGTTGTGAGTTTGATTCCTAGTACCAAAAATAAATAAATAAATAAATAAATAAATAAATGAAAAACAAAAAGAAAAATGTGTGTGGGCTTGAGGTCCTGTATCATTTACATTGTATTGTTTACATTGGCTTTAGTCTGCTTTGTTTTGCTTGGCTTTATTCTCTTTAAAACAAAAATTAAAAAAACAAAAAAAAGGTCTGGAGAAGGAGCTCAGTGCAAAGGTTCTGGGTTCAATCCCCAGCACCACACAGACACACAGACACAGACACACGCGCACACACACGCGGGCCGAGGAGGCTCCTAATTTAGGGGCTGAAATGTTCAAGAAGTGATCAACAGACTTGGGATCCCAAGAAGCCAGAAAACCTCCATGTGAAGGAAATGACAAGGGACCCACGTTGACCAGCAGCAAAGTGAACTGGACACGCTGCAATGAAGCAACCAGGATCTAAAGCCACCATCATGAAAACCATCTAACAAGTAACTGCCAAGCCTCTCAATACTTAACGAAAATGTTGAAATTCTTTGCAAAGAAACAGCAAAACAAAGCACCAAACGGAAAGAACAGCACTGAAAGCTGCACAGTTGTCTCTCAGTGTCTTCGGAGAGTCCCGACACCAAGACCCCAGGGTGCCCAAGTCCCTGCAGTTGCCCAGAAGCTATGCCCAGGCACCTGTAGCTGCTCGAGCATCCCTGGGTCACTAACGGTGCCTAATACAATGGGAATGCTATGCAAACAGTGGTTAATCTGTTTGGTTTAGGGAGCAAGAAATGACAAGAATTTATAATTACAAGAAAAAGTCTGTATATACATTTAGTACAGACTGTGTTTGTGTGTCCCCTTCCCACTTTTATTTTTCCTTTGGTACCAGGGGTCTAACTCACAATCTCATGCTTGCCAAGCAGGCACTTATGCCACCGAGCTAAATATCCAGCTCTGTTGCTGTTTTTTGAGACAGGGTTTCACTATGCGGTGTTCAAGCTGAACTCACAGCAATCCTCCTGCCTCAGCTTCCTGAGTGCTGGGATGACAGGCATGAGCCACCACATCTGGCTCCCAAATGTTTTGACCTGCAGTTTAGTTAACTATTCTGATTCATAATCTGTGAATTCAGGGACTGATTGCAACAGCAGAAATTTTTTAAACTTCCTAAATGTGCTCCAATGTAGAGCAGAGGTCACAGAGGAGGGACTCGGGCAACTTGAGCATAGACCAATCTAATTTACCCAAACTGAACAAGGAGAAAATAGACTGATGAAAAGTTGGGCTGGGGACTTAGCTCAGTGGCTTAAGCACCTGCCTGGCAAGTGCAAGGTCATGAGTTCAATCCCTGGTACCCCCCCAAAAAAAAAGTTAACTTCAGGGACTGAGAGTATTTAAAGAAATAATGGCTAAAAACTTCTCAAATTTGATGAAAGACATAAGCCCACAGATTCAAGAAATAGATCAAACTCCAATAGGATGTTCAAAAAAATCTATACATGTCCAATGCACCTATAGCCCTAGCTACTTCAGAGGCTGAGGCAGGAGGATTGCTTGAGTCCAGGTGTTGGAGGCCTGACTGGGCAACACAGTGAGGATCTGTCTCTGAAAAACAGAACAAAACAGAATAAAACTGATGTTAAGACACATTGTAATTAAATCTCTGAAAACTAAAGACAAAAATCCTTAGCCAGGCATACTATAGTCCCAGACCTCTATGAAGCTGAGACAGGAGGATTCCAAATTCAAGCCCAGTCTGGGTAACTCAGTAATTTAGCAAGACCTTGTCTCAGCAAAGAGGAAGGGGGTTGAGATGTAGTAAAAAAGAATCCTTAAAAGTATGCGTGAAGATAAAAACATTATTTTACAGGTGCAATGGCTTGTGTTTCAGTGTCCCCCAAAGCCTGCTGCAGTCATGGGTGGGGCTTTTTCCAAGGTGGCTGGATCTAGAACGGGTGATGCTGGGACTGATGCATGGTGTGATGCTGGGACCAAGGACACTAGGGTTAAGGGTGTGAGTCCTGCCTGCCCTAAGTAGCCTGGATAAGGTATAAGGGACAGAAAGAGCTGTCGTTGTCCTTTGCTTGTCTGCTTTGCTACCCTTTCTTTGCTTTCCATGAACGGTTTCTCCTCCAAGATGCCCCTCTACCATGCCACCCTGCCTCGGAGCCAGCTGATTATGGACTGAAACCTCTACAAACCGTGAGCTAAATCAACCTTTCCTCCTTTAATTTTGGGCCTTAGGCATTTTGTCTCAGCAAGGAGAAAAGTAACTATGACAACAGGGAACCACCATGGACTTCTCATTTGAAACTGTGGCAGCCAGTCTTGCTGCCATGATTGAAACAAAACTGTAACACTATCTGATAGTCAGGTGGACCATATTTAAAAAGAAGGGAAGTAGAGCCTGACAGGACCACCATTTGAAATGGTAAAACACTGACCCCAGTAGCTCTTGATAGGTCATATCGTGTGTGTACTTAACCTGCTAAGAATCCTGTAACTAAGAAACCCTGTAAGTACACCAGGATGAGATCCTTTTAAAAAGAAATTGCTGCAAGGGAAAAAGAAGACACAATCACAAAAAAAGTAACAACGTGGCAGATTTAAGTTGCAAACCCAAATGATGGAAAGATGTCAATTAAAAGACACTGGCAGAGTAAATTTTAATTTAAAAAAAAAGAGCCAGTTGTATTTTCTTCACAAGGAACTCACTTTGAATTCAGTAGCACAAGTAGGTTGAAAAGAAAAAGATACACCATACAAAGATTAACTTTTAAAAAGTAGGAGTGGATATATTTATGTCAGATAAATAGATTTTAAAGCAAAGAAAATTAGTAAAGACCAAGGGATATTGTACAAGAAGACCAAGAACAGCAGCCAAACTGCCCAAACAGCGGGGCCTCAAATTATGGGAAGCGAAACCGAAAGTGAAAGGGGAAAACCAGGGTCCGCAGCCATAGCTGGGAATCTCAACAGCCCACTCAGGTCAGGTGGCGGAAGGACTAGACCAGCGGGGATAGAGGAAATCACCAAAGATCTAAGCAACACGACCCCCAGGACCCAGGTCACTCGCAGGGAAGATTCCACCCTACCATGACACTCTTCCCCACTTGGAACATTCTGTGGAACATTTGTCAAGGCCATCCATATCCTGGGTCATAAAATAAACTTAACTAGTTCCAAAGAATCAAAATCATACAGGATACGCTCTCTGACCCTAACAGGATCAAATTAAAAATTTGGAAGAGTATTTAAAAAACTACAGACACTTGGGAATTAAATAATACTTTTTTTTTTTTAATTTCTGGAGATTGAACCCAGGGCCTCACACATATTAAGCACATGTTCCAGTGCTGAGCTCCACCCCAGTCCTTCTGATTTTATTTTGAGATGGGGTCTTGCTAAGTTGCCCAGGCTGCCCTGGAACTTAAAACCCTCCTGCCTCAGTTTCCAAAATAAGACTACAACCTTATGCCAAAGTGAGTGGCTTAAACAATACCTGTGTCAAGGAATAAGTCTGACAGTAAATTAAGAAACATAGAAAACAAAATGAAAATCAGAATACAACTTACCAATATATGTAGGATGCAGCTAAAGGGTCCAGAGAGGGACATTTACAGTGCTAAGTATTTGGATGGAAAAGAGGAAAGTCTATCATATAACCGTAACCTCAGCTACTCCAGAGGCTGAGACAGGAGGATCTCAGGTTTGAGGACAGCCTGGGAAATTTAGTACAACTGAATCTCAAATAAAGGGATAGGGAGCCTCAAATTAACGGAGTATTAAGGAGATTCTGTGATTGGTTCTTAGGGGACAGTTGTGAAGGCCCAGTCCCTATCCAAGAGACTAACATCTCAGTGGAGAAAGAAGAAAGGAAATGACACACGCGGTGGTCAGAGAATGCAGGCAGACAGCACCAAATCCATGCAGGGCGCTGAGAAGGCTGCTCAGAGATAGTACGGGCCGAGCTCCCCTGGGGAAGGCAGCCCCCAAATGAGGAGAGGGAAGTCCAGGCGCTGGATGTGGACCCTGGAGGGCGCCGGGGGAAGAGAATGTGGCCCATTAGGACACAGTCCATCTGGCTGGACATGACAGCCAAGGACAAAGGGCGGCAAGGGCAGGGACCCGCCTATCCCTTGGGAGAGGTGGAGGCTGGAGCCACGACAGCAGGACAGAGAGAGGGGGCTCAATAGCCAGGCGGGGTCTGGAGTTCAGACCCGGAGACGGGGATAGGGGAAGGGGAGGCGGAGGGGCAGCTAAGCTGAGCCAGGAGGTCACAGAGCCAGAGGGATGCTGCGTGGGGGGCGAGCTCAAGTCCAAGAACGGGGGTGCGGCTGGGCCTGGGGCTCTGCGGGCTTCTGCGGGGAGGCTGTAGTGTGGGCCTTGGGAACCAGGACACCGGGCGGTATTTACCCCCGCGCTGCAGCCTGGGACACACCGCGGAGGGACAGAGAAGGGACGGGCCTGGGCCTGGGGATGTGGACAGAAGAGGCTGACAAGTCAGAGGCAGGAGGAGGCCAGCAGGGGCCACCCCAGCCAGGCCGGGCGAGAGCTCCAGGCCCGGCCCAGCCTGAAGGAGGGGGCCATGGCCCGGAGGGGCGAGGTCCTCGGGGATCAGCGAGCCCGGAGCCCACCCTTGCGCCGCAGAGAGCGTGGCCAGGCGGCAGAGGGTGGGAGGCGACGGCCAGATCGCCCAGGGAGCACGGGCGGTTGCCAGCAGGTGGCGGTGTCGCCCGAGAACGCGCGGGTCCCCCAGGCCGGCGCTAGGGGCGGGGACGCGGGCGCTCAGGCTGGGCCGGGACGCGCCACCCGCCGGGTCCCCCTGGCGGCCGCTGGAGAGAAGTCACTGCAGCCAGCAGGGCTCTGCGTCCCGGAGCCACCGGCGGCCACCCGCACGCACACACCGTGCACACATTCAGATGCAACAGACATGCGCGTGCTCATCTAGACACGAGCACGGAGACGCGCGTGCACATGCAAGCGCGCTCACATCTACACACGCGTGCAAACGTGCAATACACACAAGCGTACACATCTATACATATGCACACATACATACACAGGCACACATATTCAACACATATGTGAAAGTGCAGGTGCACACGTATATGCACACGTGCTTACTCCAGTACATTGTGAGAACACGTAGACACACATCCACAGACACAAGTGCACACATGTATACATGTATACTGCAGCACACACACATGCATATGCACAAATACGCAGATATGTGCACAGAGTGCACATGCACAGGCACACGTGTGCACAATGCACGTTCCAGATTCCCCCTGATCCTCTGGTGACAGTGCGCGGTGGGGACTGTGACACCCCGGTCCCACGTGCCCCACCTGCCCTCCAGCCCCAACACCCCTGGCTGAGGCAGCTTCTTTCCTCATCCCGGAAACCCAGGGAGAGGCAGCACCCGCGCCACACCTGTCCTCCGGGCCCCACGTCAGGGCCAGCACCCCTGTGGTGCCCGTGGGCTGTGGGGGCCTCTCTAGTCCTGCCCTTGGAAGTCACTGTCAATGTTCAGTGACAGCGTACAAGACAGCAGTGCAGACAGGGTATGTCCAGAGCAACCTGAAGCCCGCACACTGACTCTGGACTCCTTGGCTCACTGTTAGTCCCACAGCGCTTGAGGTCACTACACTAATGGGGCGCGAGTCTGGTGGGAGAGGACACCATTCTTCAGTGTCTGAGTGGGCAGTGTCTGTTAGGCAGAAAAGGGGCAGCCATACCTTGAGCTGGGGAAGAATACTGCAGGCACAGAGGTGGCATATGCAAAGGTCCTGGGGTACAGACCATCCTGGCTTGCTCTTGAGGAAAGAGAGGCAGGCCAGAGGGCCTGGAGGATGCTAAGCCAAAGGACAGAGCTGGCATCTGTAAGCTGCCCACACACAAGTTGTTCCAAGAGTCCAGGGAGTGGCCATCTCCCCTGTCTGTGCTGGGCAGTCAGAACTATTGCCTTCATGTGCAGAGGAGAGACACAAGCTTCTGTGAACTTCACTGCCAAGGCCTCACACCTGGAAAATCATGGCTCAGGATGATGGCTCCACTTGGACCCTTGCTCTGTTCCCCGTGACATGCTGTTCCCTGAGCTACCTGCACCCCATTTGGCCTGAACTTCACAGAGATGAACTGAGGACACACACCCTCACAGCGGCACAGCACCCCCTTCCTCTGTGCTTTCCCTGCTAGGCCCTACACCCTCCCCTGGCTCTAGTTGCTGTACCCCAAACTCATGGCTGCCCTGCCCAGCTACCCTCATCCTCACCACCAGAAGCTTAGCCAGTAGATCGCTTTGTTTTTTAACTATTTTCACACTCTGACACAAATTGATTTTTATTGCCCTAACAATATTCTCAGATTATAATATAAAAATTTGCAATGCATAATTTTTCTATTTCCCCTTTGGGGGTGGGCTCAGGAATCCTGAATACTCAGGACCTCCTGCTTGCCAGGCAGGCGCTGCACCACTGAGCTAAATCCCCGACCCTGTCACCAAAGTCTGAAAACAGACTCTTCCCCAGGTCCTTCTAGACTGTCACGCAGATTGGCCTGAGGTGTGACGCCAAGGCTCTGAGTGCCCGGGGACTTGAACGTGGAGCAAAGGCTTCACACCCGGGGGAGCATCTGGCAGGCTGCGGGGTGTCGGTGCACCAAGAGTGGGGGAGGCAGTGGAGCCCACAGCTGGGGTGCTGTGGCCATGGGGAGTCCCTCAGAGGGAGTCACACGGGCTCTGGCAGGACAAGCAAGCAAATGAAAAGGACAGAGAGGCAGACACCGGGGATAATTCAGGCCCAGCAGCTACCGGGCAATGCCGCCAACATGGCCGTGCACCCGGCTTGAAGCGGAGCACTGGGGTTCTGGGTCTCTTAGAGGGGCGAGCAGCCTGCAGGGGTTCTGAGATGTCTACGCCTCTCAAGGGCCTTGTGCATTTAGATCCTGAGTCACAGTTACGTGGTTCTGGGCCCCTTCTTTGAACTTGGAGTGGAAGCAAAATGCGCCTGCCTATGCGTTACCCTGGAGAAACCAACGTGGTGGGCTGGACAGGGCGGGCTGGACAGGGAGGCTGGTCAGGGCGGGGTGGCTCCAGCTGGCACAGTCCCGACCCTTGCGCAGCTCTGCTGGTGTAGCAGGGAGAAACTCAGCCTACAGGTGAAAGGGATCACAGAAGGCCCAAAGCCACCCTGTGCTGTGTCTAGTGTCACTGCCCTTCAACTACACAGTTCCTACCTTCCCAACCCCTGGGTCCCCTGGCCTCAGACGGTGGAGCTGCCTGGCTAGCACCCCACCCACGTGTGGTCCCCGGAACTCAGCCAGCTGCCCAGGCCCTGCAGGTCGGGTCCAGGAAGAGGAGCTTCCCGTGTGAGGCAGCCAGGTCCAGGTACAAGCAGGAAACAGAGTGACGAAGACTCAGGGGGAATGGTGGGCCCAGAGCAGGGGACAGTGACACCAGTGCTCAGGCCCTGGTCTCTAAGTCCACTGGCTACCGCAAGACATCAGGGTGCTTGGGAAAACTGACCCCAGCCCCAGTGCTGGGAAGCCAGAGGCAGGCTGGGCCATCATGTTGCACCAGAAATAAGGGAGCTCCCTTATCTTTTCTCGTTCTTCTTCCTCCTCCTGCCTCTGCTGCTTCTCCTCTTCCTTGCAATGCTGGGGATTGAACCCAGGGCCTTTGCACTGAACTACATCCCCGACCTTTTGTTTATATTTGATTTTGAGACAGGGTCCTCCTGCATGGCCTATGCTGGATTCGAACTTGTGAGCCTCCTGCCTCCGACCCACAGTGTGCTGGGATTGGAGGCTGCACCACCGTGACCAGCTAACAAGGAAAGTTTCAAAGACTAAGAGGGTCCAGTCAGGAGAGGCAGGAACGAGCTGAAAGAGGGTCCCCCTGGCCGAAGTGGTGACACCTTGAGCATCGACAAAAAGAAAAAGATGAAACAAACAGAACCTGACTTGTTTCTTGTAATCTGGAAGTTAGAAGAGGAGACGGATTAGGGGCTGGGGCTGGCCCTGCAGTGGGAGCTGCATCTGAAGGTAAAAAACGTGGCCTGCAGAGGACGTTCGCTGTCTGGAAGAACGCTGGACACCACCCACAGGACAAATGGTGTGTCAGGAAATCGCTGTTTTGTAACCGTGAATGACACAATCACCTCCACCAGTGGGCACTGGTGACAGACTGGTAGGGAACTGGATGTTCACTCTATGCCTGTGTCGCCCTGGATAGCTTGATGACCGCCAGCAGAGGGGGGGTCACACCCGTAGCAGTGGGGAGGTCCAGTGACCAAGCTGGGAGTCCCCAAGAATGATGCCATGCTTCCTGGTGGTCTCTAAGACATTCTGACCCAAAAAGTCTAATGTGACCTGGTTCTAATCAGACCTGGCTTTGATGTCACTTGTCCTTTCTGGGCCAGCCCAAACAACGCCATGAGCGAAGGCGAGAAAAGACTGACCAGAAGCTTTGCTGCACTGCGCTTCACGCCGCAGCCCCTTCCACAGTCAAGGGCGCGGAAGCAGAAAGTCACAGGCTGTCTCGGTCCCTCTGGGGTTGCTGTGACAGCCGCTGCAGCGGGGTAACTGACAGAACTGTTTACTTGGCTCATGGTTCTGGTGTCTGAGGAATCTGGACAGTGTGGCACCAGGCATCCCGGCCGGGGACCTCTGATTTTGTCACAGTAGCCCAGAGAATCAGAAAGGGAACCAGCTGTGTGCAAAAGGGGCCAAGCATGTGGGTGGCCAGTCGAGGGCTGGCTTACTGGGTGACCAGGCTGAATCCCTTCCAGCGATGGTGCCCAGTGGTCTGATCACCTCAGCAGGGCCAGGTGGTTAAAGTCCCAGGACACTGGGGATCAAGTCCAGCACTGGAACCCTGTGGGACACTCAGACACCTCCAAACCGCAGAACAGAGGTGGGCGCGGACCCCTTTACCAAGCTCCCTGTCAAAGGCCCCTGCTTCTGCTCCCTATGTGTGGGGGACTTTGACCTTACAAATGAGGGGCTCCTCCAACAGATTCCCCACCTCACCCTCAGGTGGGCCCAGAAGAAGACCTAGACCAAGCCGTGTCCCCAGGGAGTGCTAGCCTGACACGTGTAAATATAGAGCATGCCCTGAGGATGATTCCAGGATCTCAGCAGTAGAGTAAGCCCTGGAGATTAGCCCAGCTGGCCCCCTGTGCCCCTGCAGGGCTGTCCCAGTGAGGCAGGACCTGGCATCCATGCTTGTCCACTTAGTCTCCTCCAGATGCACCTGAAAGAACCAAGAATACCTGACCCGAGCTCAGCTCATCAGGATCCCTAGCCTAGGCTTTTGGCACCGCATGGGGAAAGCTTTGAGTCCCTGCAGGTGCTGACTCAGAGCAGTTCCTTCTGAGACCCGCGTCTCTGCCTGCCCTGGGTCCAGGCTTTCCACCTGTATAAACGTGTGCTAGAATGTCCACATTCACCACCCTTTTGCTTTTAAGTTAGTATATTTATTTCCTGTTGAAATGGCAACAAACCACCACCAATTTAGTGACTCAAAACGATACATAGTGATTCTCCTGCATTTCTAAAAATCCAACAGCAGTCTCCCTGGCTGCTCCTGTAAGCTCTGAGGGGTTCATTCCCTCCCTTCCAGTCCTCAGTGTCCACCTACAAACACGGCCACCAGTTCACGCCTGGGACACAGAACCCACCAGCAAGTTTGTCAACAGCAGCATAATGGTATTTGGGCCAGGCCTTCTTTGTTGTGGAAGCCTGTGGTGTGTCCTGTAGCAGCATCCCTGGCCTCCCCCTACCGGGTGGAAACAACAGCCCCCAGGCCACTGTGACTATCACAGGTCACAGGGAACAGCTGCTGCTCAGCATGGCTTGAGCAAAGGCCCTGAGACCCCAGCTCCTAGGAACACGGAGGAGGGGACAGAGTGAGGGAGAAAGTAGAGCAAGGATGAAGAAATGGCCAGAGGTGGTGAACAAATAATTTAGAAACCAGACAGAGCAAGGATGACTTTTTCAGAATAGCAAGATCCCAAGAGCCACAGGTGTGTACAATCTGAAGGCACAGGACCTTGGCCTGCATGGCACCCTGCTGGCATTCTGATGCCATCCCACTGCCCTACTCCTGTGGGCTTTGGAGGCATGACCCATCCAGAGAGATGGGTAGATATTGTATGGTCAAAGCTCTCCTCCCCACAGGACAGCAGAGTCAGGTTCCCCCTGGGCCCCATCGGTTCCACAGATCTCCCTCCCTTCATAATCCCAGGACCCCAGAGAACTGGCAGCTACCCTTGCGGGGCTGGGAGTCCCTGTCCCTGGCTTGCTCTCTCCCGGCGGAGTGTGCTTTCGTTTTTAATAAATCTACCCCTGCCCCTCTTTCTGAGTGTCCTCCTCAATCCTCTACTCAGGATACAAAGACCCTGGAAACCACTCCCCTGTGACCCCCGTCCAATAACAAGAGGATGCCCAAAATATACGGCCACCAAATCCCACCCCTGAGGCAGTGCTGGGTACTCAGCACTTCCAGGTCCTAGGTGGTCACCAGAGGTGCTGGGAAGAGGGCACAGTCAAGTGGGTGCGCCACTGCCCAGCTGTGGGGGTGGCCAACTCAGGGGCTCTGGTGACCCTTAAGATGGGCCCAACCCCTGGTTGGAGGAAGCCTCTCTGCTGAGTCCCCATCTGGCTTTCCACCCTTGTCCTCTAAGCCCTGAGGTGCCGCAGCAGCAGCAGCAGCAGCAGCAGACACAACACCCAGCTGGCTGGAGCCAATCAGGGGAGTGGCTCAGAGGTCCCAGCTGCAGTGGAGCCAGTTGTGACCAGCTCTGGGGAAGACTGGGCCTTGAGCACGTGACCGGAAGAGCCTGAGTCAGCCCTTAACTGTCATCATCTGTGCTCAGCGTCCTTAGAGCAGCCGTGGCCATGCTCCCAGGGCTTGGGGCTGAGCCCTGTTCCCATGTAAGCACGCTGCGTCCAGAGAACAATGGGGATCAGAGAAGTGTGCGAGTGTCTCCAAGATCACACCTGGCTCACAGCCATCTGCAGTCCAAGGCAGAACTCAACCCTGACCTGGGGCCATGGGCGGAGCTGGGAGAAGTGAGAATCCAGGGGCCCTGTGAGATGCGCCCCTAATGGAAGCAGAAGAAAGGGGTGGAAATGGAGGCTGATAAAATCAAACCATGAGTGAATTAATGGGCCCTTCCTACTGTGGACTAAATCCTAGGGTTATCTCTGACCCCCAGAAACACACATACACACACACACACACACACACACGCGCGCGCACACACGCACAATTACACACATGTGCTCTTCTCTCCAGAACTCTGCAATACGCCTGCTCGTGCTTTATCAAGCAGAAAAATCAGGAAAGCAGCACTGAAGAAGGCTAGCATTATAAAACAGATTTCTACCGTGTGTTGGGAGGGAGGGCGTCCTTTTCAACAGGCTCTTCCCAGAATGCGTTTTACAGTACAGTACAGGGTGACATACCAGGCAGTGTTGACTGAGTCAGCTCTAGTTGTCCAGGTCATGGAACCCACATGTTCGAGGTTGATATTTATCCATGACAAGACCGAGCAAGAGTCCACTGGAGCTGAGCGAAACAACTGGTGCTATCTGGAGGGGACCGTCACTGTCTGGGCCACTGGTCCAGGTTCCTGATTTGGAAGGAGGCGTGGTTTCTGCTCAGCCTGGATGTGCACCGCCAAGATCACCCCGAGTAAGTGCAGAATCTGGTGGGAGAGAATCTATGCTGTGAAGACCCTGGGGGAGGCATCCTCTGGGCCTGGCCAGGAGAGCCACCCTGTTCTGCTGAGAATCTGCGGTGGCAGAAATTTCTACGGGACACTTGGATTTTAGAAGGATCAGAGTTGCATCTTTTGTTAAAAATCATGCCTGTCACAACGCCTGCTGTGTTCACAGAGGTCAGAGCACCAGTCCAGGAGCCTTGAGCCAGAGGCCAGGCCCCAGTGCCTCAGCCCTGCACTCATGGGGTTACTTGCTTCGTCTCTCTGAGTCTGTTTCTTCCCCCCAGTTATAGGGTGTTGGATTAGATCAGTGATCTGCAGCTGGGAGCAGTTTTGCACCCCACCCCCGCCCCCAGAGGACATTGAGCAATGTCTGGGAGTGTGGTGGCTTGCCACAACTGGGGGATCCTCCTGGCTAACCGTCCTAACTGCACAGGGCAGATCCTGCCAGGAGAATGAAGCTGCCCAGTATGTCAGCAGAGCTGCAGTTAAGAAGCCCTGGGGGGAAACTCAGGCCTGTGCCGAGATGATGATACCAAGACATCTGCCAGCTCTCAGCGTGAGGACTGGAAAAAGCACCCTGCATGTTTACCACTGTCCCTGCTGCCCTGCAGGGCAAACCAGGGACATTCTAAAGGGACTCCCTGGAAGCTTCCTCTTGCTCTGGGTCCCTGGAGAATGAGTGAGGAGCTCCTGGCCAAGCCTCAGGCATATACTGGTGAACACTGGGAAATCAGGGGATCAAAATGTAGCAGCAGGGGCTCCCCACAGTGTCATGTTTCCCAAGTCCCAGCCCTGCCCTCTTTCCACAATTCATCTACCTTATTCATTTCCTAACAGCCTCACCCAGCTGGGTCACCTGGGGACAGATAGGTGCTCCAATCAGCTAAAACTATGATGTCCCTTGCACCTGAGAGATGTTGTAGCAGTTACGGTGATGTCAGCTTGCTTGGCTTTGGGAGTCACCCAGGGAATTAGGAAAGCACATTTCCGGGTACATCTGGATAGGCCAGGGAGGCGTGAGCTTAGGGTCTCTGTTTGAACTTGGGCCCTGTTCCTCTCTGGCAGTTCTCCTGCTCTGCTTTCCAGGCACTGAGAACTAAGCAGGTTTGCTCACCAGACCCTTTGGCCATAAGGTCTCTGCCTTGGAGCCGGCTGACCATGAACTGAGTCTTCTGAAACCATAAACTACATTAAGCCTCTCCTCCTTTAAATTTTATGGTTTCAAAGTTGTAACCAAGCAATGGGAAAGTCCACTAATATGAATGTTGACTATAATTTTAAGAGACAGAGAAATCAATATTCTTTTATTTGAATACAAACCTGTATACTTCTATTTTTTTTTTTTTTCAATTTTCTGCTTGCCTCTCAGCTCCTACACAGGAAGCACCCATCCCTCCAGGGACAGCCTTGACCATGCACACGAGCCGCAGAGCCGGTCTGGTCCTCCTGAAAACCATCAGCAACACACTCCCCACTTCTCTCCAGTTTACGTTTTCTCTTGTGATTATCCAAACCACACAGCTCTCGGGCAGCACACTGAAGAGTTTAAAAATGAGGCAATAAAAATAAATCACTTGTTCTCGGAAGACAGCTGGCTCATTCCTTGGCAGCACAGCTCAGCTGACTGGATGCTGACACAGGGGCGCTGACGCCAGGGCCTGCAGAGCCCTGGAAGCCTGACCCACGCTCAATACATCCCTGCAAGGGCCGCAGGGCGCCATCTACTGCAGGGGGCCAGAAACTGCTTCCCACTGGGGTTGTGCGGGGTGTCCTAAGGGAGCAGCTGAGCTTGTTGGCATTAGGGCTGTGACCCATCTCTGCAGTATTTCAACACGCTTTCTAATCGTGTAACAGTTCTCAGGCAGCTGCCCAGTAGGCCTGGCCCACCCTGGGGCCTGCTGGCATTTGCTTCTCCTTCCTGTCCTGGACCCAGGATCAGTCCCAAAAGGATCTCCCAAGAGAGTTTCAAAGAGCTGCAAATGAACTTTGTCACAGTCACTGGATCCAGGAAGCCACACAGGATCAACTGAAGGCCCTGCCTCCCTCCCCTTACAGAGCCCAGCACCACATGCACCAGAGACTCACATGTAAAACAATAAACAATAAACGAAGGATAATTGAACATGAAGTCCCTTTCAGAGGAGGGAAACCAGGGCTGGGCATGGTGGTGCACACCTGTAATCCCTGTCCTCAGGAAGGCCGAGGTGGGACAGCAGTTCAAGCTCAGCCCGGGCGGGCGGTGTAGCAGCTTAGCAGAACTCTGTCTCTGAATTTTAAAAGAGTGGGGGTGTGGCTCAGAGTGGAAGCTCTGGGCTCGATCTGCAGGAAAAGACTAAAACCCAGAAGCTGTTAAGGAAAAGATGATACATCTGACCTCATAAAGACTAAATATTTCTTCAAGTACGTATGGGGAGTGGGGTGAGGTCAAAGCCAAGGGGCAGAGAAGACAGCTGCTTCCCATCTTGTGAAGGGTTCAAGCCAAGAAGGCAGCGTCTTTACCAAGCGCCGCAAGACCCATCGGGACCTCCCTCCCCCACGTGCCTCTGGCCTGTCCCTGTGTCTGTCAGGGGGAGCTTACCTTGCAATGGCGATGACCAAGCCCTGGCTTCTCTCAGGTGTCATCAGCACAGCTCTCTCTCTCTCTTGGGCTAAAGCCCAAGCGAGTCAGGGTTTGCTGGTGGCAGGATCACTCCGTGGTGACCACAGGGGTGCAGGCTCAAGCTTCGGCCCTCTCACCTCATGGCCTCCAGGACCACTAAGCCAGCAGAGGGGAAGGTCCAGGTGCACCCCTGCCCCTAAGGGCCTCTACCCAGACGGGCACCTGGTCTCGCTACTCGCGGCTCTGTGGCAGGGCTGGTGCTGCTCACGGCATGGGGCTGGCATGGCCGGTGAGGGTTGATTTCTCTGCTCCTTCTCTACACTGATTGTGGTGACGGTAGAGGACCACCTGGAGGACTGTCCTTGAAAGAAGAGCAGTTATCTCCATCCTGGCTAAACCTGGCCCTGTTTCCATGTATTGATTGGTACAGAGCTGGTTACGCCATTTCCTTATTCCCTCATTTGGCTTTAAGCAATGTGAATTGGTCTAGCAGAGGTGCTGACGTGTAGTCTTTGAAGCAAGGAGACAGGGCAGTGTTACCCCACCCCCGTGGCTCCCCCAAAGCATGTGCGAGTCAGGTGGGAGGGAGGGCCACACACCACACTGTTGGGCTGGGACCAGAACCTCTAGAAAAGAGGCTATAACTTCTCCGGACATAAAAGATCACATGCCAGAGCTGAAGCACCCATCCCGGAACATCAGGTTCTACCTCACACTGTGTCCTGCAGACGACGCCTGCTGCGTACCCTTCTCTCTGCGTGAGGTGATTTCAGGGCTCCTACCTCACCCAGCTCGCAGCAGTCTCGCAATCACTCACCAACTGCCCCCCCAGCCACTTCCCTCACTGAGAATTTTAAAAACCTGGATTCGGCCCTGGGTTGAGGGATGGAGGACCCTGCTCCCGGTCAGTCAGAAGTAAGGTCAGGAGAGGAAGCTACTGCCCGGGTTTGCAAGGGGAGGGACAAAGGCGTCTTTACTCAGGAAGCAGCCCCTGGCTCTGGGCTGGGAGCTCTCGCAGAGAGGTGGCTGTGTTAGAGCCAGGCCTGGAACCAGCCTGGCTGGGGGCTCCGGGCTCACAGCAGCTGCTGTGAGAGCTCTGAGTTCCAAGGAGGAGCAAGTCTGAAGGTGCCCCTGCCCCCGGGGCCGCAGCAGGGCCTGAGTGTGGCCTGGCAGATGCGCTCCCTGGGGCACGGGCGCTGCTGTGTGGAGAGGCCGAGGCCTGGGAAACCCGAGACTGAACCCCACTGCCTTTGCCCATCTCCTCTTTAGTGCCCTGGGGTCCCCCCTGCCCTGGGCAGAGGGGCGCAGAAGTGGGCTTGTCATCCAGGCCCAGCACCAAGAGGAGTGGGTGCACCCAGGGCTGGAGATGGCAGTGACAGCTGCCACATCCAGCATGGCGGCCTGGTCGCTGCGGCCTGTCGCCCAGAGCTGGAATGCAGGCCCCAGAGGGCCAAGTTCCCCTTTCCAGTGGGTTCTGCGCCCCCATCCTGGTCTGCCCTACACGGAGCAGACCCTCAGAAAACACTCACAGGACAAGAACCGGGTGAAGGGGGAAACATTTGTACCCCAGGAAGGCAAGGGGCACTTCCCTGGGAAGTAAGAGGGCATTTGGGTTGGGAAGAAGAAGAGGAGCAGGCGGAGGAGAAATGGACAAAGGAGGTGGCTCTGAGGGACAACAAGGACCCATGACAGCCACACAGGAAGACCTCAGAGTCCCATGGAGGAGACAAAGCAAGGGCAGCTGGGTGAGCTCCGAACAAAGACCTCGTCACACAAAGATGCCTCCTCAAGGCTGGAAAGGTGGCTGGCATCGCCTGGACGCGGGATGGTTGTCTGGACAGGGGCGGGTGGGTGGGCGGAGGAGCTGGGGGAGGGGGCGCTGCTGTCTACTTCACCCCTCTCTGAGATGTTCACCGTGAGCCTGTGTTTTCCTAGGATAAGAACGAATTACAGGGAAACAGAGCTGCGGAGGGGGGAGGAGGCGGGGACTTGCGTTCCCGGAGAGGAAAGGGAGCAGGGAGGGAGGGGTTGGGTCCACACACCGAGCTGTGTTCACACCTGAAGCCGACGACGTGCACAACCTGTGATTTGCCCGGGCGCTCATTTCACAGCATGGGTTTCACCGAAATGTAAAAGGCCCGAGCGAACACAAGACGGCCAGTCCCCCGCGTCTGCAGACCCAACCAACCAACCGGGTTGGAAGCAGATGGGGAAAAGCACCTGTGTCTGTACTGAACATAGACTCTGCTCCCCTATCATTCTGTAAGCAATGGAGAGGAGCGACTTCGCATGGCATTGGCATTGTATTCGGTATCCAGCCATCTGCAGGCGACCTAGGGTATGCGGTGCTGTGCGTGCTCAGGTTGCCAGCAAATACCATGAACTTTTTTTAGATGGGTCTTGGTGTGTTGTCCGGGATGGGTTTGGACTCATAAGCACCAATGATTCTCCTGCTCCAGCCTCCCCAGAGCTGGATCTACACCGTGTGCCACCAAGCCTGACTTGTGTCCCCATGCCTGACTTGTGTCACTGAATATAGGGAACCTGAGCATGTGCGGGTTTCAGTGTCCACAGCAGGACCTGGAACCAGTCCCCCAGGGGTGGACTGCTGTGCGACCACCAGCCGAGAACTCTCACAGGAAGGCGCAGGGAGAAGTTACAGCCTCAGCCTGTCAGCTTTGACCTGTGAGGAGAGCATCCTTCCTTTACTAAAACCAGAGGTGTCACGGGACAAATATCTGACGAAGGACACAGTCCAGAGTGTATAAAGAACCCCCAATTCAACACTAAAAATCTAGTTAGGAAATAGGCAAAATATTTCACCAAAAAGAATCTACAAGGGTGAAAAATATAAGCAGGGAAAGATACTGAACACCATGTACCATTAGGAGAGTACGAAGCAGGGGAAATTCCAACACAGCGAGCAGAAGAGTTCAAAGGAAATACGGGCAAGGATGCCAAGACCTAGAGTCACTGCCACGCTGTGGGTGGGACTGTGACAGCAGGCAGCCATGCTGCAAAACAGCTGGCCACTTGTCACAAAATGCAGCAGCATTGGCTGGGAGCTTAGGGTCACACAAAACCTCGCACACCAGTGTTTATAGTGGTTTCTTTGTTATAGCCAAAACTGGAGGCACCTCGGAAATCCTTCATGAATGTGGTCCATCCGTACTGCAGATCGCAAGCCTGGCAAAAACCAGGCGTGTGACACTGATTCTCGCAAGTTCCTGGCGATTCCTCTAGGGAATTTGCAGGGCTGGGGGGGGGTGGGGAAGCTACTTTTGTAAAGTTGCATATCCTAGTAGTCAGGGTTCTCCAGAGAAACACAACCAGTGGGCTAGACACAGGGAGGGATTTATGAGGAGAGATTGGTACATGATTATGGAGGCCCAGGCCCTGGGTTTGTGAGCTCGGAGGACCAGGAGGGTCAATCCCAGTCCAAGGTTCAAGGATGAGAGTCAGGGAGGAGATGGTGGAAGACCTGGTCTGAGTCCAGAGGCCCAAGAGCCAGGAGTTCACATGCTTGAGAGCAGAAAATAAACATCCCACCTCTGAAGAGAGAGAAACAGAGCGCTAATCGGCCCTTCCTTCACCCTCAGCCCTTGACTGGAGGAGGCCAGTGTTGGAAGAAAGAAAAATCTTCTCTATTCAGTAACCTGATTCACATGAAAAGCTCAGATCTATCCAGAAATTGTTCTTCCAGCCACATGGGCCGCTCTGAGCCCAGTCCAGAAGACAAAAAATTCACCCTCGCAGATGCTGTGAGAATCTACTTGTGTCATGTTTGTGAAACACCAAAACTCTAGAAACAGAGAAGAGTGGTTGCCAGGGCTTATGGAGGGGCAGAGGAGGGTGGGGTGTTCTGTATGGGACCATGAGGGGCTCCAGTGGTGCTGTGACCGTGGTGGGGACACGCAGGTGATAGGGCTGCATGGAACTGAATGTGCACCTCGCACCACACAAGTGAGCACAGTGAACGGGGGAAATCAGAATAAAACCCACGGGCTGTATCGATGACAGTGGTCTGGCCAACTGTGGGGTGACCTGTAATTCTTTTTTATTTATTTTGGTACCGGGGATCAAACTCACAACCTCTGGCTTGCCTGGCATGCACTGCACTGCTGAGCTATATCTTGGGCCTGCTAAACTAAAATTTTGCAAAACGTTAGTGCCGGAGGAAACTGACCCAAGGGCACGATGGCTTTCTGGGTGTCCCCTCTCACCCTCGTGCATCTACAGTGATCTCAGCACACACTCCAATGAGGAGTCGGGGGTGCAGCCCAGCGGTGAGTGCTTGCCTAGTCCGCACAAGGCCTGGGTCTCGTCCCTGCACCACAAAAACAAAAAAACAAACAAGCGGACAAAACATTTAAAATAAATCTAAGTGTTTTCCTTCATTCTTCTAAAATCTCATTCAATTGCTTTGCTTTTGCCATTTAAAGAAAAATTAATTAAACCAGGGTGATGTTAGGGAGCAAACCTGTGCTCACATAGACTCTGCTCTGGAATTCCAGCAGAGAGTCGGTCACTGTCACACAAGGCCACTGCCACTTGAGTACCTGGGATGCAGCTTTTGGCCCCAGCTAAGTCCTATTTAGCTAAGTCCTCTGGATGCAAAAATCAAATTTCACAATAATAGAGGAACTATCCACAGGCACCCCAAATAACAGTGGGTTCCTGGCCTTTCTTTTCTGCGTAATTCAGAGCTGCTCTATTTTGCTGCCAAACCCAGGTCCCCCCACTCCCCTTTAGAGGTGTCCACTTAGCTGCGGGCAGCAAATGCCTCTGGGTTGATAGTTGAGGGACCTTTTTCTGCCCTGGACATTTTCTTAAAAAGATCGCAAGCCAAAAGCCAGCTGCCCATTTTCCTGCTGCCTTGGCAAGTGTCCACAGAGCCCAAAGGCTGGGCACCAGGCAGGAGGGGTACCCCAGAGCAGGAATCAGAGTTCCCTGCAGGACGCCTAGCAATCAAAAAATCAGCTCCCCAGCACAGGCAGTGCCCCACCCAGCCCACAGATGGGGACACAGTTCCTCTAGCAGCAGGTCAGCCAGCTGTGCCCCTGAGCACATCAGCTCCCAGGTCACACCCAGGTCACCCACCTTGTTGGCCTTGGCCCTGAGGGCACTGCCTCCTCCACGTCAGGCTTCTTCTATAAATAGAAAAAGCCCCCCACTGTCTGTGATTCCCAAGGGGCCCCCATGGTGCCCCATCTGCCCCATTCTCATGACCCCTGAGCTTCTTGTCACATGCCCCTCAGCTCAGGATGTCTCCCCGTATCCACTGCCCCTCCTCAGCCTCCCCTCCAGCCTGCAGCCAGCTGAGGGAGACGCAATCCCAGCAACCTCTACCTAGATCCAGCAGGCAGACCTGTGGCAGCCTCCAGAGGCCTGGCCTGTACCCCTGTTCCTACAGCCCCTGCTCAAGCAGGGCAGGGTGCCGTCTCCCAGAGCAGGCCAGGGCCTCTGCTGGTTCCAGCGTGCTGAGTGCTAGGGAGGAGAGAGAGGGCTGGAACTAGTGTAGACACAGACGACCTGGGTCAAGCAGAGGGGACAGAGTGTGGCCAGTGCCCGCCCCACACTCACAAGCACCTACCCCTTCCCTGTGGACCCCATGCATCCTGCTCCTGGAGTCAGGAACCTGGGCTGCTTATTCACCAGCTCACAGGCACAGTGCCCATGGTAGGAGCCCAGCAAAGACGCATGGGATGATGGACAGAGCTTGGTAGGCATTCAGAAGCTGAGGGAAATCCATGTTACGGAGCTGGAGCCAGTCCAGGAGGGACCCTGGGGTTGGTTGGAATAGGTGGCACTGGGGCTGCCAGGGAGCTGGCAGTGGCCTCTCGGCTGAGGTCAACTCTGCAAGGGTCTAGAAGCAGCAGGACTTCAGGGTACCAGGCCCACAGGGCCCTGTGCAATATAAAACCCCATCAGCAGTTCAGGGGTCTCAGCTGTGGCCACAAGCACACTTCCCAACCCTCGGGCCTCAGTCTCCCCATCTATGTAATGGAGTAGGAGCTGGGCGCCCGAGGTGATGGGTGCAGGCAGGGCTTTGGGCCCCACGCCTGCCGGGTGGGGCTCCGAGGAGTGTGCGGGCAGGCGGGGGTGGGGGTGGGGGGGCTGTCCCAACAGCCTTGCCTGGACAGGCAGGGTATGTGGGGCTCGAGCAGCAAGATGTCCTGGCCTCTGTCCTCTCCCCAAGGAGCCTTCGGCCTGTGACTGCCAGCTGGACAAGTCAGTTTCACAAAACTCAGGAGTCTGGTGCAGGGCAGAGAGGGACATAAAGAGACACTGGCCCCTGGCCCCCTAGGTGGTGATGGAAGAGCTTCCTGGGCCCCTCCATAGAGGTCCTGGACATGGGGACAAAGGCCAGGTGGTGTGGCCAGGGCTGGGTGGCAGCTGCAGGCTCCCAGCAGCCAAAGCCGCCCAAGCGCCCAGGCGCAAATCCTTCCACAAGGCACGAAGCACCTCCAGGACTCAGGTCAGCCCAGATTCCTTGGGGAGCTCTGGACGCCAGAGTCAACAGAGGGGAAATGGATGCACCCAGCAGCTCCCTCGGAGCAGGCGTCCACCTTCCCAGCGCTCTGGGAGGCTACGGTTAAAGTACAGCGACTAGCGGGCTGTGGCAGCCCACGCCTCGTGATCCCAGCACCTCCGGGAGACTGAGATAGGAGGGCGTTAAATTCCACCTCACATGAGCCCTCCAGGGGACAGCTTTGCCAGCACCTCCTTCAGGGCAGGGAAGGAGAGCAGGACAAGCTGGGCGCAGCCCCTCCCCAGTAGTGTCAGGGAGGCTGAGATCTATCTCCCTGGAGCCTGCCCAGCCTCCTCCCTCAGCACAGGGCCTCCTAGAAGCAGCCGGGGCTCTGCTCTTCTGGTGGGCACAGTGCTGGGCCCACATGGCCCTCTGGGGAGCAATCGCAAGACCTGAGTGGGGAGAGGCCTCAAGCCAGCAGCTGATTCCAGAAGGGAGCTGGGGGAGGCACGTTCCCTTCAAGCAAACACCCCATGCTTCCGCCACATCCAAGGTGGGGGTGGGTGGAGGGCAGAGGACAGGGCCTCCCCTCTCCACACCTCACCTTGCCTGAGGTGGTCCTGCAAGGCCCAGGGGTCCCTCTCCTTCCCATCTGGGTGGCCATGGGGTCCTGCACCTGCCTCTTTCCTACCAGAGCCTGATTCTTTCGGGGTCCAGGAAAAGCGTTTGGTTTTAAAATCATAAGTTAAAAGGAGTCCTGCCAACGCCGGGCACGTCGGACTCCGACTGGATCCCGAGGCTCCTCATTGCTGAAATCATTGCCACATTTTAACAGAAGAGGTGCAGGAAGATGGGGTGCCCAGAGCCCAGCCAGGCCCGCGGAAGGCACTCGGGGAGCTGTGGCTCCATAGACGGCGTGGGTGCCTTTCCTGTGCCAGGCTTTCCTGGGCCCTAGACAGAGACAGAGACATGAGATGAGAGCTCGTCTTAGTGGACGGCGCTCTCATGTGTGTGCGTGTATGTGTGTGTGCATGTGGGGGTGTGTGTGTGCACGCATGTGTGCAGTTTGAGAGAGCCTGGGGAAAGGAGAGGCTGAGGAGACACCCAGGCCCACTACCCCCCTCCTCAGCCCGCCCTGGCTCCAGCCTGGTGCTCACCCCAACAAGCAGTCAGACCCCTGCTCCTCATGGGCTCCTGGGCTGGAGGGCAGCCTGGGGACAGTTTAGTTCCCTCCCTTAAGGGCATCTCATGTCCTGTCCTGAGCAGGGAAGAAAACATTTCATAAAACCAACTTGCTTTTCGGTCTGTGGACCTCTCCCTCAGTGGCTTGGCTCCCACGGGGATCAGGGAACGCCGTGGCTCTCGTTCCCCATGGGCCGCCCCACAGGCATGCACAGGTCAGGCCCAGGGCTGCATGAGTCCCAGCAGGCTGTCCTTTCTGCAGAGCTACAGCGGTGTCTGGGGACCCAGCACCTCCAAAATGGCATGTGTCCCTACAATTAGCCTGAGCTGGCCTGTGTCCTCTGTGGAGGCCTGGATCGGGGCCAGGGCATCTGATCTGAATATCTTGAGGGGTAGTTAGGGACCCAGCAACCCCTGAGCTGGTCCACATCCTAACAACCAGCTTCCCAAAGCGCCGCAGGGAGCTTCTGTCTCTGCTCACACTGTGCCTGGATAAGTGTCAAGGGCTGAGGGGCGCACTCACCCTCTATCCTGTGCCAAGAGGCACCCTCAGCCCTGTGGGCACCATCTTCTCCAGGCCGGAAGAAGGGGTCACCAGTGCGGTCCAGGAGGTTCTTCTAGTCAAGCAGCTGAGTTTCACTGTCCCACCAGGATTAGCTTGTGGGCGGGGAAACCCAACTCCAAACACACAGATGCAGACACATACACACACACACACACACACACACACACACACAGATTTTGAGGGTTTTGTTGTTGTTGTCTTTTTGAGACAGGGTCTCTCTGTGCAGTTCAGGCTGGCCTTGAGCTCACTTTGTAACCCAGGCTGGTCTTGAACTCTCAAAGATCCTCCTGCCTCAGCCTCCCAAATGCTGGGATTACAGGCATGAGCCACCACGCCTGGCAAGATTTTTTCTGTAACAATCAAAGGCTTTGGGATTCCAGGACATGGGAGCATATCTCTTGTGTTAGTCAGAGTCTCCATGGAAATGGAACCAACATGATGTATAAGTGCATATTGCGGTTCCCCAAAGATAAGGCCTAACTGGAAAATAAGCATATTTCATAGTGCTCCTCAGATAAGCCCTACCCCCCAAATAAACCTCAGTTAAGAGCATGAGCCAGGCGGATGTATCCTGTACATTCATCGCTATATGCGGCAGACACACTGAATTATAAAACAGTACTAACATATAGTTAAATATAAGTAAATATTATTGACATTAATACTTAAATGATAACACAAATTATATTTAAATAGTCGTAAAACGCAAGCGGGCACCTTGGACTAGCGGTGGACACCTATGAAAACAGACAAACTTATTGCCGAATGACCAATCTGAGCACAGAGAGTGTTTGAATTATGTGAGCGCGCGATAATCAACGGGGGCTGTTGCGTCTACTCCAAACCTTCGTAACTCGGTACGCCGTGTGCTCTAATGATGGACTTAATGCATTGGTGTTCAATAAAGAAATTTCTCCCAAATGCTGGCACCCAAGAGTTTTGTGGCTTTTGCATGTCATCATTTTCTAGGTCTTCAGTTGAGTCTTGACCTGGTGAAGCCAGCCTGCAGGAGGCCCCAACTAGGGCACAGAATTCATGGCATAAAATCACCATGACTCTGTGGCCAACGCAGTATGCACAGGCTGCAGGGACGTGAAGACAGAGCTCGGTGACCGGATGTGAGAGAGCAGGGCCAGTGATTCCACAGGAAATGGAGAGGCAGGGAGTCCAGCCTGGGATTTGGTGTCCCGGAAGCTACGATCGTGTTCCAGAAGAAGATGACACGATTGTATTTGAATAAATGTAGATGGCTGTACCTGGATCAATACCTGAATAAATGTAAAACTTTGTACATGGAAAAAAATGAGACATCCCCTGAAAATAAGCCCCAGTGCATCTTTTTTGGAGCAAAAATTACTGTAAGACCCTGTCTTATTTGCAGAGAGACAGAGTATGTAGACACACTCAGGTGCCCCTTCCAATGGAAATGACCTGAGAAGTGTGCCAGCAGGTGACCGGCCCTGTGAACACCAGTGTGCACTTACATACACACACATACGGCCCAGGTGAAGAGACACGGTCAGCATGCGTTGCAGATGCTGCTGCTGGCACAACTGTTCTATAGCAATTTTTTTTTATTAAGTAGAAGGACGCTCCAAAATAACAACAAAAGGTAAAAACATGAACCAAGAACATCGTCATTTATTACCACCGTCCGGTCCCGTGCCCCATACCTAACAGTGTGCGCCGTCCTTACCCGTAACCGGGCTGGTTCCCACCGGCATCGCAGACATGCTGAGCTGAGCCACCACAGGTACTCAGTCGGCTACTGTGACAGGACTCACACGGATGGTGCCGGAGATGGGCCCCAAGGTCCTGCACATGCTAAGCCCACACTAAGCACATGCTCCACCACAGAACTCTCTCCGCTCCGTGCTGGACCTGTGGGACCACAATCCTTTCTGTAGTGACTTGCTGACCAGAAAGCTGTGACACGTGACTAATGCATAGGCTAGAGATGGCTCATGCGGTTTCATTGCAGGAACTGCGGCTGGCTGGCTGGCTGGCTGGCTGAAGACTGGGACGGGGGAGAGTGGGACTTAGCTGAGACTGAAGTTAGTAGGCTTTCCCAGGACCCAGGGAGAGCCGAAAGTTCAAGTCCAAAGGGTGGGAAAAATCTGGCATCCCGGTCCAAAGAGGTCAAGCAGTTTCTGTCGGTGTTTTTGTCTGGATGGGCCTCCACCATGAGAGAGGGCAGCCTGCTCCACTCAGTCTGTCGGTGTACAGTTGAACTCACTCAGAAACGGGCCACCCCTCCCCCAGGTTGGGCTGCTTCACATCACTCTAACGAAATACCTGAGGTAGTTAACTTATAAAGAGGAAAGGTTTATTTGGGCTCATAGTTTGGTTGGTTCCAATCCAGTGCCTCGGGGCCCGTGGTGGGGCAGCAAAATCGTGTTGTGGAGCCACAGAGCTAAACCATTCACCCATGGCCAGGAAGCAAGGGGGTCCCACAACCCCCTTGCAGGGCACATGCCCATGACATAATGCATCCTCCTGGTCCTGCCTCTGAAAGGTTCCACCTCCCCCCAGCAGTGCTACCCTGGGGACAGAGCCTTTGTCATGCGGGCCTTTGGGGGTATTCCAAGCTCAAACCAGGGTGACACCCAGATGAGCTTTCATGCCCCTCTGAAGCAAGCAGCTAGGGAAAGGACACTGGTGGGGTTAGGACGAGCCCACTGGGGAGGTGCACCTCTGTAGCAGGCTCTCCTCAGGCTACCGCTCGGTCAGGCCATTACACCAGGGGACCCCTGGGTCATGGGCAGCTGACCATGCATCAGTCCCCAGCCTGGCCACAGCACACAGGGGGCATCTGAGCTCCTGTGGGCACCTGGGAACAGGACAGAAGGCGGCCCAGGTCAACAGCTACCAATACTTCCTCCAAGGCAAACTCACACCCACACACCCCAAGACAACATTGCATCTTTTTACTATAAACTCCCAGAGACACAGGAACCACACAAGGCCAATGGGTTGTCCCATTCTGCGAGCCCTGGCTCGGCTTGCCTGCTACAGTAATCCCTTCCCGTTTCTAAGCTGCATCTCTAGGTAAAATAACTTAGTCTTGCCCATTTATTAAAAATTCAGTGAATTCCGTGAGCTTAGGGGACCCCTCCCAACCCTCATGACCTCATATTCACCCTCCAAGCCAAATTCGGGACAGTAGAATGTTTATTTAACCTCTTCCCTCCTTTGGAATCTGGGACAGAGGGGCATGGGACAGAGGGATGCTAGGATTCCCTAGTCACCTCCCCATGCTGACCCTCTCAGAGTGACGCTAATACCTTCGCCAGTAGAGTTACTGCAGTCTCGGGGAATATTCACACGTGCCCCGCACCGAGCCGCCATCAGGGGTGTGTCCTCTTCCTCCTGAGACCCTCTTCAGCCAGCTTGAAAGCCCCAGGGATCACTGTGGGAGGGACACTGCCTGAGTCCAGGCTCCCCAGAAGAGCCACCAGGGCCCCTTAAAATGCTTGGTCTTTTGTTGACAAATTGTAATTATTCCATTTACTGCTGGACTAAAATTTCAGTCCTTGAAAAGCTCCTTTTCCCTCTCTAGCTGCTCCAAGGATTTTTTTTTTTAATTCAGTTCTTTTACCGAAATCTTTCCTGATTTCAGTCTCTCTCAGGTCACTGTTCCTCCAGTATTATCCATGTTTGATCTTCTTGGTACTTTTGTGTGTGTGATACTGGAGATTAAACCCAGGTCCCTCACACTGAGATACATCCCATTTTTCTTTTCTTTTTTGTATTTATTTAAAACAGGATCTAAGTTGCCTGGATTGGACTGGAACCTGCAATGCTCCTGCCTCAGCCTCCCAGAGTGCTGGGATCATAGGTTTGCACCACCACACAGGTCTGGTCCATCTTCAATACTGGCACGAAGTCTTTTCTTTCTCTCCTTTTGATTTATAAAAGCATCGTTTTTCACTTGGCATTATCTGCTGGGGTACTTTTTGTTGTTGTTTTTTGATTGCTTAAAATTAAGTCTCAGTTTCTGAAATGAGTTTTGAATTTTTTTCCAGTTTTGGAGTCCTGTCATACCATTTCTGAGTTTTTCTGATTCTCATTTATGCTTTTCATGGCATTTTTTCAAGTCCTCTCCCCTCATCTTTTTTTTTTTTTAAACCAGGAATGGAACTCAGAACCTTGCACATATCCCTGGCCCAAGACCCTTGATTTTATTTATTTATTTATTGGTGCCGGGGATTGAACTCACGGCCACATACTTGCCAGGTGGGGCGCTTATGTCACTGAGCTAAACCCCAGACCCTAGTCCCTTGATTTTAAAGTATCTTGGTTTTTGGGTTTAAGATAGGTCTTCTTGAATCGCCCAGGCTGAGCCTGCAAGGCGGCCTGGGTTAGGTGTGTACCACGGTGCCCGGCAGCATTCAGTCGCCACCTGTCAGCAGGGGTGCTTTTCATCGCAGGGCGCTGTCTGCTCCTGCTTCTCCGTGGCTTTGTATGGACCTGTTATACCTTCTGATACCCATTTTTACGTACAAGTCTAAGATTTCAGAATGTATGGCTCAGGGGCTCTGGCTTGGGGCTCCCCCTACTGTCACCTGGGGGTGTGCGCCTCGGCAGGGGGACAGGGCCCCTTGGAGCCGGTGGGTGGGTGCACAGGGTGGGGTGCTCCGGGCCAGCCCAGCTCCGCGGGGTCTTCTGCAGAACGCACACTAGGTGGCGAGCTTCCCAAGCGGACCTTGGGCCACGCCGCTGCCCATTCTTGTGTCTGACATTTCAGTATTCGACCTCTGCTTTTCCCCAGAAAACGACCCATTTGGGGGTCCTGGGGATACCCTATCAGTGACGTCACAGGGGTTTTTTGGGTGGTACTAGGGACTGAGCTCAGGGTCTCGTGCATGCTAGGCAAGCACTCTACCACTGAGCTACACCCCAGCCCCCTTCACAGGATATTAAAGTTATGGTAGTAAATAAACACGAGCCATCTGCCACTTTAAAGTGCACAATTTAGTAGTCGACAGGCTTTAGGCATGGCGTCCCTGTTCCTTGTGTGGAAAAGCTAGCACCTCACGAGAACCCTGGGTCCCCAAACCCTCACTTTCCTGGCAACATGCACCATTGGTTCTCCGACGATGTTAGTGAGAACACCGCCCCCTTGACCAAGCTGGAAGGTGACCCGAGGTTTACATTCTGCCACGTGCCATAGGGTCCTGTGTGAAAGAAGACAGTGTCACATGAGTGACCACACGCAAGGTTTGATGGTCCAGTGGGAAACATGGTATCATTCAAGTCACTGAGAGATGCTCAGGACGCCTCCAGCTCCACCAGGAGAATGTGACCACCAGCAGAGACAGTGAGACAGGCCCGACCTGACCATCGCAGGAACAGCAGAGTGCAAGTGGCGTTCATGCCACAGCCTTGCCCACTTCGGCAGCAGGCAGTGGCTGGAAAGTCACCTTGCCTGGCGGCTGGCGGGCCAACCCAACCCGGGCCCCTTACTGCCAGGCTGCACAGTCCACGCAGGCATCCTCTGCTTTTCACCCAGGCTGGCTAGACCCCTTGGCTGTGCCCACGAAGGCCAGATCTCAACAAGGACAGTGAGTGACCTCACAGTCTCTGCATCCCAAGAGCCAGCGATGACCCTTCCCACGGAGCCCAGCTGCAGAGCCAGGGCCCAGCCCACCTCTGAGGTCTGGGGCTGCAGGCCCCAGGTGCAGAGGAGCCGGACAAGGCACCCAGCCTTCGGCGGGCTCACACCTGCAGACCATCTGTGGCGGCGCCTTGCAGGCCACTCTGTCACTACAGGAACATCGTGTCGGGTATCAGGGCAGAACAGTCCTGTTTGATCCGGCCAAGTTAGGATGAAACACGGCTGGTCTCAAGGGCAGCGGGGAAGTGCCGGTGCGTCTGTGCACGGTGAGGCACTGTGCCGGCAGGACCCACGGCCTCTAACCGTGACCCGCACAGCTGGACACTGCCCTGCGCGCCAGGGCCTGTTCTCTGGCCTCAGCAGGACCCTGTCCTCAGTCTCTGCCATCTCCTGTCAATTTCAAACTCTTCATGGATTTTCACAATGAGGAAAAAACCACTCTTCTTTTAAACAGTTCACATTTATTATTGGTAACAATAAAAAAATCTTTTAAAGACTATCAGTATTGTATTACCAAGAGTGAGGTAATATGTTTACAAAACATTTACAGAATTTGATATACAAATATTGAATTTAGGAAGGAAAGTGAATTAAGATACTAGTATCAGAAGGGAAAACCAAAAGAATCGTTAGTACTGAAAAGGGGGAAAGGACAGCAGCATCTTTTAAAAAGTGGCAGGATGCTAAAAGACACAGCAGACTGCAAGGTCAGGTCACACACGTCCTGCAGTTCCTGTAAGGAGGGCAAGGCGGCACATTCCTCAGGGACCCTGCACGCATCTGTGTGGTCTGTGCTTTGAACTCTTTGAGATGCACTCGGTTCTTTGGGGGTAAACAGTGCCACTTCCGAATCAACTTAAAAAGACAGATCTTCAGCATGGGGGTGGGGACATGGCTGCAATTCAAAGAGTTCTAGAAACATCTCTGGGCACATGTGGACTGTTGAGTGAAGCATTTTCTTGGCAGCTGTCAGCAAAATCGCCATCTGAGACAGAGAAAGAGGAGAGGGAGAGGAGAGACAGAGACAGAGAGACAGAGAGAGAAGGGACCACCTTCAGGTCCTCAGAACCTGGGGAGGGGAAGCGCTAGCAGATGCAGAGCAGCCGTGCATGCCGGCCCTGCTGTGCTTCCTGAACAAGCTTTGGGGCCGATGGGGGCGTGCTCTGAATAGGAACCATGCAGTGAGGCGGGCGGGCAGGCCTGCCTGTGTCTCAGGGTGCAGGGAGCCAGAGGGGCTCGCCTGACTGGCAGAGGGGCTGCACAGTCTCTCCCCACACACACCAGACAACCTGTGGCCTGGGCACCGTCCACAGACCTCTCCAGTCACATGGCCACCCATCCAATGCTTGGAGCAGTCAAGACCATGCACTCTAGGACGCAGGTGCCCACCGTGATGGCTGTGTGGGCTTTGGCACACATCTCTGACAGCGCCTGCCATGCACAAAAACACATCACATGTCTTCATCATGGAGGTCAGCCCTCTGCAACTCTGGACAGATTGGTAAATATCTGCTCGTCCTGTAACATGCTAGGGAAAAAAAATGAAGGCCTGCACAAGGCCCAGCAGGCTCTGTAACCGGCAGGTGAAGAGACGATATCAAGGGAAAACCCTTTCATATTTTGATTGGCTTCTATGAAGACTCCCTTGTCACTTAAGCTACATTCTACCCACCTACCCCTACTGCCACACGCATGCACGCACACACACACAAGCACCTGCACACACAATGGAATTCCATCTGCAAAGCAGCAGGGCCTCCGCCAGCCACACAGCACTCTGGGAACCTGCCAGGTCGCTAAAATAAGTGCTGCACACAGATCAGAAACAGCAACGCAGCACACTGTTTCCAAAATGCCCTCCTAGAGCAGCCGGGAATTGGCCGGGCCGAGGAGGGGGAGCTGCTGGCAGGCAGAGGAGAAAGATGAGCAGTGGGCAGACGCCTCCCTGTGGGACAGCGGCACCCAGAGGGCAGGGAGAGCGCTCCACCCAGGTCCGCAGACAGAAGAACGCTGTTTGGAAAGTACTACAAGATGTGGGAAGGAGGAAGAGCAATGTTTAATGATGGCGGTGTTTTCCTGGAGTCGTGGGGAGCCCCCGGCGCCCCTCCTGAGCCACCAGTGCCCACTCGGGAATGGCAGGTAGACAGGCCAGGGCTGCCCGAGTCCTCAGAAGAAAGGAACCTGGGGACAGCCACAACCCACAGACCACGCTGGCTAACAGGGAGCCTCGAGGACCGCAATGCGGCTCAGGGTGGCAGCCGAGGCTCCTGCCCCACGGGAGAAGCCGGGCTCGTCTCTACAGGACATCAGAGAAGTCACTCACTAGTGGGCGAGGTGGAGTTTGTTGGAAAAATTTTTTGCATCATCTGAGACGAAGTCAATCTTTTAACCAGCATATAAACTACTTGTCTTTCAGGAGAGCCCTTGTGCTCTAGTTTGACTTTGTGCATGTTGTATACAAAATCTATGGCTATTAAGTTAACGTTAGGGTTAGAGCTAAAACTTCCTGTCAAGATAGTTTTGGGATCAAATGACTACGTTTACCACCTGGAGAGCCTCTGCTATCTAGAGGGCGAGAGGAATCTGCACAATGCTGCCCGGGGTAGTTGGCCGGCCGGCCGGCAGGTGGGCAGGCGAGCGGGCAGGCAGAGCGCGGCGGGCTGTCCAGCAGTCGCGGCCGTCCCCTCTGACCGCTGGGCACAGGCTTCGGGCACTACCTGGAAATCATGGAGCTGGAGTGAGACTGGCTGGAGGAGGTGGTGGCGGCGCTCAGCTGGGAGAACCCGCTGTGGCTGGACTCCAGGCTGGTCATGGAACCTCTGCAAAAAGGCAGGGTGGACAGTGTGAGGGCCCAGCCGCGAGCTGCCACCTGCCACACCACCCTCAGACTGCGAAGCCGCGCTGCTCCATCCCTCAGCCCCACCTACAAGTGGGGGTGCACTGTGAGTGTCCCACTGGGGGACACAGTTCCCCGCGCCCCCCATGTGTGACGGCACACACTAAGCAGGGCAAAGCCAGCTCTATCCCTGACACTTTCCCACGATGGCGCGGGCCACAGCCGATGAATGGGCCCAAGCTGCTCCTCCAGTGCCAAGACTTGCTGTCCCTGTTGTCCACAGCCAGGGGCCCAGCCCCCGACGTCACTTCTAGTGCTTGCTCCCTTACAATGCTACTACAGTACCTGAAATCCTCGGACCCAATCACTTCGGTGTAGTACATCACTTTGCACTTGTGAGAGGACACCTGCAGCGAGGCCAGCACGTCATCCACCCGCGGTAGGTTGGTGGCCGCACACGCTGGCATGCTGTGGAACTTCCACTGCAGGATGTAGAAGCCCGGCCACCTGGTCACATGCGAGCCCTGGAACAAGAAAGGCGGCTAAGCACCTCTTGCCAAGTCCCATCTTAAAATGGTCTGACGAGTGCCACGGGAGCCACCTGTGAGTCTCGTTCGTGACCATGTCCACCTGGGTACAGACCTGCGGCTTGCATTACCAGGAAGTGGTCTGACAGTGTCCTTCCATGTGCTGGAAAAGCCACAGGTGCACTGTGTACCTATCACCTGCAAGGCCCCACAGCCTGTGAAGCCATTCGGCTCGGGACAAAGGCCAGGAGAAAACACACCAGGTCCCATGCTGCTATGAAGGCCAGAGGTGGCGAAAGGCCGCCGGGCTGGGTGCGAGCACTCGAGACAGTGGCCAGGATAGGAGGCACGGGGCGCGGCATCTTACACAGCACCCGCTTGGACACAGGCACTGCAGCGTTCACTCCACCTCCCGGAGGAGGTTGTGCAGCAGGCAAAGCGGGTCTCACGCGCGCGTCACCTGGGACCAGCTGTGTGCACATGGAACTCCTGTCCTCCCTGCTGCACGCTGTTTAGATTCATGCAGCTCAGCAAATCCCGAGTCCTGCCTCAGAGCCCTGTGAGGTGCGAGTCTTGCTCTCCAAGACTCAGCGGGCTTCCAGGGTCCCTCATCACGTAACGAGGCAAAGTCCTGGGAGCCAGGGAGGGGGGGAGACGCAGAGGACACCCGCTGCACCCGGCAGCACGGCCCTACCTGCACACTCTCGCCTTCTTTACAGACGAGCGGCGACTCCACCATGCTGTAGTCGCGGCCCAGCTGCCAGAGTCTGTCTATGAGCTGCACGTTGTTCCCACCCGGAGAGGCGATGCTGTGGGCGCCCAGCGAGTCCTTTTTGGGTGGCTGTGGCGACCTCTTGGAGTGGTAGATGTTAAAAACAATGTCCCCTTTGCACACATCGAAATCCCAAGTGATGACTGAGGAGGCATCCACGATCTGGATGAGAATCTAGAGAACAGAGAGCAATCAGCCAGCAGGGCCGCAGACGCCAGGCTGCCCCCAGCACCGCGCAGCCAGGACCTGTGTGCGGGCGGGGACAGCGCGGATCCCACTGAGTGCTCTCTTCACCCAGGTCACCCGACTGGCTGAGTGCCACCCGCTCTCCTTGCTCTCTCAGAACAGTTCTTGCTGTGTGTCACGCACGTACGGAGCTCTGTGCTTTCTGTGATGGGCACCCCATCGCCCCACTCAGCCTGCATCGCCTCGGCCGGCATTCTAAGAAATGGGGTCTTCGGGCTGGGGATTTAGCTCAGCAGCATAAGTGCCCGTCTGGCAAGCATGAGGTTGTGAGTTTGATCCCCAGTACCAAAATGAAAAAAAAAAAAAGAAACAGGGTCTTCTTGACCCGACAGCAGCCCTAGGGCCTGGATACAGAGACCTGGTGGCCTGCTCTGAGTGGGAGGACAGCAGCAACCCTGCAGACAGGAGGCAAGGTGAGGCAGGCAGAGGCAGGGAGGCCATGTGCTGGGCATAAGCTGGGCAGGAGACTGCCAGCCTGCATAAGGGAGCAGCAGCAAACCAGCCAGGCAGAAAGGGGTGAGCCAGTCAACAACCGGGATCTCATCCTATCAGAAAGCTTTTGCACAGCAAGAGAAACCAACCACCGTAAGAAGGAAGAGACAACCCACAGTATGAGTAAAATGTTTGCCAACTGTTCCTCAAAGGATTACTACCTAGAACATATAAGGAACTCCAAAAAAAAAAAAAAAAATTTAAAGACCCAATCCAAAAACAGGCATTTGAAATGAACAGGCACTTCTCAAATGGAGATATAGAAATGGCAAATATATGAAAAAATGTTCACGATCACTGGTTATTCAAGCGATGCAAATTAAAACACTGCTGAGATTCCCTCTTACCCCAGAAAGCACGGCTAGTATCAGGAAGTCAACCAACAACAAAGGCTGAAGGGGCTGTGGGGAAAAGGAACCCTTCTCCCCTGCTGGTGGGAGTGTGGACTGGCGCAGCCACTGCAGAAGTCAGTGTGGAGACGCCTCCAATAACTTGGACTGGAGCTCCCATTCACCCCAGCCACTCCCACCTCGGTGTCTTCCCCAAAGAATTAAAAGCATCATACCACAGCAGTACATGCGCTCTCGTGCCTACAGCGGCACATTTTGTAATAGCCAGATCTCGGGAACAGCCCAAATGCCCATCAACTGGTGACGTGTGGGGTTTTTTAATACAATGGAGTTCCTCTGTGCATAAAGGACTAACTCGAGACGTTTCTAGTGGAGGCACCCTGGGATCATCTTCTTAAGTGAAGTAAAGAGACACAGGAGTGTAAATATCGCTTTGTTTCTCTGGTATGAAAAACCAACAGTGTAAAGAAGGACCAAAATGTATAGTAAGTATTGTGAAATAGTCAAAATGTTCAGTCAAGGAGGGGGAAAGAAAAGGAAAGTAAAAAAGTGAGAAAAGAAAGAAAAAATGGAAATAAAGCTTTTTTAACTGGAGAAGGAAGATGGGATTGAAGAGAGAGTAGGAGAATGAGAAAAAAATCAAGTTATGTCATGTAGAGGTACAAATTCTGTGTGATGAATGTGATCACTGGGCCAGGGACCCAGCTCGGAGCACAAGCGCCCACCTGGCAAGTGCAAAGTCATGAATTCAATGCCTGGTACTGGGGGGAAAACTGAATGTGATCATTACAGATAGCTAAAATGTACCAATAAAATCTGACTGGAAGGAAAAAAGTGACAAGCCACAGCTGGGGGCAGAAGGGAGGGGAGGGGAGGCGCCTGGCGCGGAGCACCAATCCGAACCAGGATTTCACCCTGAGCCAACAGAGGCTTCCCAGCAGGATGATCAAAGCCATAGTTCTGAAAGATTCCCAGGGTAGATGCAGGAACAGAAGGCAGCTGTGCAGAGCTCCGGGCTCACGGGGCCTCTGCCCCTCCTGCCTGCGGGATGGACTCCCGGGGCAGCACGGCCTCCACACCGCCCCTCGGTGCCAGCCACCTGTGCTGACACACTCACTCCCCTAGCAGCAGACCCAGCACCGCAGGGCAGGCCTCTCAGGCGGCACCAGCGGTATGGCACTAAGTGCTTTTCAGCAAAGTAGCTCCCTATGGGCAGGGAGCCTCTTTCTAAGGCCTTCGCCCCCTCTGCCATCAGGCCCTCTCCTTTCAGCATGCACAATGGGGACACTGATGTCAGGCTTCCTTCAGCTGTCACACAGTGACATTTGTGCTTTACTCATTCCTCGAGGGGTAGCTGAACCTTTCCTTTCACTGCTCCGGTGTTTACTGTGCCCCGTAACTCCCAGGAGGCAGGCTACACTGCTAAGCTCTGGTAACAGACAAGATCAATGGTTATCTAATAACAAACAACGGTTCTTCCTCGCCGGCCCTCCACATAAGAAATTAATACAAGGATTCTCAAGGCAGTTACATACATTTGACTCTCCTTATGAGATCCTTGAGGGAGGCACCTTCCACCCATAGCAGCAATGCTGCCCCAGCCAAGTGCCCCCAAGTGCAGAGTCAGCTGTGCACAAAGACACCAGCAACGAGGACCAGCAGGTGGCTAAGCCTGGCAGCAGCAGTCACACACAGCTCTTGGCCACCACCGTGGGTCGAGTCAGCACTACACTGTGAATGCCTGCTCTGTACGAAGCACTGATGTCCGCGCCAGCAGCCTCGAGCTTGCCCTTGAGCTCAGGGAAGGAGGCAGCCACTGTGGTCCTCACACCCCAGGTCACACACAATGAGAAAGGATGGACACGTGATGATGTCATCAGGAATGCTCTCCTCTCCACATCACAGTGTGACGGCAGGAAGACAAAGCAGAGGTGTGCTCAATTCCCCTCAACCCTTTCGACTGACAAAAATCAGCAAAGTCCTCAAGAAACATAAACCAAAGCCCAGTCAAGAAAAAAATAGCAAGAGACATTTCTGTATCAGCACTATTTCTAAACTAAACTCAGGAGCTGAGAACACCTTCTCACATGGAGGGACTTGCTCTTCGTACCTGTTAAGAGTGAAACAGAAATCAGGAGACCAAGCTGCCTTCAAGGCGCTCTGTGATTGAACACAACGATCTCTGTTCCACTCTGAAAGAGACCTGTCCTTCACATCAGCGTTAACCAAACTACATGGCCCGGGCCCACAGCTACGTGCACAGACCGGGAGAGCAAGCCGGCCGTGGGGTGGGCCAGCCCTGAGCAGGGAGGCTCACGGTACCTCGTGCGGGGCGCCTTTGAACACGCTCGCAGACTGGTAGATGGTCTCGGTCCAGAGCTTCGGGTCTTCATTCTCCAGCTCCTCCGCAGTCCTGTACAGAGACTTGGGAACCAGGCCACCCTCTGGCACTTCACACTGGAAATGCAAACACGGCGCCAGTGAACACTCTGCCAGCAGACCAGCCCCTGAATACAGCACTCCCTGGGCAGCAGCGCACCCCTGCGTTCAGCCTGGGAGCAGCTCAGCAACGGGAAATCTGGCAAGGGCGCACAATACTCGGTACTGCTTAGCAAAACCACTCACATACATGTGTTTTACTTTTAATGAAGGAGAACAAGTTGAACCGGTTTACCACAGAACTCATGCTAACATGCATGAGGTATTGGACTCGACTCCTAAGGCCAGTTTATACAAGAATCAAAGGAATTTATATTGTGCTGCAAAGGAAAAACATGCAAAGGAAAGAGTTTTATTTCCAACAACTATGGGCATTATTTTCATGAGAAATAACTGGAGCTGGGTCTGTAGCTCCGAGGTAGGATGTACGCTACGCCTAGCACGCATGAGCCCCTAGGTTCAATCCCTGGCACCAGAGGTGAAAAAAGAAAAATTATGCTCAAGATAAATAACCAGCCAGGCGTGGTGGCACATGACTGTAATTCTAGCACTCAGGAGGCTGAGGCAGAAGGGTTGTGGCAAGTTTGATACCAGCCTGAGCTACAAAGTGAGTCCAAGGCCAGCCTGAACCGCATAGCAAGACCCTATCTCAAAAAGACAACAATTAATCAATAAATACATTTGCTTGAAATAGGCTGGACTGCATTAGAATTTCAATGTATAATAGATTCCTAATTAACCTTGATTCAATGACTTCATGCCCGAGTTCATAAAAAGCAAACACAGCAGGCCCTTAGCTTCCTTCCAGTACAGCAGGAACATGACATAACGCACAAAACCCTGAAGGCCCGGCAGTTAAATGCCCCTCTGCCACAGGGAAGCAGACCCGCCGGGGAGCTGCACAGAGGTCACCCTGTAGAGGGCAGCACAGGGATGGCCGGACTGACCAGTCCAGCGCAGCGCAGCACTGGCCTCTGCTGAAAGTAGTGACTTGCCGTGAGCCACACCTTGTATTGCTAGTGGTAATTACAACATGGGGCGATTAGCTTGTCCAAGAAAAGCAGTTTATGTGTTTCAACAAACTCAGCCCCATGCTTTAATCTCAGAGACACTTGCTAAATTAGAGTCCTGTAATTTACTTGCTCTTTGCTCTGGTCTGTGATTATGACTGCAATTTCTTTAAAGCAGAACTGGTAAACTGAGAGTTAAAATCTTATATTTTCTAAACCTTTAATCATTTAGTGAGATTCCCCCAGAAGTCCAATTCCTTAGCTGGAGCAGTGACGTGAGTCAGGCCCAGCGTGTGCACATCTCCAAGGGGACTTCAGGGTGAAGGGCGACACAGTAGCTGCCTCTGACGAGCGCAGCAGTGCTGGACCCGCCACCAGCCATCTCCTCCCTCACAGGGCCACTGTGCGAGGGCACCAAGGCCTCCCCTTCCTTGGCCTCCCTGCTTCTGCCTTACTGCACAGCAGAGCCTGGACCAGCAGGCCTTTGGTTGATGACCCAGAACCTCAGTTTCTTAATACCCGCATTTCATTTTCTTAGAACCCCAGACTTACAGAAAAGAGAACTAGGTTGCTCCCACTTCCCACTTGAAAATGTTATCCCAGCTCACCTACCATCAAGGGAGGAACACTGAGCACTGAATCACCCCACAGCACCGTGCAGCGTCGGGATGGAACGAGGTGCCCTACAGGTCACGCCCGGCCTCAGCTCACAGGAGGCCACACTTGACTCCACAGCACACTCCCATTAATACGTAACACACAAAGAATGACTGTTAACATCACCTAAATGGCCCTACTCGGTTCAACCCTAAGACAGAGGTGATGGGTAAGAACATAAAAACTCAAACAGGAAACTCAAACTCAAAGCTGTGGAAACTATTTCCCCAAATGTTGGAACATGCAACTGCCCGCCTGATACACACCATGCACTCCCCGCTCAGGAAATCTGGAATAATCTCCTTATCAATGTAATCGAGCAGGCCGCCTGGGCCTTGGTAGTCATTTCCTGCATAAATGAGGAATTTCCTTCTGGTGTTGTCATCAATGAATGGACTAACCTGAAATTAATCAAAAAAATGTGTGGTTATCACGCTTTGCGGCTGACTTTTAAAGATCAAAGTTAAACACAGCATTATGTGTGTGGGGTGTGGGTTTAATGTACTGTTTCTATAAGGCCTATTAGTACAGCATTAGGAGACAAAGAAAATTGTGCTTCTTTTTTTGTTTTAAAATTTGAAAATTTTCATGTCCCTGCACATTTATTTTCTTTTCTCCTAACTAGTTAAGAGCTACTGTTTCAAGTACGGCCACGTGGACACAGGAGTTTCTAATTTCCAAACGGCTGACGCTCACTGCAGAACAGCATCAAACCCACCAGTGTCCAGAGGACGGGGAAGACCCTGGGAGCCCGGAGGATGAGGAGGCGGCCCAGCGTCTCTGGGTAGTTGGCCTCCACCACCTCGATGATCCGCAGCAGGGCCTTGACGCCGGGTCTCCACAGGTGGCGCATGTTCAAACCTTCGAGGTCCACCAGACAGGTCCAGGAGCTGCGCATGACGTGGACATGTGTCTTATTCAACAGATGGCACTTAGCAAACTGCTCCCTGTATTTTTTCTTTTGATTTTATAAAACAGTCATTTATAGCCATTTCCAAGTATATCCTAGTGTAATCATAGTGCTCTGAATGCTATTTATACAGACTTGTACAGAAGACTTAGCCTGGACGTGATAGGACCAGTCCTGAACTACCAAAGTGGAACGGCCAGCAAAGCCCCTCGAGGCGCTCAGGGGCCAGCGAGTGAGGTGCAACACCCTGTCCTCATGTGCTGCCTCCTCAACCCGCTGGCCACAGGCGCGCATCTGGCATTTAATTCATCTTAGAACACTTTAGAAAATGGAGTGTTACCAGATTTTGGTTTAAAACATCAACTGGAAACATTTCCTTAATAAACTGAAAGGAAAAAGCAGAACCTCCATCTACCTGATGGGCCGGCCGAAGACCTTGGTGTTTTCCTCGCAGCGCCTCAGTCCCTCCTCATTTATAGACAGCACCTGCGCAGAAAGCACCGTGAGGACAGGCCGGGGGCAGGCTCAGCTCAGCGGCTCGAGCACCGGCCTGGCGGGCGTAAGGTTGTGAGTTCAATCCCCGGGACCAAAATAAAAATAAAAAACAAAGACAGGCCGGGTTAGTCTCAGAAGGCGTGGTCAGCTGGGAGCGCACAGGGCACTGATGAGGAGATCAGGGGCCAGCGTGGACACCAAGGGAGCCGCCACTCGCCAGGCGTCACTGCCATGGAAGACAAGCTCACTCTCAGAGGAAACCACTGCAACCCGGCAAAGAGGCTCTGTGAGCTCTGGGAGTCCCAGGTGACCAGGGAACGCGACTCCAGTACTGAGTCTTGAGAACAGATGCTTTGGGGAGGGCAGGAGGCGGGCCCAGAGCACCGCCTGAGAGGGCACTCTGGGGACAGCCCTTTCCTTCACAGTGACAAGGCCTCCATGTGCAAGGACTCCCTCCGTGTCTTCAAATGTGTGCGCACATCAATGTGAGTGTGCATATGTGCACACACACACTGCTGGGGAGGGAGGGAGGGAGACCTAACAGAAGACAGCACAGAGCACCGCAACAGCTACTCCGGGAGTGGGATTATGGACGCGTCCGTTTACACGTCTGGTTTTAAAGAGCAGGTTCTTCTCTGGGGTGTAGGACTCCACTGCGGTGCAGTAATGCAGGCCACAGAGAAAAGCCTGGGGGAGGCACAGAGGTGGCCTGAAGTCGGGAGCCAACAGGTCAGCAGACCAGAGAAAGAGACCCCGGCATCCAGGGCAAAGTGCCAGGAGAAAGCAGTTTGTGGAGAGGGTCAGACTTGGGGTGAGCTTAAATATAATTCCCAGTAGACCTCTCGAACGGACATACTGCCTCACTGAGGCTTCCACGGTGGCCAAAGACATTTTTATCACTGCTGTGCCTTCTAAATTTATATATATATATAGTATGTATATACATTTTATATATATATATGTATATATATAGAAAAATCTACATATGTGTGTGTGTGTATGTATATATATATACACACATACACACACACATAGATCTTCCTTTCTCACTGCAGAGGAGGACAAGCTTGTCATAGCAGGCCGGTCCTGGGGTCACAGTATTGCTGGCAGAGAGCAGCAGGCCAAGCTGGCCTGCACCCAGCACCCACAGGAAACTCACATATCGCAGCAGCGCTTCCTCTCCGAGGGCCCTCACCAGGCCTTTGGTGTCCATCTGCCCTAGCCTGAGCACGTAGAGTGGCCGCCCGTCTGCAGGGGAGAGGAGAGCAAGCTGTTACCAGCACGCCCCACCGAGGCAGGGGCCACACCATGAGGAACAGCCTTCCCGCAGCAGGGGAGCACCTGCCGCCACCTGCGAGGCTGTAGGCCCCAGCCCAGGAGCACGGCCCAGATCCCCCGAAGACGTGCTCTTCTGTGCTGCCGCTGAGCTGGACGCACTCTGCTATGCTGACAAGCAGCAGCTGGTTCCGCCATGGGGGAGAGCACCCAGCACTTCCCTCCAACAAAACAGCCGAAGGAAAACAGGCCACTGAGGGGAGAAGGCAGCCCGGAGACCTGGGGCAGCGCTGCTGGAGAAGGGAGCCCGCCTGCCCCAGCCCAGCCCCCCGTGGGGCCACAGTGCTGCTGGTGCTGAGCACCAGCTGAGTGCCTGGCGGCAGGCAAGGGACTGCTCCACACGCTCCATGAATACAGAGTTCCTTTAAAATGGCCTTCCTAAGGAAAAGGACTGTTTTTCATTTCATAGGTTGCTAAAAAAGTTAATGTCAGGACTGTTTTTGTTTTTTCCCTGTCAAGACTTTTTAAAAAGGTAGTTTTCAATTTCTACTCTAAGAACCAAAATAAATGAAAATGTTCTGGGAGTCACGAAGTCCACAGCGGCCACGACAGTGGCACTACACCTTCAGAGCCTGGAGCCTACTGGACTAAAGGACCCTAACTCATTACACGACCCGTCCCGCCAGCTCTGCAGAGGGGCGGGCAGACCCTGCCCCCCCCCCCCGCAGTGTTCTCTAGCCTCCTGCTGCGGGGAGATGAACTGGGGTAGCAGATCCATCCAGGCGGGGGACCCACACCCACCTCCTTTCCAGGCGGCCTGCCACCTGGGGAATCTCACTTCTGAGGATCTGGCCCTAGAACCATTTACACAAAGCAAAACGTTTTCTGAGCTTCCAAGTCTTAAAGAAAAGCAAATTTACAAAAGTTTCTTCTGACATTTAATAAGACACTTGTCAACCTCTCACTACCAAACTGATTAATCTTTTAAAGACTGGATCAGGAGGTAGAATAAATATAAACTCTAGGTTTCTAGTAAAAATTAATAAAGTTATAATTAATCTGGAGAGAAGCAAGACAAGTAGGAGCCACTCCATTTTGAAATGACTTGTTCAGAAGCAAAAGAGGGCGCCTCTCTCCCCCACGTGAGACCCTCTCTGCCCTGTGGAGCCCTGGAGCACGAGGAGAGGGACCCTGTGGCTGGGCAAGCACCCTCACAGGGTGGCCTGGCAGCTGCTCACTGAAACCCCTTCACTTTGGGTGCCTTCCTCAATCTACACTTCGTGCACTCACCAGAGCAGTGCTAAGTGCTGCATGGCTGCAATGAGGAAACCTAGCTGGACATTTTGCTGCAGCTATGAAGGTTTAAGCCACCGAAACTCCTGCATTAGCACAGCATTACTGAAAACATTACCCTCTGAGGTTTTGGTTTAATTGGTCAAACTAGACCCAACTGAACTAAGAAAGGAGTCAAGTCATTTGCCTCAGGGTGATGTAAATCCTCAAAGAGGAAGTGAACCGTTACAACCCCTTGCTGGCCACCCCCATGAAACTTTCCTCTCTCCAGCCAATTTGCTGGGGACAGCTTCCAAGTCCTCAGAGCCAGGAGGATAACGCGCTCATCAGCCTCGCACCCCCAGTTTTATGGCAGGACAGACAATGACAGAGGCACGGGGGTGCCAGGTTCACCCTACCTTTGTCATGGTGATGCCAGCCTCCTGCATAGTAGTCCTGCAGCACCTGCGGCGGGGTCCAGGTCTCCAGGATGTAGTCCACCTGGTGCTGCTTTCGCCAAGTTAAGGACTGACACATGATCTCCCTGGCTTTGTCAATATTAAAATCCCGAGCCCGTAAGAACCGAAGAATATGTTCATCCTTTGGGATCTAGGAAGAGGGAAAGATACTTCTAAGCAGTGTTAAACGTTAAGAGTTGCCGAGGGAAAACACCAAGTTGCTAAGGGAATAAAACTCCACAGTCCCACCCCTTGTCAGCTGTTACACTGTAAGAGCTGAGCTGAGCTGAGCGGCTTCCGAGGCTGAGAGCGTTTGCCTAGCAGTGCACAAAGCCCTGTGTGAAAGCCCAGCACCATCAAAAATAAGCAAACGGGCCAGGGATTTAGCTCAGCGGCCGAAGCGCCTGCCTGGCAAGCACGAGGTCGAGAGTTCGATCTCTGGTACCGCAAAAAAAAAAAAGGCAAACAGCTATTCCCAGAAAAAAAGTCTTTCCTGATGCTTTAGAAAACCATTATTAGCTGGGCATGGTGGCTCATGCCTGTAATCCCAGCACTCAGGAGGCTGAGGCAGGAGGATCGTTGCAAATTCAAAACCAGCCTGGGCTACAACGTGAACTCAAGGCCAGCCTGAACTGCATAGAGCGACTATGTCTCAAAAAAAAAAAAGAAAGAACGAACGAACGAACCAGCTTTATTAGTATAAATACTCTTTATAGTTTTCCTCTTTAGTTTCAGCAAAGCAAAGCAGAGGCATAATTTCCTCGCCCTATGCACTGCTCCCTGTGTGAAGTGTTATGATCTGAGCTCTTTTCTGTATCTGTGCTGCACTCAGTCTAAGAGTTGGACTGTGAAGCACGCTGGTCTGGATGGCGTGGCTGCATTGCTGAGGCACTGAACCCTCCGCTACCATCCATCGACAGGCTGGCTCCCTCCCCCAAGGAGCAAGACCAAGACTGTTCCCTACACAGGCTGCCAGGCCTGCAGACAGGAAGTGAGTGGGAGCAGGAGCCTGCTTGCTCTGCCCCCCTAGCAACACAGCTCAAAGCATGGGGCCTCGGAGGAATCCAGGCACAGAAGTGACTAAGAACATGTGTTGTTAGCCGGGTGTGGTGGCTCACGCCTATAATCCCAGCACTCAGGAGGCTGAGGCAGGAGGATCCTTGTGAGTTCAAGACCAGCCTGGGCTACAGAGTGAGCTCAAGGCCAGCCTGAACTGCATAGCAAGACCCTGTCTCAAAAAGACAAGAAAAAAAGAAAAGAACATGGGTGCTGAGTTCAAATCACAGCCCCACCACTCGCTAGCTGTGGGACTGCGGGGAAACTGCTTAACTTCTCTGTGCCTGACACGGCAGCACTCACCTTTAGGACTGTGAGTTTTAGCAGATTTTGGTGAAGAGCTGAGAACAGCGACGACCACAAGTTCAGCCTGCAGGCAACAGTGACTCTCCCGAGGCTGTTTCCTGGCCACTAGCCCTAGCGGTCCTCAGGACTGACAAGCAGGGAGCTGGCTAGTTACCTGGAACACCTAGTCTCCTCAACTAGACACTGCCTGTAACTAGCGAGCCACATGAACAAGCCCTGCTTGCTGTGTAAGCTTAACCACACAGACCTAACCACTTTCAAGGCTTCCATCTCACCTAAGACCTCACAACTACAGCTCAAATACTTCTCCTCTCTGACAAATCTCTGATCCCTTCCAAACTACCTTAAAATTAAAATGAATGCCTGAAAGATAACGCTTTTTGAACTTTGCATCTATTTCCAAGCTCGACCCATTCTCAGTAAAGCTGAGCCACTTACATAAGGGAGGCATCCTAATGGCTAAAAAGGCTCCAGGGCCACACAGGCACCACGACCTTTAGGTGGGAAGGGGCATATCTCATGGCAGCAGCTGGGAACAGTCACCCTCCTGGGAACCAGGAATGGGCTGAGAGACTGCAGGGTTACACACAGACATCACTGTCACACCTGGAGCCTGACACTCACTTTGCCTTTGTGGGTCTCCTGCAGCCACTGGCGAAGTCGGATAAGGCAGCTCTCTTGCAGTGGAGTCAGATCGCCCAGGTATCTTTTGATGTAGTCTGCATCTAGTTTGTCTGGAATACAAACCACACGGCATTACTTACAACGCGGAGCTCTGGATCTCCGGCCCCCAGAATCCTGCTCGGTGCAGTCACCGAGTGGTCTCGGAGGCTAGAAGGGAGAGGATACGGGGCGCACCAGGATTCGTGCAGCTGCCCTCGAGAGCTTGAGGGAAGCTAGGCCAAGAAACCGATAAACCACAGGAAAGCTTTCTGACCCAGTCACCTTTCCCTCATCAACAATGAGTTAGCAGTGTCTGCAATAATACTCAATACCACCTGTGATAGAATGCGGGCTAGAATAGATATACAAATGCAGCTACATTGATCTTACACAGCCAAACTGGGCACAGTAGTACACGCCTATAATCTCAGCTATTCCAGGGGCTGAGGCAAGAGGGGCACAAGTTCAAGGCCAGTGTGGGTGACTTAGCAAAGCCCTATCTCAAAATTTTAAAATTTTTTTTTAAAAAAGAGCTGGGGCCAGGGATTTAGCTCAGTGGCACAAGCGCCTGCCTGGCAAACACAAGGTCGTGAGTTCGATCCCCAGTACCGCAAAAAAATTTAAAAATTAAAAAATTAAACAAATAAATAAAGAGCTGGGGGTGTAGCTCAGTGCTCCCCAGGTTAAGTGCTCAGTAGTGCAAAAAGTTATTTGTGTTCAAGAACACAAGAAATCTTCACCACAATAAAGTAACATAAAATGGAAGGATAAGGCAGGAAAAAAAATACAACAAAGAAAACTTCACATGGTGAAAAATAAAACCTCCCAACAGCCCCCCAAGTTAACAGTGATCTACTGAAAGCAGACAAATGGCACAGTATAGTTGCAGAGAAAACATAAAAATTAAATGCTGCTCCTTTAACAAAATTTCCAAGTGGCGGAATTTGTTTTCTTATTTTTCCATGTTTTCTGAAGTCTTTATAATGGGACATTATAATAAAAATGAAAGATTTGTGCTTGAACCAGATCTCCTGGGCACAATTCCAGCCCTGCCACTTTATGGCTATGTAAGTCCCACGACCTCTCTGTGCCCAAATATAAGAATGAGGAGCTATTGCATTTCTCTCGTAAAAGGACCTGTTATTAAACAAATATGCATCCCGTGCTCTGGACAATACCAGCACACAGTAAGTATAAAACGATGATGGAATTCTGTACTGAAAGGATTGTTTTCTTAACATTTACTGAAGGTAATTTGGCTAATATAAATGTAAAACATTTCTAATCTCAATGAAAGATTAACTAGAAATCACCTTTCCTGCTTATTGCAAGAAATCTAATAAAATATAAATGAGTATTTTATATAAGCTGAAGACAAGGAAACTAGATCAGAAACAAGAGGTGGTGGCCCTTTGTCCATAGAGCATCTATTGTCCCAAGGAAGCAAAGATGGGCAACGTGGTGGAGAGGAAAAGACCCTAAATGACCCCTGTGTCCTGCCCAGAGAACAAAGAACCTTCCGGACTCACCATCGGGGGTTCCTGCCATGGGCTCGGACACCCCGCCAGGGTTGCTGAGGGCCTCACTGCTCAGCCCCTCCTTGAGGCCAGTATCTGGGAGGACGGCAGCTGAGGACGCTGCCTGGGTCTTGCTCGAAGACACTGCCTCGGAAGAGAGTCCAGGGGAGGGAGGCGTCCAGCGGGGCACGAAGGTGATGCCTTCCTCCTCTAGCTGACGAAGGTAGTATTCGATGATTTCTTTCCCCTTAGAAGAAAATGTGAAGGTGAGTGTACAATCAGGATTCAACTCCCCCACTCACTGGTTTAGAGCACACAGGACAGCACTGGCCCCTCGGGGACAGCACTGGCCTTGTGCTCCTGAGGCTCTGGGCTCACATCCCAGAACAGCCAAGAGAAAACAAAACCACTACAGGTTTCACGGCAGGGGCGTTTTGTTTTTCTGAATTATTTTACTTTTCTTCCTCCAAAGCTTTAAGACACAGTATCTGAATTTTCATACGGCTAATTTAAAACCCTCATTTACCAACATGCTTTATGGCCCAACCCAAATTCAAACATAAGGCTCTGAAAATCAAAGGTCCTCCCCAAGGCAGGCCATCACCCACACTGACGGGCTGTGCCCTGCTCCCACTTCAGCTGCTCCCAGCAAGACCAAGCACAGAATGCTGGGGCAAGGAGCCGCCTCCCTGTGCCCCTAACTCCACCAGCGACACTTATGTCGGGAAGAGGCTGGGGCAGGGGATCAAAGCGCTTCCTCTTTGGAAATGGCTGAGCAGCCCTGGCTGACTCATTCCCAACTTTCCAAAGGACAGTGGGCTCAAATGATCTTCCTAGAGAAACTCTTGCCCCTCCTGCCATAAAATCCCAACAGACTCACTTTTTTAATGTTGCTGGTATACTGTTTCATTGCAATTTTTTCCACTGTACTTTCAAAACCAAAGAAGGACTTGATATCTAAACTTGCAGACTGCTCAAAACAGGTCCAGTCTTCATTCTCAGGATGAACCTGCAGGTACAGAAAAAGGCACACCCTCGCACCAGCAGCTGGCTGACAAGCTGTGTCTGCTCCTCAGGTACCTGACTAGTGATGCTAGTACTATTATGAGAGGAGCAGATGGAAAAATCACATGGAGAAATTCAAATTCCCTAAAAAGTCCCAATTATAATCCTAAAATATTCTAAAAAGGACCATAAAAGTGTGCTTCACCCCCAGTCTCAAGAGGTTCACTCGGCTCATTCACCACAGGAAGCAGCACCCTTCACTAGGAACAAAACAAAGACCCCTGCCTTGTGCCACAGATAGTCTAACGGGGAGGTAGACATTAGCCGTGAACATAAAGCTGAGAAAATTCAACAGTAGGGAGGTGGGGGTGGGGGCAGGAAATCGCAGCAGGCGGCATCACGCCATGGGGGCCCAGGCAGAGTCCTCAGGGGAGCAGGCCTTGTGTCCAGGGAACAAGGAGGTGGCAGCTTTGCACAATGAAGCAGGGACAGCAGGGAGTGAGCAGCACAGAACGCGGACCTCAGCAGCAGTTATAAAGACCATGAGGACTAGGGAGAGGCCACCAGGCGCTGAGCTAAGAAGTGACACGAACTGACACAAACCTCTAATGCATGGCGTGAGGTTCGGCTAAAGGCAGAAGTGGAGACCTAGCAGGTTATTCTAACTAAGGAGACACTGGTGATAAGACCGGTTCTAGTCTTAGAGATACACAGTATGTTGGCCTTTCAAAATACATTTCTAAAGAATTAAGAGTGGGACACACAGAGAAGTCAGATTTAAAAAGAAATCAAAGTAGCACTTGGCTGACTTAACTGTCACAACAAAGCAACGCACAATTCTCCGGTAAAGCAAGCCTGCTACGCTGCTGAACCCACCAGTCAAAGATGAGCGACAATATCTGGTGTTTACAACAGAGGTCAAACCAGCCCAGAAGCTGCCAGCCGCTGTGCTCCTGCCAGCCTGTGCCCAGGGCCGAGTACTCACAGAGTAGCAGCAGTGCTCGTTAATGATGACCCGGTTAGAAAAGGTCTCATTGTGGGCCTCGATGTGCAGAGTTCGTTCTCGAGAATTCAGTGAGTTTTTCTGGACAAAGTAAACGTAATCAACACCTGCAATCTTTAAGAAGGAAACAGAGAAAAAGAGCTCCTTAGTAAGACCCAGCGGCAGAGGCCCAAGCAGAAATTCACTGGGACTCTGGGCGCGCGGCCGGCTCATGCGCTCTTCCCCATCACCTTCTTCAGCAGCCTGGGCGCATCTATATCCAGTTTGCAGCGCCTCTCAATGACATGAATGGCCCCATCTTCACTCCTAAATTCATTCACAGTGTCACTGTCGACAAACATCGGAATCAACGGACACGTAGGGAACCTCCTTTCATAGGCCTATGGATCAAAAAGAAAAAAAAAAAAAAGCCAAAAGAGAAAGTGAGTGAAGCCCCAGTTTGCTAATCTATGGTTGCTACAGAATAAGAACATTTCTCAACAGATGCCGACAGGCTGCATCGGAACTGTGCCTTAAATCTGTAGCTTTTTCATTCAAAAGGAACAGACGCTCTGTGTCATTGGCAATTTCAAAAGACGTCAATTCTGTCCACACAGATACACGCTGAACATAATTCCTACTAAAATCCCAGGAAAAATCTTCTGTCACTAGAAGTAAGATTATTTTAAAATTTGCATGGAAAGCAAAGGAACTAGAATAGTTTGATATTTAAAAAGAACAAACTGGCTAGCTGGGGGTGGTGGTGCACACCTGGAATCCCAGCACTCGGGAGGCTGAGGCGGGAGGATGGTTGTGAGTTTGAGAACAGCCTGGGCTACAAAGTGAGCTCAAGGCCAGCCTGGACTGCACAGAGACCCTGTCTCAAAAAGACAAAAAAAAAAAAAAAAAGCAAAAACACAAAACTGGGAAACTCACTTAATACAGTAAGTACTAAGGCTCACTATATAGCTACAATTACATGGTCTTGCTATAAATCAAGCAAGTACACTCACCTGATTTTTTTCCCCTTTTTGGTAAAAAATTAAATTAAACAAAATTAAATTAAACAGAATTAAAAACCTTTACTCTGCTAAAGTCCCTGTTAAAGAATGAAAAAACAGACTGGAAGAAAATAGTCACAAATCACACTGATTGATAAGCAGCATTCACTGAATACAGCTAGCACTATACAGTTAGCAGTACTGGAGCTAAAAATGGTTGTGATTATGTCTGATGTCCTGGGCTCAACCCCTAGCATCAAAATAAAAATAAAAATTATAAGTGGGGGAGAGAAAAAGGTTAAGATAGTAAGTTTTTATGATATGCTTTACCACATTTTTTTAAAAATTCAACTGTTAAATCCAACTTGAAAATGCACAAAAGATAGGGCTAGCCATCTCACCACACACAGAGTGCAAATAAGTACATAAGGAAATGGTCATTAGAGAAATTAGCTATTAGAGAAATGCAAATTCAAACCACAAGGAAGTAACACCATAGCCCTGTCCGAATGGTTAAGAGACAGACAGAGAGTAACAGCAGACACTGGTAGCGGTGAGGAGAAACAGGATCGCTCAGACGCTACTGATTAGATTATCACGGCATGTAAAGTGGTACATCCACTCTCTAACAGCCGGGCATAGCGCCTTGTACACATATGCTTTTGATGATTAGCAAGGACCCAAGGAAAGAAGAGTTTCCTGTTTCTAGAAAAACTGAGAAAATAGTAGCGTATCACTCAAATACACGCTGAGCACACGTGGCATTTTGGCACCAGGGTGGGTTCCAGCAGCCTCCCTGGTGTTGTGCCTCGGGGAGACACAGCGGGATCTACAAGAGGAGGACATGTACACAAAGTCAGCACTGGGTATGTGTGGCCTGACTTTTCACCAGACTGAGACTGGAGGACAAGCAAAACGCACCCTATTAATATTTCTGGTTTCACATTAAGAAACCACAGTGAAGTGGACAATAAAACTGAAAGTTCCTACAACAAAATTTTGGTTGATTTCAAGACAGGAAATAAACATACATACATACGTATGTACATGCATGTACATGTGCATGTGCGCGCGCGCGCACACACACACACACACACACACACATAACTCACTTACCCTCCCAATTAAAGTGTGGTATGTACGGGGGAAACAACCCCCAGAACACAGCATCAACACAGAGCCCAGCAAGGGCTCTCCTGGGCATCTACCTCAGAGCAACAGTCGTGTTCACACAGAAACCAGCACACAGCTGTTTAGAGCAGCCCCGCTCATCATAAATAACCCCAACGTGGAAATAACCCAGACAGCCTTCAACCAGTAAATGACTAAACTGTGCTCCATCCCCACCACAGAACACTACTCACTGATGAAAAAGGATGAACTACTGGGGCCAGACATGGGAGCACATGCCTGTAGCCGAAGGCACTTGGGAGGCTGAGGCAGGAAGATTGCTCTCCTGTTCAAGGCCAGTCTGGCTTATACAATGAATTCAAGGTTAGTCTGAACTACATTTGAAACTGTCTCAAATAAAACATAAAAATAAAAAACTATTGCACAACTTGGATGAATCTCCAGAGTATTACCCTGGGCAAAAATAGCCCAAACAACTACATATTAGGTAGTTACACGTATGAAGGTTTTTTGTTTTTGTTGTTGATTTTTCAAAGAAAAGGTCTGACTATGTGGTCAGAGCTAGCCTTGAACCTGCTACATAGCCCAGGCTGGCCTCAAATTCATAATCTTCCTCCTGAGCTCCCCGAGTGCTGGGATCACATGCATCTGGTCTACAAACACATTCTCTTTTCTTTTTGTCAGTGCTATGGTTGACCCTAGGATTTTTATACTGAGCTCTCTGCCCATATGTCCAGTGCCAAGTACCACGGTGCCAGCCTGTGCTTAAACGTGATACCCTCCTGACTCAGATTCTCAGCTAGGATTACAGGCAGCAGCCCCAATTCCGCTGAAACACTCCTGAAAAGACAAAATTAAGAGAAACTGAAAACAAACTCATGGTTGCCAGGAATTAAGGTGGTTGTTCTTTATGGCCACGAGAGGGCAGCGATAGTGACCCCTGGGAACTGTAGCGAGACCCGCCTCCTGACTGCTATGCTAGTTTTGCAAGATGTCACCAAAGGGGGCTCTGGAGGGGCCGAGTTCCAACTGTACAAGCGCTGCAGACACAGGAAGAAGAAAGCCCTAGCGTAAGAAGCGCAAGGGTGAGCAGAGTCACCCTGCAGCCAGCACTAAGAGTGGCCCCCACTGCACAGACACAGGAGGAAACAAGAAGTAGCAAGCCCTGAGGCAGCATGTGGGAAACTTCTCCTGGGGCTCTGAGTGTTGTACCCCAGTGTCACTTAATAACCACAAAAGGAATGACAGAATTTTAAAAATCAGCATTTTTACAGCCAGGCATGGTAGCGCACGCCTGTAATCCCAGTATTCAGGAGGCTGAGGCAGGAGGGTCATTGCAAGTTCAAGGCCTGAACCGAATAAGGAGACCCCGTCTCAAAGACAAAAAAATAAAAAGAGATCAGCTACCGATGTATAGGAACTGATGTAGGTGAGAATCATCAATGGGCACTACTCAAAAGTGGTCAGAAGAGTCTGCGACAGTCTCGCAGATTGTCACCCTGTAGACCACTACTTACAAAGAGACTACGGTCCCTCTATGAGGGAAAGGTTGAGTAGGCACCACCCGAACCAAATGACGGACACAGGACCAGTGGTGAGATAACCTGACGGGGGAACCGAGGCACACATGACCCGTGCAGCCTTGCGAGAACAGGAACAAGATGGGGGGAAGGGGAAGGAGAGAGAGGGTCAGAGTCTCAAAAGATGGAGAAAAAGCTTGAAAATGTCTGGAATCTAAAGAAACAGGGCTGCTCAAACCAATGATCCATTAGCTCTTTTACATGGAAGAAAGGGGACCACGTGTTACATATTAAACAGTAACCTATCATGCTATCGATGTAAAATTTCTTGGGTGGGATACTTATCCCCATTATGTGAGAACACACTTCAGCACCTAGGAATAAAGTGCACAATATACACGACTTCCTTTCCAACGCTTCTACTAAAAAAAGTGTGTCTGTGTTTGAGAGAGAGAGAGAGAGAAAGAGAGGGAGAGAAAGAGAGGGAGACACAGACACAGAGACAGACAGAGACAAAGGAGATGTATTTATCTGGGTGAAATGTGAACAGGTGGTTCACTGCCTTTTTCTACCAATTTTTTAAAAATGAAAATCAAAGTTGGGTATTTCCCCAACTTTGGAAAATAGCAGCTTTAGAAAAAGAAGTCCCCATGTGGAATAAAAACTACAAATCAAGAGAACCACCTACAGTTTTCACTGTCTTTAGCATGTGACTGATTAAATAAAACACGCCACATTTTGCACATGGAGATGAGCACACGCTGGCCTGCCAAGCTCTCCCAGCCCCGGTGTGCAGGACAAGCTCACCTTCTGCCAGCCCTGTCCCCAGCGCTAGCTCCTAGGCTGGAAGGAGAGAGCCAGCAGCCCCAAAGGGAGGCAGCAATGTGGGTGTTCACAGGAAGCGCCCTCTGCTTTTGAGACTCTGTAAGCCCTGGAACACAGCAGCAGGCCTCTCATTTTGATCTCTGCACAGGAGAACCCAGCTTTCCAATGCTTCCCAGGCTCACGTCACTGCCAAGAGAGCAGCAGCAATTCCCAGTGGCTTTAGCAGTTTGAAAACTCTCTGTGATATTATCCAGCCATTCCCTAACACGCCCAACATTCACAGAAACAAAATCAAGACAGGCTAAAACAAAATGAACCCCCGCAGAAACAATTTCTCCAGAGGAAGAATATTCTTCAGTGTCTCCATTTTAAAAGAAAACTTACAAGCTGGGGATTTAGCTCAGCAGCATAAGCGCCTGCTTTGCAAGCTTGCGGGTTGTGAGTTCAATCCCCGGTACCAATATAAATAAATAAATAAAAACTTACTTTTGTAAGAGAAAACTACTGTAATCACTTGTCTACTAGTTAACACAGCAACAGTTTCAATAGTAAAAACCAAAGGGCCGCATCAACTTGCCCAGGGAGGAAAGCTGCCTTCTGGGCAAACAGCCTCCTCACCACTGCTCTTCCCCTTCAGAGGATTTCTGAGCTTACAATTCGGAAGCCTGGCAACAGCATTTTCAGTTTTTTAAACAAACTTTTGAATGCAATTTTGACATATTAAAAGCTAGCACTGTGCTAAATAAAACCATATTTTAGTGAAGGGATTTCAGCTTGAGAATTAGTGAGCTGAATGCTGCATTCTGCCAAGAAATTTCATTTAAAGGACCAAGCTCTAAATTGAACCACGCTCATCCCCAACTTAGCCAGCAAGGCAAGCCAGCCATTCTCATACAGCTGAGAGTCTGTGGCACTAGGCATAACCATCAAACTCATTTATAAGCAGATTTCATTTTACCCTTCAAAGAATCAGTAGTGAAAAAAACTACGCCTCGAATCTCCTTTTAGCAGTTACCAGGGCACACAAAAACTAATGCTCAACAATCAAGAAAATGCGACAAACCCACTGGGCTCTTCATCCCAGCACTAAAAAGGCAGAGGCTGGGAGGCTGGTCCTGAGTTCAGGGATAGCCTGGGCTACAGAGGGGACTCTGTCTCAAAAACAGAAAAGAAAGCAAACAAAAAAGAAAAAGTGTGGAAAACTAACGCCAGTCCTCAAACGTCAAGTTCTATGATTTGCTGATCGTCAGGGAGGCATCAGTCACAGGCAGGCCCCGTGGAAATGATCCCGGGAATGAACAGTGCTGCACAGACACAGCCATATGCTCTAACTAGAGAGGTTACAATAAAAAGGGAGCTGACAGGGGAGGAAGCGACTGACAGACACACATGAACTCTGTGCTGGCGCTAACTGGGCTAAAGCCATGACAAAACCACTTCAGGCTGGACTGGTTTTAATTGGCTCTTCTGAGAGAACACATGTATACAGGGCCATCAACAGAGGCAGGTTGGGAGAAGGAACTCAGGGCTGGGGATTTAGCTCAGTGGCATAAGTACCTGCCTGGCAAACACGAGGTCTGGGGTTCGATCCCCAATACCAAGAAAGAACACAAAAGAGAAGGAACCCAGAGTGAAACAGGGCCCTTCAGGAGGAGTACCAGCAAAGAAAAGGGAGCAGAACTCAGACCAACTCCAGGGAGGCCTTTCAGACCTGGCTATGAGACGACTCACTCAGAAGCCAGCTGAACTGCAAGAGGGGACACGACTAGCAGCTTCACACACCATGTTCTATTGCTGCAACACGAAGCAAAGGAACAGGCAGCTAAGACGCTGAGAGGGACCCTGCCTGAGGAAGATAGCATCTGACCACAGGTCAGGCCCTGGTGGGCACTGATGTCCTATCCCTGCTCCCTGACAGAAGGCCACTAGAAGAAACTACTGGCACTTTTGTTCAGCTCCCTAATAAACTCAAGTTTCAAACAACTATGCTAGTAGTGAATACTTGAATTCACAATTAATACAGTATTAATAGAAACTAAAGCTCATAAAATTTGAGCTCTTTTAAAGAAGAGCTATGATCCAGTTACAGTGCACTTCATTTTACACCCGAATCCCTCCTGTGGGCCCCACCACAGCAGCCCTTCCCAGACCAGCTGGGCTCCGGCAGCCCTGGAGGGCGCAGCACTCATCAGGGGAGTGAGAGCTGAACCAGCTCTGGAATGTCTACCAGGGAGATCGAATGAAAAATGAGTGCTATTCTGAAACTAAAAACAGAAATACATAAAAATTTGATACTCTCCAAGTCATTTCTTCTATGATCAAACATGTTCAGTTTACATTATGAACTTATCTTAGAAGATCTCAAATTCTATGATACTGACAACCTTTTTTCAGAGGTAAGACTGTGCCCGAAAAACTAAGACTGAACCCTAAAATCAGCCTGTGGGGTGTCAGGTTTAAGGAATGGCACCCCAGGACTTCATGGTGGAGGCCAGAGGAACTCCCGAGAACGGCACACTCTGCTAGGAAGTATGTCCGCAGCAGGGTAAGGCGGGATAGTGACTGGAGCGCTGGGAAGGGACCGACCGTGCAAGGGAAATACAGATGGAAAATGTGTGCTCACACAGCATGCTCCAAGTGTTTGCAATTCCCAGCATTCTAGGCATTCTGGCCAGAAGCACATTCCTTCTCCATCTCCTTCCCAAAGCCCACTCTATCTATTTCACAATGGTACAAACCGGTTTTACCTTACAAAGGAGCCACTGCAGTGTTCCCACAGAGGGACAGGAAGGCCTTGGTGAGGCTGAGGGGACATTACGCATCAAGACACTGGTCGCTCTTGTTCACATACCCATTCCTCTGCTTACGGCTGTTTTGCACTGCTGGGGATTGAACCCTGGATGTCCACAGGCCAGGGAAGCAATGATTTACATTCTCAGTTGCACAATTCTAACAAGATGTATTTGTGCTAGTGGACAGGAGAAAGAAAGTTCTACACTTCTTCTACAATACTCAAACTTCCAGGCAAGGTGTATGTCCAGTGAGTCTACCTTACCACCCTCTCTGACACACTTCCTTCCACATGACTTGGTTAGCAGACAACAGCAGTAACACAGCCCTAGCAGACCTAGCAAACCCCTCCCCACCAAGTTAAAAGACCTCACACATGGAAGTGTCCATGCCGGAGCTGGGCATGTGGCTCAGCTCACATGAGGCCCTGGGTTCCATCCCCAGCAAACCCTCCTCACCAGAACGTGTGGGTTCCATAGAGAGGTCACCAATCCAGTTCATCCACATTAAGGTATTTTTAGTGTCAAACGACAAAAACAACACCAACACTAAAAACACTATCACATAACAGATTTCTCCTGGACTCTTACTAACACTCGGCCACCCCACAGGTTGCAGGCCTCCATACAGAAGGGCAGTGTTCTCGTAGCCCACAGGCAAGGCACATGAGTGAGCTCGACCCTCAATCACTGACACGGTCTCCTCCTGAAAGTGCCAATAACTGGTATAACACCATTCCAGCCACGCTGAGATGTTCTTCCATGTATTTACTGGCCCTTTGGGTCCTAGAAACAAGTAGCAGGAACCCCATCCCCCGTCCTCAATCAGAGAGCAAAGACACAGAGCGGTGGGCACAAAGAGGCAGCAGGCAAGGACACCAACCAGCACCCACACAGCACCGGGTGGGCACTGCATCCCTGCACTCCCACTCCCAGGGACAGCAGTGTGACTCCACACAGGACCATGTCCTGCCACAATAATCCGCGCTCACGGGTATAGTGAAGTGCACATCAGTACTTCACTGTATGCAGCAGTTTCACAGCTTCCAAGCAGCTGAACAAAATGTGCATGAAAACAAAGAGTTATGCTCACAAGAAAAATAATCATCTAGGAGACTGGGGATTTAGCTCAGTGGCGTAAGTGCCTGCCTGGCAAGCACAAGGTTGTGAGTTCGATCCCCAGTACCAAAAAAAAAAAAAAAAAAAAAGAAGAAAAAAAAGAATCATCTAAATCAACTGAAAGATTAGCACGTTTCCATGGGGCTATAACAAGATGCCCTCTGTGTCTCACCTTAGATGAAATGCTCTGGGCTGACCCAGGTTAAAGCCACAGGTGAGGACTCCTCAGCTCTCTAAACCAGTAAGCAGCCATAACCGCACAGCTGAAACCCTGCTTTAACAATATCATCTTGAAGTACTTGTGATATATTCCTCTTCAAGAATTTTCAGGCTCGACCACCAGGAAATTTCTGTTAATACTAATAGAATGACCGGGCATTACTGAACTTTGAAATAAAATTCAAGGTATAATCTGGTATGCTTGATTAACTGCACCCTCAGCAAGTGAATTTCAATTAGAAAGATTGGGCTCACACCAGTGTTAAGTGTCTGTCCTATTTCTGAACACCCCACGCCTGTGGGCCCGACGTCAGCCTGGGGGCTCCCTGCTCTACGGGTTTCACCATCCGGAAGGTAATCGGCCCAGACACTTCCGAGCCGCTCGCCTGGGCCCACGTTCCCTTAGGCACCATCCGCCGGTCACACGGGGCTCAGTCAGAAGGGTCCCAGCACCCTCAGAGCTGCAGCAACTTTTTTATTCATTCCGAACATCTTGTGAAAGTACTGTGTCCTAATAACTCTGTGACATTTGAAAAAATACATTTCAACTGAAGAAAAAATGTTTTATTCTTCAACAACTATGATTATTTATAAGGTTATGCAATGCTAACGACACTGTACATCTGTCAAAATCCACATGCATACACAGTGCAAAAAGAAAACTATTTTTAAACTACTTTTACAGTTCAGTTCAAAATAATGTTATTAATATTGGTTCATCACTTTTGACAAATACACCACACAAGATGTTAAAAATAGGGGAAACTGTAAGGGGAAAAAAATGAATACATGAAAACTCTCTATACTATCTCTGAATTGTCTATGAACCTAACATTTCTCTAAAATGTTAAATCTACCACATATGAAAAAGCTGGACATGGTGGTGCACGCCTGAAATCCCAGCACTCTGGGAGGCTGAGGCAAGAACACACCTCAAGTTTGAAACCAGTCTGGGCATTTTAGTGACTTAGGCCCTCAAAGATGAAAAGGATTGGGGATGTAGCTCAGTGCGAAGGCCCTGGATTTAATTCCCAGTGGAAGGAAGGAAGGAAGGCAGACAGGCAGGGAAGGAGAGAGGGAGGGAGGGAGAAGGGGGAGTGAGAGGTAGAGAGAGAGAGAGAGAGAGAGAGAGAGAGAGAGAGAGAGAGAGAGATCAAGCAGTAATTTGGCCAAAGTTAAAAACTGATTGATTCGTGTTAAAAAGAAAACAGAACGCAAGCGCATGGTCATGAGTTTGATCCCTGGTACCAATAAAAAAAAAAAAATAGAAAAGAAAACAGAAACTGAAAGCCAGTGTCTAACTGCAGGATGAGACCCTCCCCCCATGAACAGCATTTTTTTTTTTTTTTTTTGTCTTTTTGAGACAAGACTCTGTGCAGTTCAGGCTGGCCTTGAGCTCACTTTGTAGCCCAGGCTGGTCTCGAACTCGCAACGATCCTCCTGCCTCAGCCTCATGAGTGCTGCGATTACAGACAGGCATAAGCCACCACACCCGGCCCATGAATAGCATTCTTGAGGAGAAACAAGTCAGAAGAGAGATTACCCGACCAACGTGGTATACAGTCTATTACACCATAATTATGCAACACAATTCACACAGACAAATGCATTCATAGGTATAATCTTTCTATGAAATGAGGGTTTCTCCTCATTTTAAAATGAAATGGAAACTCAAGAGAGGCAAGCCAGGATCTGAATGGGTCTGCCCCTCCAGCCAGGGAGCATCTGATTTCAGAGCGTTTGCTAGGGAAAGACCCGGCTGCCGGTTCCAGTCACACCACCAACAGCGCACTGGGGAAAGCTGAGCTCATGCAGCTTCAGTCTCTTTACCTCCAACTCGCAGCACTGTTCAAAGAGTGAAGGTAAAGCACTCAGCCAGCCCTGACAGAATGCACAGTACTCCACCCGTGTGGCTGTCTGCTGCTCCACACCAGCTCCTCTGGGGAAGAAAGCACAGAGGAGAAAGTAAAGACTGCCAGTCCAACAGAAGAGGAGCCAGCTGAGCTCCGAACAAAACAAAGAGGCCACATAGCACAAACAGCTCAAAGACAGCTATTGCTGGGCATAGAGGCTGAGGCAGGAAGACTGCAGTGCCAGCATGGGCTACACAGTGAGTTTAAGACCAACCTGGACTAACAGTGAGTCTTGTCTCAAAAACGAAACAGATAAAAACAAAACACACACATGCGGCTGGGGATTTAGCTCAGCAGTGTAAGCGCCTGCCTTGCAAGTGTGTGGTCATGAGTTTGATCCCTGATACCAATAAAAATTTAACACACATGCATGCACACACGCGCGCGCGCACACACACACACACACACACACACTTCTAAGCTTTTTTGTTTTGTTCTTGTCTTTTTGAGACAGGGTCTCGCTATGCAGTTCAGGCTGATCACAAGCTCACTTTGTAGCCCAGGCTGGTCTCAAACTTACAACAATCCCCCTGCCTCAGCCTCCTGAGTGCTGGGATCACAGGAGGGTGCCACTGTGACCCTCTAAGCTCTTCATTAGGCACTGAGCTCTCCTACTATACTTTGGAAATGCACCAATAAAATCCATGTGTTCACCAAACTAAAATGCCAATTAATATCCCGTGACCCTAAAAGCATGAGATGTAAACCTCATGCGGCTTTTATTGGAAACCAGTTGTTTTAAGTTTATAATTAGACAGCTCTAAACCAGATCTGGTGGGCCTGTAACCCCGCTATGCAGGAGGCTAAAGCAGGAGGGTCACAAATTCAAGCCCAGCCTTGGCAACCTACGGAGCGAGCCTCCACTTCAAAATAAAATAAAAAAGAAAAAAAAGAATTAGCCAACCAACAATGTTTTTTAGAAATGAGCCAAGTATAAATAACGGCATATGGATCTCTTTCCTTCTGTAAGGAAAAGGCCAACAGAAGATAGGAAAATGATTTCAATTTAGGCACGGAGACCAAAATATTCCCTTTGTAACATGAACACAGGAAAGGCATGCCGAGGGGCGCTATCTACCTCACTGATTAGCTACGTGACACTCCGCTGCTGAAAGCAGAAAATATGGCCCTGAACATAAAAAGGACTCAAGCAACCTGGGATGTCTTCAGAAAGCAGGACAGGGGGATTAACAAAATGTCCTCCAAAAAGGTTCCAGGTTGCAAGTGGCCCTGAATTAGGCTGCTGTGAATGAAAACTCTTGCCACAGAATGAAGGAACACAATCTAGTGGGAAGAGAAAGAATTTACCTCAGGAGCACAGTTGCTGGGCTCCATGGTGGCCCAGATAAATGTCAACTCCCACTGCCCCAAGAGGAGTGGTCTACTGTTCTGGGGACAAAAGCCCTCTGGGGCCACCCCACCGACTATGTAGCACAGGCACACTGGGCTCTGCGGCCTCGGCTTCCTGGAGGGTGCCACCGCCCTGGGAATGGAAGCCAGGCCTCAGGCTCGCTAGGCCTGCTCCACCGCTGAGCCGCTCCCCAGCCACTTGCATTTTGGAGACAGGGCCTGCTACACCACCCAGGCCACCCTTGCGCTCGCCACCCTTGGACCCGGCTTCTCCAGGAGCTGGGATTACAAGCATGGGCCGCTGCTGCCACCCCAGCTCCACTACTGTACACCCATGTTCTTAGCGACTCTCCACCCGACTCCCTCCCACCATGCATACAACCCAGCTGGCCACATGTCCTCCCAGCACGGTCAACTTAAAGAGTAAAAGAGAGCCTCCCTCTCAACGGACCCTGACTGAAATCCCAGCTGGGCTGCCCAGAAGCTGTAGCCTCCAGTTGGAGAGAACAGAAAGACTGAGAACCTGGGGCAACCTTCTTACTGCATGGCAGGGAGCCAGATCAGACCAGACACTTCAGAGAGGGAAGAGGTTAGAGGGAGCGAGAACACACTGCAAAGTGGCTCCGGGGGATCACAGAGCACGCCTGCTGCAGCCCACTGTCGGAAGTGCTAGGAGGGCGCAGCAGGCAGCAGCGGGCCCGCCTGCTCCAGGCTGCAGCACGATGCACTCAGCTCTCACCAGCCTCGGCATGGCCTGTAGCAAGCACCCTAGACCTCGTTGCCAAATCTGTAAAGGGGGATAAAAGAAGAGCCTACCCGCAAAGTTAGTTAGAAACAGTTAAGTGAGATAGTAAGCCTTCCTTAAATGCTATCTGTTGTTTTCAGACCTTCTGTACCTTAGGTGTTTTGTAAAAGGTGGCTCAGTGGTAGCATTCTGGTCAGCCACAGCAGAGCCCAGGATCCTCTTGCTGGAATGTCATCTTCTCCCTCATCAGACCAGGCACTCTGAGAGCAGAGAGTGTAGAACACCACACGCTCCAGAGCCAGCACAGCGGAAGGAGCTGTGCCCGGTACCCAGGAAATGAGGAGACGCCAGGTGGCAGCCTGGTGCTCTGCTCAGAGACTTGCCACCCCCAGCGACATACGGCTCTTTGCCTCCTTGGTACATGACTAATATTGTCAAACTAAACTGCCTTAAAAGTTTTAAATTGTTAAAGCTAAGAACATGATACCGTTGTATTTAAGCATCTTACCATCATTTATAAAGCATTCTAGAATGTTCTTCATGATGAGGAAAACAAGATGGTGAGACTACAGATTTTCTTTAATCTCTTCCATCTGCTGACATTGGCTGATGCACACAGTGTGAATGCCCAGCAGCAGCTAAAGCACTGCCACACCTACTGTCCTCCTGTCTTACCTGTCACAGAGACCGAAATTAAAGTCACCACCAAAGGATGCTCACCTCCAGTTTCACTGCATGGTGAGGTACCTTAGAAGAAACAAGTAGACAGAAGACCAGGACAACTATAATGGTAAAATTGCACGTTTAAGAAAAACTGCAGCTTTTAGAACACAAATTTTGTCTTCCAGGAAACAAACAAACAAAAAAAAAACTCAGAGTCTTAAAGACCCAATGAGCAGGTACAGTAAGTTCCTGACCAATGGACAATTCTGTTCCAGGAGAACATCTGTAAGTCATAAATCCAACAGTGTCACACACCCTCGACACACAGACAACATAAAGTGCGCGCGCACGTGAGTGCGCCAAGTATAGTAGTTCCCAACTGTACTGTACCACCGTCCACCATGGCACCGCACAGTACACACACAGCAGCACGGCTGTGACAATGGCTGGCAGGTATGTGGGGCACTGTGCCACCTGTTCCCATCTACTGATGTTCAGGGTGCGGGGTCCTGTTGTACCTGTGAAAGCTGGCGACTCAGATGTGCCCAAGTTGCAGCTGCACTGGAACACCGATCCATGCTCTGCACCTGTGAGCTGGGCCTGCCCTCTTCCTTCCCGCCCCGTCCCCAAGGAAGCAGCACAGGAAGTCCGCAGCACATCTCTAACCTTCAAGTACCGGGCAATGCCTCCATTCTAACCTAGTCCACCGGGCAGTACGCAACAGACACTAGGAACACGCATCCCACGTGTCTTGAGGCGCCCAAGACCAAATAAAGAATCCTCAGGCCCAGACCAAAACGCACCTCTCTTGAGGCCTCACACTCTGTTTCCATCACAGGTTGGGTATCAAATAAAACTCAATTTAATTTAAAGACCTGGTTGACTTGGATTAAAGTACACAAAAACCTCTGGAACTCCAAAATCACTTATCAAACTGGAGTAACGTACCAACGCTTTTAAGAGAAGGGTTTTCATGAACCTTTGGTGTTGATTGGTTATTTTCATGTTACTTACATAGGTGCAAACAAGCTAGGCAAAGTGAAGTGGATAGCAGTTTCTTGGGAGGCTGAGGCAGGATTGCCTGAGCCCAGTTCTGGGCCAGCTTAGGCAATGTACAGAACCCTGAAAGACCTCCTCATAAAAATAAAAAATAAAGACGGGCATGGTGGCTCACGCCTGTAATCCCAGCACTCAGGAAGCTGAGGCAGGAGGATCCTCGAGAGTTCAAGACCAGCCTGGGCTACAAAGTGAGCTCAAGGCCAGCCTGAACTGCATAGTGAGACCCTGTCTCAAAAAGACCAAAAAAACAAGGCAATAAAATAGAATAAAAATAAAAAACAGTAGGAGACACTACATAACAACACACATTTAAAGGGGAAGATAAGCTGGTGGCAGACGACTTTCTCCTTCAGCACCGCGGAGCTGACGGGCAGGACACAGCTGCCTTGCAGTGGGCAGGGCTCTCCAGAGAAGCCGGCGAGTGACTCACCGCTCCCACCGCTTTTCTCTATTTAAATCTTCATTTGTACAGTGCACAGCCTGTGAAGGAGCCTGGGCTATACTTGGCTCAAACACATCATAATGACCATATTCATCACACATAATTCTATCTCAATTCTTTTTTGTATTTGCTTTCAAAAATTAAAACAGCGTCACCTGGTGCCCACAAAACAAACGAGAAGTAAAGCTCTGCTGTCTGCTAACGCTTAGCCACAAACGCGATGGGCTCCCGAAGGCCTGGAGCCATTTGTTCTTTGGGTTGCTACTGTTGTTATCAAAATAAAAGTACAACATGGGTCAACCTCTGCTGGAGAATTAAAGGGTACCAGCGAGGAAAAGACAGGTGTGCACAGCTTAGAGACCTTTATACTTCTCTCTGTCAATCATCTTGAATGTCAAAATACTTCATGTGCCTCAATGACTTACATGAGCCCTACGCAAACAAGGCCATGTGCCCTGTTATGAGAAATGTTTCTTCTCTCAGTTTTTCATGAGTTTTATTTAGTATTGAAAACTTCGGTATGGGGCCAGGGATTTAGCTCAGTGGCTTAAGCGCCTGCCTGGCAAGCTCAAGGTCATGAGTTCGATCCCCAGTACAAAGAAAGAAAGAAAGAAAGAAAGAAAGAAAGAAAGAAAGAAAGAAAGAAAGAAAGAGAAAACAACTGTATGATGATGAAAAAACTCTAATGAGATCTGAAACAGACCATAACTTTCTTTGTTTTGTGTGTGTGTGTTTTTTTAATACCAGGAATCAAACTCAGGACTTTGTGCTTGCTAGGCAGGTGCTTATGCTGCTGAGCTACATCCCCGGCCCTAGGCCATGACTTTCAAAAACCATTCTCAACTCATAAAATTTTCAGTCTAATAAAGAACATACTACTGATCATAAATATATCTCGGACAAAAAAACAGAAGTTTTGCATATTCCTTCAAATCAAGCTGGACTTAGATGAGATCTGTGTTATTTTTCCTAGTGTGAAAGATAAATTCATGGACTTTGGAAAAGCATTTGGTGTTCAGGGAATTGCAGCTGTCAGCTTTTTAAAACCGCCATGTGTTTGCCCACATAAAAGAAGCCAATGAACTATGGAAATATTATCTGGCTTCATGAACCAGAATAAAAGCTCCACGGAGTCAGAAGGCTGATAACAGAAGTTAGTTTAATCTATCAGGAAAGTATCACATCCTATTTATTAAATGACGATTATACAAGTTACACACCACGGACCTTGAAGCATTTATTATTTAAATCATACCCAGAAGAACAAAAAAGGCTGGGATTATGGCTCAGTAGTAGAGCACTCACCTGGCGTTCAAAAACCTGTGCGTTTACCCCTCAGCAGAGGGAAAGGAAGGATGATGGGAGAAAGAGGAGAGAGAAGAAAAGAGGCACGGAAGAGAGAGGAAAGGAAATTCCGATTTGGTAAAGAATGAGAACTCAGAATAGTTAGAATTTGCATTCTAAACTAAATCTGTGTTAGAAAAATTTAAACAGGGCTGAGAAACAGCCCAGTGATAAAGTATAAAGTGCTTGCCTAGGCCAGGGGCTTAGCTCAGCAGCATAAGTGCCTGCTTGGCACACACGAGGTCAAGAGTTCAATCCCCGGCACCAAAAAAACAGACACAAAAAACAAAAACAAGTAAAGTGCTTGCCTAGCATGCATGATGCTCTGGGTTCCACCCAAGCACTAAAAAAAAAAAAAACAGCCAGGCATGGTGGCACACTACTGTAATCCCAGCACTCAGGAGGCTGAGGCAGGAGGATTGTTGCAAGTTCAAGACTGAACTTGGGGTACAAAGTGAGCTCAAGGCCAGCCTGAACTGCATATGAAACCCTATCTCAAAAAGACAAAAAATAAAAAAGAAAGAAAGAGCCAAACATGGTGATGCACATCTATAATCCCAGCACTCAGGAGGCTGAGGCAGGAGGATTATTGTGAAGTTGGGCCCAGCCTGGGCTACATAGTGAGACTCTTGTTTCAGAAAGAAAAACAAAAGAAAGAACAAAATTGAAACAAAGATAGGTACTTGGATAAGAGCTTTCTAAATATTAACAGTATAAATCCTTCAATGCACCAACAATTACCTAAATCAATTTATTTCTTACTATATATACCTGGTACCTTTTAGTTCTGGCCTTGGTTTTTAATATATACACAGGCATTAAAATAGGATGAAGAAAAGACTACCTCAAGTCACAGAAAAACTTACTAAGCAAAAAGAACCACTTAATAACCAACTTCTCAGGTTTAAACTTGGACAAATCTTAAAAAAAGAAAATTATCACTCTATCAGACTCAAGAATTTTACTTCAACTAACCTTTACATTCCTCAGGAGAACTGTAGAAACAGTCATTCTGATATCCTCTGTATTTATCACTGGGGAGAAGGTCACCAAGTCAAGTTGGGCATGGTGGCACAGGCCAGTAATCCCAGAACTCTGGGTGTCTGGACTCTGGCAGGCAAGTCTGAACCCAGCCTAGACAACACAGCAAAACCCCGAATCAAGGAGTTAAAACAGGGTGGGAGGTGGGGATGAAGCCCAATACAAAAGCACTGGGTTCGATTCCCAGTCCCGTTAAAAAAAAAAAATCACACCACAATGCAGGACTTGTTTCTTAGGCAGCCATAGTAATTACACACATTAAGTTGCGGACCATTTAACACGATCTCTATTTTACTCCCAAAACATGATCTGCAACTTCTGAAACATGATCCAAGTAGTCTACAAGTCCAACCAAAGAACATGTCAGCAGATCCACTTGTCAAGACGGTCACAGCCAGAAATAACGTAGGACACGGAGGCAGCAGTTCCAAGACTTAATTATTCTCCCGACAAATCTGTTTTTGAGAGCTTCACGCATGTTTAGGGTAAGAAGCAAGATGCTTCCATTCACACCCGAGACCCTTCCAGTGGAGAGAAGGCAACACGAGAAAGTGCAGTGACCCGAGAGGTGACTACCAAGCATCAGCACACACGAAGGGGCCTCCGACCGGGAGCAGCAGCATCTGACCAGTCAGGGGAGAGAGAGGAGGAGAAGCACCCGGCAGGCAGGCTTTACATGGTATACTTACAAAGTGCGAGTGCCGGAGATGCGTAATCACACATACATACATACATACACAAAAAAAGGCAGAACAAACCAAATACAGCCCTGCTAGTGATGATGGAGATGAGGTTACCGAGAAAGACAGCCGGCAGATGACGAAGAGCTCTGGGTCCAAGCTAGAGAAATGAACCCCATCTGACAGGCTGCACTCGGCCGCTTCACAAGTGCTCGCTAGCAAGCGGAGTGGTCCGTTACAATTCGCAGATCTTGCTGGACAGACATGAGGTTAGGATCCAGAGTCTGGGGCGGAGCCACCAAGACCAGAGGAGCAGAGCCAGGGTCCCTGGAGCAGACACTTCTCTGGTCTGCTCATCAGGGAGGCTGAGGGAGAAAGGGAGGGCTGCTGGAGTGAGGGTTCCTGTCCAAAGGTAAAGCACGTGATGTCCAACAGAAGCCCAGAGGGAGAAGCAGAGCTGTGGAGTGGGGCATTTTATGGATTTGGTTTTCATGTGTGTGTTCGTCCACACAGGAGGAGCAGGTGAGTTCTGTTTTCCAGGTACTAAATCTGCCTTGGAAGAGTCAAATGGAGACGGCTCGAAGGGTGGGGATCTGGGAGCTCCCAAGAAGCACCTAGACTGAGCAAGGTTTTGAGGTACTTGATCTGTCAAGTGAGAGCTGAAGGCACACAATCAAATGAGGTTGTCCAGAAAAGCCATCAGGGAACGCACACTGGATAGCTATTTCTGAAACAGCATTAACTACTATTTCAATGCCTACCATGGCCATAAGAGACAAAATATACAACGGCAAGTCCCCAACAGCAAAATCAGAGAGAAAGAAAGAATCCATCTTTACTTGAGGACAGGGTTAAAGACGATGAAAGAAAAGCTAGGAAGATCACAAGGAGTGGACCAGAGATCCAGAGATGCAAGAGGAAGAAAGCTAAGCATGAAGCCATCTATCAAATATGTAACACATGGGCCAGGGGTTTATTAGCTCAGCAGTATAAGTGCCTGCCTGGCAAGTGTAAGGTCCTGAGTTCAATCCCTGGTACAAAAAAAAAAAAAAAGCCAAATATATAAGACATGTGTAAATGGTGCCTTACCAATAACTCAAATCTTCCAGCGTAAAAACAGGGCAGTACAGGTTTATGTGAGATGGGTGTCTCCTGTGGCCTAGGGCAGCTTCAAATTCCTAGGGTTAGGGAATTCAGACTGGCGACAGCAATTAAGACTACACATCCGCTCAGACTTTTCTTTGTAACAACATAAAGGTTAGTATTCCTAAAATCAAGTTGCACCTTTCGAAGAAAATCACAAGGTGACATATACTTTGTTTTATGACATTGAAGATAGTTTGCTATTAGGGACTCCCAGCTGTGTATTTTGTTTCCTGGCTATAAGAGGCATTTAATTAGTAGTAAATTCCACTACAACTGTTTCAGTGTCCTACAAGCTAAAAATCGGGGGGGGGGGGGACCACAGAGAGGGAGGAGGGAGAAAGAGGGAGAGAGAGGGAAAGAGAGAGAGTCAGTAAGTTGACTGTAACAGATCCCACCTTACTCCGTCTCAACAGGAGATTTCTCCACGGGGATTTCCTGCCCTACGCTGCTCACATTCCCATTCAAAGTTCCAATAAGGAAAAGATTGACTGACAGCACTGATCAGCCCATTACAATTCAACAGCTACTCCTCAGCCCTGGGCCACACTTCTGCCCAGGGCTTGAGGCATACATGACACAGAAACCTGCCAATAACTCATTCCCCTCCGGATAAAATACAGTAGGTGGCCCAAGTCAGTGTGTTAAAAGGGTGCCCTAAAAAGAATGGCCCACTTTAATTTGGGCAAAGATATTTTGCATCTCATTTGCAAAATTACCTCCAACCTTCATGGGAACAAAAGGGAAACAGCTGGCTGTAACCATCAGAGTGTCAGACCCTCTGAGCTGGTGTTTCAGGAGCACTGGTGAAAAGCCATGAACTGGCTGCGCTGAGGCCTGGCCTGCTCCTCTAGCAGCTGAAAGAAACAACCAAGTCAGCAAGAGCTTGAGGTGAGTGCACAAGACAAGCGTCCCAGTTTCTCTCACAAATCGATGGCATAAAAGTAAACAAAAGGGAAGGGAGAATGGTGGAGAAAAACAGAGGCTTAAGAAACAAATCGACCAAATAAATGCAAATGATTTTACTCGAAGTGAAGATCTAAACAACTTATACAAAGACTGCAGACAACTGAGAAAATACAAACAAGGCTACAATATCAGATATCAAAGAATTATTAATATCTTTATTAGGTGCGATAATAACATAGGGGTTGTGTTTGAAGAAAAAGTCCAGCCTGGCAAGCGCAAGGTCATGAATTCAATCCCCGGTATCGCAAAAAAAAAAAAAAAAGAAAAGAAAAGAAAAAATCCTTCCAAACTACTATTTGTCTCAAAAAAAAAAAAGTCTACTGTACACTAGGTTGCTTGAATATCTATTAATAGCTCGATAATTGGCATGCTCCCTCTCCCCATCCTGCAGTACTGGGGGCCACACTCAGGGCCTCCCACACACTAAGCAAGTGGTCTACCACTCAGCTACACCCCCAGGCCAAAAAAGGTTTCAGTATCACGCCTAACCACCAACCAGAGACAGAGATACAGAAAGGCACAGAGATGAAATTTTAAATGAGGGGAAGATGCCTTTGACAAAATTAAGGTAGAATAAAGATATTTCATACCAACTACAGCATGCTGAAAATCTGATACACATGGGACTTGGGTGGGAGGAAGAGAAAGGGGACAGAAAGCTCAAAGTATTTGCAGGCAAGGGAAGGATGGGTGAACAGACAGAGCAGGAGAGGCCAGTGGCCCACCAAGCAGACTAAGACAAGGTTCCAGCACCCAACCAGCCAACACATCTGGACACAGCTGTATGGGGAGCACCAGTCTCAGGCCTCTGCACCCTACCCCACCCCACCTCACCCCCAAGACTTCTGCATATCCCTGGCCCACAGCATAAATCAGAGTGGACCTCAAGAAGAGCAAGCTCGCCTCAAGCCACCCTAAGGAAGACTACTGGCCTCCTTCGCTGTGTTTTGGGTTTGTTTGTTTTTGGTAGCAGGGACTGAACTCAAGACCTCCTGCTTGCCAGGCAGGAGTTTATGCTGCTGAGCTAAATCCCCCGTCCTCCATGTCTGTTTTACAGATGAAACTGGCACAGATGAAACAAAAGCTAAATAAATCCCCGCCTCAGCTGAAGCACGCACTCTCAACAGAGTCACTGCTACATACAAAGGCATTTCCTGCACCTGGAATTAGGAGGTGAGGAAAGGGCGGGATGTCACAAAGGGGACGGGGAGGACATCCTCAGGCCCTGCCTCACCTGCCTGCACACGCGCGCTCCAGTCTGTTTCACTCCATCACTTCCTCCTAGCTCGGCCAGTCCCTGGCCTAGTTACCAGGGGATGGAATCAGTTGGGGCCAGGCCCAGGCCTGTCCTTGCTTCTGAGCAGACCCCTTTCTCCTCCTTCTCCCTCTACCCTCAGTGGGCAGACATGAGACCCAGAGCAAGACAAGGAAGAGCCTCAAGAAACCAAAAAACAAAATGAAACAGAGGGCAAAGAGCAAATCCAAGTTTTGTTTACGATGCCATTTAATCAACAAGTAAACTGCCAAATAGGTTTTTTGATTATTCAACCTGGAAAAACATACCACTTAAATGGCTATTAGTGTTTGTCAATAAGGCTTTGCATAATTTATGAAGAACATTAGAAAATTAGTAACTTCTTCACAAAAGAGCCTTGCTCTTTGAGGAGGCACTGATTAACTGAAAGAACAACGCATATTACTTGTCTTCCATGGAAACATTTCTTGCCTGAAATCTGGACTGGAGTTACTTTTTACATCTAAGCTTCCACTTACAAAGACCTTATGTGGGGAGGCGGGAGAGCTATAGCTCAGCAGCACAAGCGCCTGCCTGGCAAGTGCAAGGTCATGAGTTCGATCCCCGGTACCCCCCACAAAAAAAACCATACAAACAAAAAGACCTTGTACTCAAAGTTCCTGTGAAAAACAGAAATCTACTGATCACACACATCTGCCTATCTATGTGCTTGGTATCAACACTTTAAGGATCAATCCACTGCCTGGAGGAACACGGAAAAATAGTCACAAAATAACAGTGAGGACCTAAAAAAGAAAACCAAGTATAACTGCAACCCTAAATACCTAAAACTGACATACTATCAAGAACACGTCAGACACTGGGGTGCAGCTCAGTGGTAGCACGCTTGCCTAGCATGCATGTGTGAGGTCCTGGGTTCCATCCTCAGCACTGAAAACCAGAACACACCAGAGGGAAGAGAAGGAAACATGAGGCATGCCTTCAAAGGTGTCGTGGAAGTGGGGCGGGACAAAAGGAACAAGAGCTGGAGAGGCAGATCGGGAGAGGCAGGCAGCCGAGGAAAAGGAGAATACGGGAGCGGGGTGGGAGGGCAGGGAGAGACTGCTGGGGCAGCCCAGGACGGCATGTATGCATTTTAAAGTTCATGCTGGGAAAACCGCGCGATCTAATCGGCAGGGCACAAGAGAGGCAGGAAGGGCCCTGAAGAAAAGGGAAAAGGGTTTAGAGGCAGAGGCCAGGCAGGAGGAAATCACCTCCGCAGGATGGAACGTGCGTGCACTGCTTTAGGATGCAGACTTAGGGTTCAGTCCAGGTAACTGCTGGTCACTTTTTCCACAGAGGCACTCTTGGGCTACACAGATCCAGTGGGGACAGTGAGGAAGAAGGGGTTGGGGAGACACGAAGACCTAGAACAGGGACACAGGGGTGGGCCAGGTAGGGAAGGAAGGCACGAGGTTCACGAAAGGCCTTGACACAAAAAGAACAGGACAAGGCTCTGAGGTCTGCAACATACAGAAGCCACGAGCGCCTCTTCTATCACGTGTCCAACCTTCCAAGTGACAGCTGCTCTCAGCAGAAAAAAGGTCACCATAGCTGTACAGGGAGGGGCTCTCGGCTTTGCCTTCACTCACTCTCAGCCAGGGAACCATTAACAAGAAGAAAGGGCCGCGCTCGGCTAAATTTCAAGTGCCTGAGCTTTCAAACCTGTGTTTTACCCTAGAAATTCCAAGATAAAACACTCCAACCAAGCAACTCAGAAGTACGTTTCCCATTCTAAGCTCCTAATCTGCGGAGCACACCCGATGCCCAGGGAAGCCATAAACCCTTTGAAGGCATAATCAGTTGGAATGGGTCTTCGCTGATTCATTTCTCCTCTCCACAAGCCAGGAAAAGCAGCCGTGGGAAATGAAATGCAGCTGGTTGATGCTGGAAGCTTTAAAGACGGGCCATGGGTTTAGCTCAGTGACACAGGTGCCTACCTGGCAAGCACAAGGTCATGAGTTCGATCCCAGGTACCAAAAAACAAAAAGAAAAAAGATTTAAAGACATCTATGGACAACAATCTTCATAAAATGCTTCAGGATACACATTACCAGGGGGGAGAGAGGTGCACAGGGTGATAAAAACAACACTAAACTTAATCAAACCTCTGCCACTAAATGTGCAATGTTTTCATAAGCACCTGCCTGGTAAGCACAAGGTTGTAAGCTTGATCCCTGGTACCACAAAAAAAAAAGTGCAAATTTTACCTCCTGGGTCTCGGATGCTTCAACCCTCAAAGCAGAGCTGAGCTCAGCAACCTTTCCTACTCACTGTCGCCTAGCTTTCTGCTTCTGTGCCAACATCTAACTAAAGGATTCAGGTAACTGAAATCCCACAGATACCTGCTGGAAACCTCCCCTTCAGTTTTGCTTGCTTAAATACCATTCATTAATTCAAATGAGGTAATGAGAATTTGACTTTTAACGCTACTGATTCCAAAACAAACAGTAAATCTGCATTAAATCATTTGAGATGCAATTCACATGTTTGACTCTACTGTTTACCTGTTTGCATTAGGCACTTTGTATCGAAATAATTTTGTGTCAATCCTAAATTATAATTAAATTTTTGCTTAAAAAAGCAAAAAGAAAGCCAAGTGTAATGGTGCGCTCTTGTAATCTCAGCACTCAAGAGGCTGAGGCAGGAGAATTGTTGCAAGTCTGAGGCCAGCCTGGGCTACAAAGTGAACTCAAGACCAGCCTGAAACACACAGCAAGACCCTGTGTCTCAGAAAGACCAAAAATACATACATACATACATACATACATACATACCTAAAAGAACATTAAGTTGGGTGAGTTCATTTTCTCCCCGTCACCTCTTAGAATTCACATAAATTAGGGCTCAGGCACACCTGCCCATTACCGCACGCCTACCACCTGCCAGACACTCCTTCATATCCTGCAATGCCCTGGGGTCACTGAAGCACACTTCTGAGGTTCTCACAAATACTTCAGTCAAAGCCTGGCAAGCACAAGGCCCAGAGTTTGATGCCTGGTACCAAAAAAGTAATAATAAATTTTTTAAAACCCATAGTTTTGTCCTCGCCTTAACTGTGTACTTCTTCACAGGGAGTAATGAACTATAAAGGACATTTCAGAGTAATTCTATACATTATTGTTTACTTTCAATGAGAAAAAAATAAAGTCCTAAGGATGTTACAACACACAATTACCTTCAGGAAAAGGGCCAGGGCCAGGGATATAGTTCAGCAGCTCAGTGCCTGCCTGGCAAGCACAAGGTCCTGAGTTTGACTCCTGGTACTCCCCAAAAAAAAGAAAAAAAGAGGGGAGGTAACAAATTACACCATTCAAAAATCATAACTGCTTAACAAACATTCTAGTTTTGGAAGGAGAAGGTAACATATTTCAGTTTCAGAGTAAAAATATTTTCTAACAACTTAAGAGAAAATTAACCACTACTTAAAAAGTAATTTGCAAATGGCTTAATTTTATAAGACTGGGGTCAGTTCGAAATTTGAATTTTGAGCCAGGCATGGTGGCGCACTCCTGTAATCCCAGCACTCGGGAGGCTGAGGCAGGCGGATCATTGCAAGTTCTAGGCCAGCCTGGACTACAAAGTGAGACCCTGTCTCAAAAAGACAAAAAAAAAAAGAAATTTGAATTTTGAATTCTTTTGTAGCTGGCACACAGAATTGGCAATGCAAACTTCACAGTTTCAAACACGGTAAAGGAAATAAAGAAGTGCTGAACATTACACAGTCAAACGCCTCCCTATTAAACCTAGTGTGGGGACAAGAGACCAGCTTGTGAACTATGAGGACACCTCCCGATTTTCAAATCACACTTGAGGTTTGGAAACCACAGCCAGTCGGATGCTAGTGACGGACCCTCCACAGCGGGCAGGCGAGATGCTCTGCTCCAAGGACACCTGCCTCTCTGCCCTATTGGACACCTCTTCCCCCCTCCCCACAGCCTGCAGAAATGAACGAAGGTCAGGCAAGCCCCTCAGAGAGCCCTTCAGCCCAACGCCAGGTCCAGGGGAAGACATGAACCACAACGAAGCTCTCCCGAACGTGAACCAGGAAACATGACCAGAACAGGTCACCTAGAAACCGAGAACACAAGAAATGCCACAAAGTTGAACCAGAGCCAGAAGGGTTCTGGCCAGCTGAGAAAGCACATGAGCTGAAGCCACAGGGGAGGGGAAGCTCAAGTGGAGAGAGAAATCAGTTGGTGGCAGGACAAAAAGGCTCTGCATAAGGAGTGCGCAGGGCCCACTGGGTGAAATCCCAGGGACAACTGCTGCAGGAGCCCCCGGAGCTGCCAGGAACTACCCTCCACTGCCAGGCTGCAGCCTGTCCCAGCTGGAATTTCTGCACTTCTGCTCAATTCCTGTCAACCACACGTCTCGCCACTAACAAACCCCCTTTCAAACTGGCTGCACATGACCAAAGCCAAATCCACAGAGCGCGTAGACGGGAAACCACCCTTCTGATAAAGTCACTGCACAGAACACTGGGCACCCCTTAATGAAAGGACAGGGAGGCCTGTTTTTAAGAAATGTCCGTGTCCCACACACAAACAGGGCTCACAGGTCACAGGAAAGGAGTGCAAAGAAACTGGCTGGCCAAAGGATGAAAACGTGTTCTGTCTTAAAGGCATGGGTGACTCTTGTTAAAAGTTGACAGTGTGCAGCTAATAACTATGTTTCACTGTATAAAATTATACTTCGACTTTAAAAGTAATCGAACTTCCCCCTGTTCTCTTGAGAGGATTTGAATTTTTCTTTTTCTTTTTTGAGATGCTAAAAAGGGTCTGTGCATGCTGGGCCAGTGCTGAGCCACTGAGCTATACTGCCAGCCCATTATTTTGTTTTTCAAGACTTCATTGATCTAGACAAATCTCATAAACATAATGCTAAGCAGAAGCAGCCAGATCCAAAACACCTGAGTTTCTATTTATATAAAGAACAGAATCAGGCAAGAGTCATCTTTGATGTTGAAACACAAGATCAGGGCTCACTTGGAAAGGGTGAGGGTAAGGGTTGGGGACAGTATCATGGTGAGCAACAGCTTGGACAGGGTGGGAGCAAGGACCCAAAGGCACAGAGCACGCATTCTTACCAGACTGCTCATGCTCTGCTCCCCAGTCTTAGCACTAGTAACACAGGTATGTGTTCTGTCTGACAATATGTATGTATGACAGATACATTTTCCTATATGAATCACATACACGGTGGTACCTTGGTTCACAAACTTAATTCTTTCCACAATTCTGGCTGCAAACCAAATTGGACAAGAACAGAATCAAATTTCTCCATAAGATCAACCATGAACCTAAACCACTGAATTTGATTTAGAGACAATAGTAGATAGACAAACACAGACAGATATCTCCTTAGTAATAACACAAAAGAGAAGGGGAAGAATATTCTATAGTGATTTAAAAGTAATCGGAAAAGGTTTGTGTTTTTAATCTGTGATAAAAATTTCAGCCAAATTCTTCAGGTACATAATAAAAAAAGACCATAGTTCCCCTTGTGGAATTCTAAATTGACTCATGGATCTATCATTAAGTGGCAAATTCACTTGGAGTGGGTTAATAGCTCATGTAAAACTTATTCTACAATGCTCAGTTCTGAGACACCCACCTGTGACCAAAGCTCCCTTTCAAACTAGCAGCAGAAGCAAGAAACACACTTCACATCTGTTACTTTAACAAAGAAAAACAATACGCCAGGTGTGGTGGTGCCTGCCTTCTAATCCCAAGACTTGGGAGGCCAAGGCAGGAGGATAGCCCAGAGTTCAAGGCCAGCCTGGGCTACATCATGAGTTCAAGGTCAGCCTGCAAAGTGAGACCCTGTCTCAAAAAAAAAAAAAAAAAAAAGAAAAAGAAAAACAGCAAAATTCACAGGAAGTATTTAGTCATAATCCCACTTCTGTGTTTTCAAAAGGAGAATTAACACAAATCCACACATTTCTCTGAGGTGCTCTGTTTTTTAAAAATGTGCAATTTTGATTTTCAAAAGCTTGTATTTTTAAAATGTGTTACAGGGCCTTGGCAAGCACAAGGTGGTGAGTTCAATCCCCAGTACCAAGAAAAAAAAAATTTAAAAATAAAAATGTGTTACATAGTCTAGATACAGTTTATATGCATAAGAACAGAATTCAGTGAAGTAATGGGGACAATGAATGTAAGTTTACAGATAATTAAAGTCTAATACTGAAAAAAATAAGAGCCAGAGAGAGAGTAAAGCAAAATATATAGAGTACTTACAGCCATAATTAATTCAAAGGGGTGTTTATACACCCTCACGGGTGACTGGTATTTCTGCACCATGATTGCAGTACAACAGCAATCCTCTCACACCTGCAAAACATAAACATATGTGATCAATAAGCAAGAGACAGGGAAAAAAATTAAACCTGCATTAACACATTATACCATCTTCTAGGGTGAAACAGGCAGGCCCACGACGCACCACACAAAACCAAAATCAAGAGATACGGAAATACACAGGCGCAAGGGGAGGTGATAAAACAACTAAAAACCAGGGAAGAAAGCCCAAGCCGACTGAGGGAAAGTGAACTGGTCTGAGGGCAAAGGCCTCCATCCCCCTCATAGCAGCCCTGGTCCTCTGAAGTGGGCTAAATGATTTGACATGTCCAGCAATAAAATGTTTTTAGGGTTCTATTATCCTAATCACTTTCTCATGAATAGTTTATACTAAGAGCCAAATAAAAAAAAGTAACACATTACAAGATATCAGCTCTGGAAAATACACAAAAATGAAAGTTAGAGGGGAAAAAAAACTACTGTTGTCTCAAATTATGGAATTCGCCTTGAAAGCCAGTTTTAAAGAGAACTGTTGTTTCTTGTTTTCTCATACCCTACGGTACCAGAGACTGTCTTCAAATGACAGATGTGTCAAGCACCTAGGATAAAGGGGCACCCTACAATTGCAGGCCTCTGGTAGCAATGATGGTCGGTAAGTCAGCCATTCCCCCCCCCCTCATGCCTACATGCACAGAATTGCTGCTGAAACTACATAATCACTCTCCAGAGCCAGCCTACGTGGATTCTTCTGAAAACACACAGTGGTGTTTGGAGTTACCTGGGACTCTTGTTTATTTAAAAATGAGGAAGAAAGACACACACACACACACACACACACACACACACAAAAAGAGGAACAAATTCAATCCAGTGAGCCTACCTATCCTGCTGAGGTTAATCATTAAAAGTGTTATTCTATGCTGAATATGGTGAGAGGATATTCAACAATACGAAAGTGAATATCCTCAAAGCTCCCAAAGCCTAGCTTTAAAAAAGAAATGATGTATTTTATTTCACAAAACTGCTATCTCTATTACTGCGTTTCTATGATGTTTACTTTAAACGGATCTGGAACTTTATACCTCTCAGAAAGGCGCAGGTTACGCTGGAAAACAACTATCCCACAGTCAGAAAACGACTAAGGGAGCTTGGAGCAAACCACTTTTCTTCCCTAATTCCGCCTGTGAAAACCAAGGTTTGGAACTGTGGATCTTGAAACACTGCCAGCTCGAACATGGTGAATGAAAATCTCAGCAAAACTCCAAGCTGTCCTCCAAACTCGACTCGAAGCCTACATTAATCTTGATTCTGGGACTCACACGTCCTGGTGCGCAGGGACCACGTCGTGTTTACTTTTGCCAACCCTACAAAATGCTGGTACACAGTGGGAACCTAGTAAGATTTTTAAATTTTAATCGGGAAATTAATTTTAAGGCAGCTGCGAGATAAGAGGATGATTACCGGGTACAGACAAGGGTAGGAAAAGAATGCAAGAACGCGTGATGCTCGCTGAAGAAACTGTAACATCCATTCCGGATTCCACTGCGTGGCGGAGCCCAAAGCGACTACATCGAAGAACCTGCTAATTCACCAGCTTCTCTGAACCCCGGCCAGTTCCCAGCTTCGGATGCTCAGGTTCAAGTAAACACCCTGCGCGGGCATCCGGAGTGACCAAGACCAAGTGGCATCCAGAACCTGGGCTGCCCCTACTTCAACATCTAGCAAGGGCAGGACCCGGTGGTCCCCTCCTCGCAGGCTCTGGGGCTCCGGAGAGATCCCGAGAGGCCGATCGCGGCGGCGGTGGGCCGGGGCTCGCCGCCGACCCCAACTATTCCCGCGGCTAAGGGCGGGCGCCGGGAGGGGGGCCCGGCAGGGCGGGGTGGGGTGCAAGGCCCGCTCCGGCTCGCGCTCGGGGCCGCAAAGCCCAGCCGGGCGGCCAGGAGAGTACGGGGGCCGCGCGGGGGGCGCCAGGCCGGCGGACGGGGCTGGGGGCGCGTTCGGAGCCCGCCGCGGCGACGCGCGCCTACCTCGTGTCAGAAAGGCCGGGCCGGGGACTCGGAGCGGCGGGGGGCGCTCATGGCGGTGGCTCCGCGGTGTCCTCGCTGTTCCGCCGTTCGGCGGCCGCCACTAAACCGCTGGCTCGGGGGAGAGGTGCTGGGACTGGAGCAAAGAGGGGCGCGGAGAGAGCTGGAATGGTTGTTACGGTGACGGGGAGGGCGGGGCCGAGCGCCGGAAGAAGCGCGCGTGCGCAGACGAGGCCGAGTAGGTGGAGGCGGGAGAGGGGGCGGTTGCTAGGGAGGGGGAAGAGTAACAAAGGGTTGGACCTGAACTGCGCAGGCGCATCTCCAGAGGGCGTGGGAGAAGCGCTGGGGGAGGTCCGCTCCTAGCCACCTAGGCTGCTGCCGAGGCCCGGGCCGGCGGCCCCGTGGCTCCTCCCAGTTGCGTGCGTCATGGGGCGGGACAATGGCGAGGAGCGGGCTCGCGGGTAGCAAGCGGGGGTGGCGCGAGACACAAAGGACTGGGATGCTGGCCCCAGAGCTGGAACGGGAAGTCCGAGAGCCCACCGAGCACCTCAGCACTCCCGCTCTGCTACCGCGCGGGGCTCCTCTGCCTCTCCCCCTGAGCTCCTTCATTTTTTGTTGACGTGCACTGACCACAGACTCCTAGGAGGATGGAGAGGACGCAAAGACCGGGGTGAGGGGGAGACTGCGCCCATCTCAGGGGCGTCTTTGTCAGCCATCGGGACGTCTCTTGTAGACCAAGGCTGTGCGGTGACACGGAGACAGGAAGCGTGGGTCTTCACTGAGCTGTCGTGGAGTCTCGCGTTTCAGCAAAAGAGCATCAGTCCCGGCACCATTGTAAAAACTTGTGTCACGGCACACATTGAGACATCTAGGGGTCCATAGAGGGGACACCTGACACATCCACCCACACAGCGAAGCTGTTTCCGTGACCAGCATACAGTTTCTCCGTCAGTGTCACTATTGTTCCGTTCACATGAGTCACCCGGGGTGGCTGTATGTTTGAGGTAGACCATTGCACACAACAGTTTTGGAACTGTTTTGGAATTTCCTTCAGGGCCTGTTTACCAGTCATACAAGCAAATCATTCATTACTTGATCGTATTTTATTTGTCAGCTCAAACCATCATTTTCCAGCTTGATCACCCTCATTTATTTACTAAACTTAGGCTGACTGACTTTTGCCTGTGTGCCAGTCACATCCACCTTCAAAAGATGCTTTGAAAAAGACACAGCTCACGTATGAGGAGCCTCCTGGTAGCCTTGAACAACGGCATCCATTGAAATGGCCTTGCCAAAAATCGACCTGCACTGAATCCCTTCTAGTTAACAACAAATAGAGAACAGAGGAACAGGCTAAATGACACCATGGAAAACAATCTAAAAATGTCCTAAAACAAATAAAAAAAGATTGGAACATTTATGGAGTCATACACTTACAATTTATATTTTTTCCATGTACATGATCTCTCAAACTTTAAAGAAAAAACAAATATCAGTCTATTGAAATACATGAACTTCATTTCCATCTTGAGTTGAACAAATAAAATAGTAAAAATGGTTTTTTGAAAACATATTTGAGGGCCAGGGATTTAGTTCAGCAGTGTAAGCACCTGCCTGGCAAGCAGAAGATTGAGAGTTCAATCCCCAACACGGAAAAAAAAAAACAAAAAACATCATATTTGGGGCTGGGGATTTAGCTCAGCAGCATAAGTACCTGCCTTGTAAGCACGTGGTCATGAGATCAATCCCTGGTACCGATAAAAAATAAAATTAAAAATTAAAAAACCGTTTGATGCTAGGGATTGAACCCAGAGTTTTCACACAAGGCTACATACATAACCTTTTTTCTCTTTTTCTTTTTTTTTTTTTTTCCCAGATGGGATCTTGCTAAATAATCCAGGCAGGACCCAAACTTGTGGTCCTCCTGCCTCACCTTCCCAGAATCCAAGAATTACTGGAATAGGGCATCACATCTGGCTTAGTAAAAATAATTTTGAACAGGCTATTTTAAGCATTATTTGAACAAAACAGTGGTATTAAGAAAATTATTGATTCTTAGCTAAGATAATAGAATTCTTTGATAAGATAATTCTTCGATAATAGAATTATTCCTTAAAGAAGACTGTAGTCGGAGATATAGCTCCAACTAGCTTTGATTGGATATGTTTGATCCCTAGCACCACCAAAAAAAAAAAAAAAAATTAAACAAGCTTTTTGTTTCAGGCGATTGTTGAGGTCTGTACCTAGACCTCCAATCCCTCAAGTGGGTACACAGCGAAGGCTCAAAGGAATGAGACACACAGCATGGTCTTTAGGGCTGCAGGAGAAGTGTGATCCTCAGCAGAGCTCACAGCTCTGTAGCTGGCCAGCCCACTGATGCTAGGCACTCAGTATTTAACCAGAACAAGCAAGGAGTTGAGTGGACAATGGAGGAAACCTGAGCAGGGTCTTGGGAGGGGTTCAAGGACCCCTCAGAGCAACAGAGGATGCTAATTAAGGAAAACTATCCAGAAAGTCTCCAGGTGGCCTCAGCTGTGGCCTATCTTGCCCCTGAGGTGTCTCCTTGTTCTCAGTTCAACCACGCCTGGGCCTCACCATGGCAGCCCCGCTCACGTATACAGCTTCAGCGCTCGCCAACAAACAATGCATAAGATTATCTTCAAAATAATTCAGATGGAGAAAGAAATATAAAAGTATACATAAACCCTACAAGTTGATAACTGTTCATTATACTATTCCATCCACTTTTGAATATCCTTGAAATTATCCATGCAAAAAAATTATTCATGCAAAAGGGTTTTGAACAAAAGAGACAGTTTATCACTACCAAAGTGAAAAACTCAAACTATAATTACAAAAGACATATTTTATAAAAAGTCTTAACAGCTATACCTCTAAAACACATGAACCAATTTTTTTTTTTTTTTTTTTGTCTTTTTGAGACAGGGTCTCGCTATGCAGTTCACAGTTCAGGCTGGCCATAAGCTCACTTTGTAGCCCAGGCTGGTCTCAAACTCACAACGATCCTCCTGCCTCAGCCTCCCAAGTGCTGGGATTACAGGCATGAGCCACCATAGATGGGGGTAGAGGGAGGTGTGCTGAGATCAGGTTTGACTACCAGTGACCAAATCCCAAAAAGTGACAAAATAGAAGTTTAAGTCCCTTTGATGTGAACGAGGTCCAGGGTGGGTGAGGTACTCCCATGATCACTGTCAACTTCCATAACCTACTGTAACCAGAGCAATCTACTAAACCAAAACTCAGGTGACCAGTTATACTAAGGACACTCTTGGTGTGTCAGAGGCTAGGGTCTAAGCAGTTCTTTCCGGATTTGGCTGTTGTGGCTCCAGAGTCCAAGGCAGGTCCCTCACTGCTGGGATCTCGAAGGATGGGACCAAGCCTTCGATTTAATGGCTCAGGCCTGGAGGATACAGTAAGGTCTTGAGTCATGATAAGTAATTAAGTTATCAGCTATTTGATAAGTGAGCTTTTTGCCCAGGTGCGCAATCTATCTGTCTGGGTGGGGGGGTTACTTCCCAAGATGAGCAATCTTTGTTGAAATAAACTCTTTTTTGTGGATCTCCGGAAACAAAGTGGAATTAAACTATGGGTTTATGAACCAATCTCCCTGAACAAGAATTCTGGATCGAAAAGTTGTGCAGGAGCCTGATAGGTAAGTGAGGTGATGCAGGTGTCTCATTACTGGGAACATAATGAGCTCATTATTGGGAACTAATTATTGGAAACTCTGTCTTGCTGCTTTATGTTCTACCTTAAGCTAGGTCACAGAAATGAGGAGTGAAACAGGATTTAGCTCAGTGGCTCAAGCGCTTGTCTGGTAAGGTAAGCACAAAGTTGTGAGTTCAATCCCTGGGAAAGAGAGAAAGGAAGGAAGGAAGGAAGGAAGGAAGGAAGGAAGGAAGGAAGGAAGGAAGGAAGGAGAGAGGAAAGGAAGGAAGGAAGGAAGGAAGGAAGGAAGGAAGGAAGGAAGGAAGGAAGGGTGAAGGTCAAACCTTCTGCTTTGAAGATTGCTTCCTTGGAGGCAGTGTGTGTGTGTCTGTGTGTGTGTGTGTGTGTACAAGACTCATCAGGATTCAGGAGCAGAAGACAGACCACAGAAGGCTGAGGAAGGAATGGGCACCAGGAAGATGGGGTGAAGACTCAGTCGATAGGATGGAATGCAGCCTTCTTACAAAGAGATGAAGCAGCAGCCTAAAAATTTTTTGTGGGTCGCAAGGGTTGCTCAAGCAATACTGCTCCTGTCTCCATTCCTTGGGCTCCATCATGTCACCCGTGGGCTGAAAAGAGAGGAGTGAATGCTGTGCAGGTCCCTCCACCAAGCCAGTGAATGGCAGAGGGAGTACAGGCTGGATGGGTGGGTGCAGCCCCGCCGCAGAGAGAAGAGCACTGTGCTTTCACCTGTGACGGGCCGCCTCCTCCCGTCCCCTGGCTGGTCACATTACTAAGAGAGGATTCCCAAACATTTTGAGTATACTCATAACTTAACAAATACACTTTTTATTTATTTATTTGCACGTACAGATTAAACCCAGGACCTTTGCACGGAGCTATACCCCCCACCTCCTTTTTAGACAGGGTTTCACTAGGTCTCTAAATTGCCCAAGCTAGGTTCACATTTGTGATTCTCCTGCCTCAGCCTCCAAGAGTGCTGGGATTATCGCTATGTGGTATGACACCTAGCTTGAGCAGCACTTTATTGGTTAATTCTGTACCAGCCTGCTGCCACCTCTGACCTGGCAGGTGGAAGTCTTGGTAGATACTCTGAAAAACTCCTACTTGTCAGGTACCTGTGGGGCAGAGACCAAGGATTCCCTAGGTTCCAGTATCCATAGCAAGACACTCCCGCTCCTGTGGAATGCTGAGCTGAGTCACTGTTAGCAGCCTGAATCAGAAATTGCCGTCTATTTGGTCACCTCTGATTGACATCAGGATGCAGGATCAACAGCCCGCTCATACCTACATGGACACCAGCATGAGCGAACAGGAAGTACTAAGGCAGGTGCATCTTTCCCAACAGGGCTGATAATGTTGGAGACATTATTACTGGTCACTTCTTCCCCATTGCAATTAGCGCAATGTCAAATGCACAGCCCACTTCCGGAAGAGACCATTTTCCCTCTGGGTTGTAAAGAAGTTAAAGGCAGCCTTGCAAAACATGAGTCTCCTGACATGGGCCATCTGGCAAGGTTTCTAGGCTGGAAAAGTACTGAAAATGTAGGTTACCCTAAGGCACAATTTCTTAATTGAGCCCTGGCAGTATTCCAGTGACCTTGAGGTAATACAGTGCATCATTTCCAAACTGGAAACCCTGGGGCCAAGAAGCCATCTCTGCAAGCATTATCACCCAGCTTCAGATATTTCTAACATACTTCATTTCAGTCTAGAGAGACAAAACTTCCTGTAAGTCCAATATTTCCCTATCTAAAAGTGCCAGCAGAATTCTCTTTCAAAAATACAAAAAAAAATGTCTAGATGTTGTGGCTCACTCCTGTAATCCCAGCACTCGGGAGTCTGAGGCAAGAGGATCATTGTGAGTTTGAGACCAGCCTGGGCTACAAAGTGAGCCCAAGACCAGCCTGAACTGCATAGCAAGACCCTGTCTCAAAAAGACAAAACCACCAAAAATGAACTCACTCCCTTGCTCCAAACAATGCTGACCAATGAACGAAATTTGAGCTTCAAAGCCAGCTATTCCTCTAGAAATCTTGTCCCCAACCTTGCTTTGTCCAGAATGATTTTATTTTCATCTCCACTCATTTTTTTTTTCACGTATTCATTCCTTTTTTAATTCAGTCAGTATTGGGTTAGCACCTTCCCTTAATCAGATACCATGGTGAGCACCAGAGCGCAGGAAGACAGCATAGGATGAGAACAGATATTTGGCTGAGTATGTAGCTCAGTGGTAGAGCCCTTGCCTAGCATGCACGAGACCCTAGATTTGATCCCCATAATGCAAAGCTAAAATAAAAGCAAATTTTTCCAAAGGCAATCAGCCTACAATATAGCACACACAAACAGTTAAAACCCAAGATGTCAGGTTCTGGAACAGCCCACACTGCTGCTCCCTGAAGCTTTTTCTTGCTTCTCTTCCATTGGTCCATGCACTTTCCACTTCCAGTATGTGGTGTGTCGCCTTAAATTAGATTATGTAAGCACTGGGTCTTTCTCTTCCGCAATATTGTAAGTTGTTTGAGTACTAAGATCATAGCTATTCATTTTCTTCTATTTTTCATAGCACATGGTATTTTTAAGAATCCCACTAAGGGGCCGGGGATATAGCTCAGTGGCACAGTGCCTGCCTGGCAAGTGCGAGGTCCTGAGTTTGATTCCAAAAAAAAAAATCGCATTAAATATCGATTGAGTTGAACTGAATGAGCCTTCAAGTAAGCCTTTCTTCTTAGTGCATTCAACACGCCACCCGAAAACCCCAGCGGAAGCACCCTTAGGCGTGATGTGCTTGCTCCCCCCCCCCACCTTTAGTCAGCTCTTTATACACTGCATCACTGAGCAAGAGCTTGGCTCAGGCAGAGAATTTCTGCAGTGGGAGGTACACTGTGCATCTGATGAGATTTAAGCTAACAAAGGAAGACCCAAAGCCTTTTCCAGCTCTGGGAATTGAAAATAGCCAACCCTAGCCTTGGTCATTTTGGCTGGTGGTTGGTGTTGCAATGTGGAGCCTCATTTTGTGCCCTCTGGTACAGCTGTGTGATGCTTTTTTTTTTTTTTTTGCATGCTGATAGGGACTTAGGGATGGGAATCCAGCAGGAGACCAGGCTGTCCTGCTGCTGCTGGTCACATGGCTGGAGGTGGAGCTGGACTTGCTGCTTTTAATGGACCTCCAGGAATGAATGGAGCACTGACAAGGGACAGACTGAAAGCTACATAAACAAAGAGGATGGGGCGGAGGCATACTTCTGTAATCGCAGTGGTCTGGGAAGTTGAGAGTTACACATTTCAGCAACTTAGCAAGACCTGTCTCAAAAGAAAAGATTTGGGCCAGGAATATGGTTTAGTGGCACAGTGCCTGCCTCACAAGTGCAAGGTCCTGAGTTCGATTCCCAGCATCCCCAAAAACCAGTTTAAAAAGGGCAGGGAATGCAGCTGGGTACAAAGGTCTTAGGTTCAATCTCCAGTACTACACAGAGGAGGAGCAGAGCATTCTGCATTTGATTAGTGAAAGAATCTCCCAAGACCATGAGGGTCACCTTCAGTACTGCGGACAGAGATTGGACCACCAGGGCACACACACAAGGCCATCAGAGGCCAGCACCCTCCCACTTCACATGGATGAAAGAGAGGACAACTCAGGCCCAAAATGCCCCCCCCCCCAGTTTCAGTTCCATCCCTTATTTGGGGGCACCCCCACAGGCAGGCATCCTACGACTCTGCCCTTGAAGGTTCTACACACACACACACACACACACACACACACACACACACACACGGCGTCTTCCTACCAAGAGGCGCATATTGGCTCATTTCACAGCTTGCCAACAATTCCATCTCCTGTCCCTGTCCACCTCAGTGGGCCCTGCATGCCTGATCGTGTGATCTCCATAACCCAAAGCAGCGTTTAGAGTTTCTCTGCAACAGGCCAAAAAAAAAAAAAATTTTTTTTTTAAATTGGAATTTGATGGAATTTGGTGTCAGGAAACATATCTCACCAGGTTGTTAATCTCAGATAAGAAAATGTTTATGAAAACATTTTGTAAATACCTCCCACAGCCAAGCATCCTCCGGCTCTGCCTCCAGAGAGTTCTGTGTGCAAGGATTATTATTATCATCCTGCCTACCCTTCTGGTTGGTTACTATCTTCTATATTTAGATAAGTCCTTTCTCTATCTTATATCTTCACCAAACAGAAAAGTGACTTGAAAATTGTTTAAAAGACATAGGAAGCTACAACTAAAAGACCAACCTTCATATGTTCAGTTCTTGATTCAGAGAGGCCAACAAGCTACCTGGGACTTCCTTGGTAAACTGTCTTCCACTAATTATTTGCCACCTGGATTTCCAGGGACCCAGGGGCTGTGAGAGGCATCAGTCTTTTCCCTTAATTCGACACCATAGTCTGTGAGCCTCCAGGGTCAGACAGTACACACAACCTTAAAACGCTGAAGTGTAAACGAGTAAGTCTCCCTGAAAGTGCCTGTCAGCCCTGCCTCCCACGACCGGCTCTGGTCAGGCGCTGGGCTCGTGGCAATGCACTAACCTCCAGCTTCCTGCAGGACGTTCATGAGTCGGGTGCTTCTCTGTACCCCAGGAATGTATAACCACATTGATACAAAAACCAGACCCATGCGACCTTGCTCTGTACCCTGAGTAAATGAGGACCCTCTCTGGATTCTCCCTACGGCAGAGAACAGGGGCCTTCTCCCTTCAAAGCTCAGTAAGTACCCATAGTTGGGGCACTGGCTCTCTATGGCTGCTGCAACAAATGCCAAACTGGATGGCATAAAGCAATAGAAATGCATTCTATCAGGGCTGGGGATTTAGCTCAGCCGCATAAGCGCGTGCCTTGTAAGCACACGGTCATGAGTTCGATCCCTGGTACTGATAAAAACTTTAAAAAAAGAAAAAAAAATGCATTCTATCATAACTCTGTCAGAGAAGACACCCCATCCAGCTTCTGGTGGTGGCAGGTGTTCCTTGGCTTGTGGCCACATCACTGCAGTCTCTCCTGCCTTCTTCCTTGTGTCTCCCTGTGCCAAATCTCTCTTCTTCCCTCTTCCTTCTTCCCTCTTTCTTCTTTCCTCTTCTCTCTTTCTCACTCTCTCCTGGGTACTAAACCCAGAGCCTTCATACAGAGCTACATCCCACCCCTTTTTATTTTTTATTTTGAGACAGGGTTTCACTAAGTCACTAAATTGCCCAGATTGGGCTTGAACTTGTTATTCTCCCATTTCAATCATACAAACACCACCACCACCACCACCACTACCACCATCCAGTGCTGGATCTCCTTTTAGGAGGCCAAACGGCCAATGAATTTAGGACCCACCCTAAATCCACAAGGCTCTCATTCAAAATCTTTAACTTCTACCTCCAGAGACACTTTCCCATAAGGCCATCTTCACAGGTATGGACCTAGGGGTTGGCTGTCTCTTGGGAGCTCATGCTAATCTTGTAGAGTTGGCTAGAAACAAAGCTCTGCTAGAGGGAAAGGACACACTTTGCAGGAAGGGGTAGAGAGGTGGCCTGCAGTCTCCATCACATACAGCCCTATCACCATCACTCAACAGGCCAGCGAAAGGCCAGGCTGACCTGTTCATCACACCGGAGACCCTTGGTCCAGAAGGAACTGGAGATGAAGCCATGGTTGTCTTTGACAGCAAAAGCCAGGCTCTGTTCAGTTTCATACGCACCTAAGAGGAGCACAGCTCACCTTGTATGACCATTCTGGCAGACGTAGGGCTGCCCCTGAGGACCAGGCTCTTAGTGTTCAGGAGACCAGGCGGAAACCCACCGTTAGGATGCTGAACTATTGCACACCTAGGGACACTGAGGCACAAGGAGGTATGAATGTTTCACCCCTACTAATAATTCAGAACAGTGACATCTAAATGCAGTTCCCCATTTAATTTTGTTACAGATTAGCAGCTCCCACAAGAGCAAAAATAACTCTTTCTACTGTGTATCAGAGGTATTAGGCCCACTGCATGATCCTCATAGCAGCCCATTTCATAGATGGGGACATCAAGGCATAGAAAAGGTAAATTACGTCCAGGGTGGAGGATTTGAACCTACTGCTCCATCTCTAGAGCGTATGCATTCCAATGCATAGGAGTGCATTTCCAATGCATTCATTTCTTTCTGTTTAACTCCATTTTTATTTATTTATGTATGTATTTATTTGTCTTTTTGAGACAGGGTTTTGCTACGCAGTTCAGGCTGGCCTTGAACTCACAGCGATCCTCCAGCATTGGCCTTCCAAGTGCTGGAATTACAGGCATGCATCACAAGCCTAACTGACTCTACTTTTTTTTCTGGATTTGTTGGTATCATTGCTTCTTCTAACTCCCCAGTTTCAAGATCTGTTTGTCCAGGTGTCACGGTAAAAATCCCATTTCCTGTAAGCATCTAAGATATGACACAAGCAGATGTCATCCTACTCAGAAAGACCCAGAGTCAAATCCTGAACTCTGTGGCTAGCCGCATTCTTCAGTGTACCGGCAAACAAGAATATATCTGAAGCTGGGCATGGTGATGCTCATACCTGTAATCCCAGCACTCAGGGAAACTAAGGCAGGAGGCTCTCAAATTCAAGCCTGGGCAATTTAGAAGACTCTGTCTCAAAATTTATAAATAAAGAAATAAGCAAAAAAGCAAGCAAGCCTGAGATATAGCTCAAAGTTAAGGTCTAGATTCAATTCCCAGGACTGGTCACCCCTTGAAATGGTCTTAAAAATCCCCAGAGAGCCCCTGTAGAGCAGCTGAATTCGCTTGACTCATATACTCTTTAAATGGCAAGTGACAATAACTAACCTGTATGACTCCTGCATGTTCCATTATTTGCCCATCTGATTATTGTTCTGAGATTCCTAACAGTTCTGATTCTAGGACTGCCACAGCCATGCCGCACTCACCTCAAGAGAGGCCCAGGTTGCAGTGAGCAGAAGAAGAGAACAAAGTGGGTCTTTGGTGACCTTGTGGCTCCTGCCATGCCTGGGGCCTCCTTCTACATTAGACTCCCAGGCCTGTCACCGTCTTTACCCTTGTTCAGCAACTTGGTACCAGGGGGTTCTTTTGCTAGTAGCTGAAAGGAACACACGCAATGCTGACTTTAGAAACATGTTTAATGTGGAAATGCCAAGGAGCAAATAAAAATCACGTGTCATCCCACCATGCACTCACAGCCACAGTTCATTTTCTTGCTTTTCCATCCCTCCTACACAGGGCACACTTGGTGGCACCAGGATAATACATGATTACTAAAGGAGCACACCTACTATTTGTTTAAAAAATTCAAAGAGTATGATTACTGCAAGCACAAAGTATACAGTTCTGGCAATCACATCTCCTTGGTAAGGGACTCCTGAGAGTCCTTCTCCGGTGTATCAGTGCTTCCTAATGTACGGTCCGCTCCTGTCTGATGAATGCTTGAACCGTCTAAGCTCAGATGAGTAAATTATGGTGTTACTCAGCCTACTTCAATGCCTGTGCTCTTGGAGTGGGAAGAAGGAAGAGGAAAAGGAAAGGGGAATGCAGTTTCACACCTCTCTGCAGCCCCCTTAATAATTCAGAACTAAGGGCCGGGGATTTAGCTCAGTGGCATAAGCACCTGCCTGGCAGGCGCAAGGTCATGAGTTCAATCCCTGGTACCACAAAAAAAAAAAAAAAAAAAAAAAAAAAAAAAAAAAAAAAAAAAAAAAAAAAAAAATCAGAGCTGATTTCCTCATCTGTAAAATGGAATAATGTAATAACGCCTCACAGAGTTGTGAGAGAGGTAATATGTATTGTATAGCTGTAACAAATGAGGGCTATCATTTGGAAATATCCGCAGACTTCCTTTGGCTATTTCTGGACTCATCTACCAGTTTCTGACGTCCCTTCTTCCTGTTTCTTATTTATTTATTTATTTATTTTTTGGTACCAGGGATTGAACTCATGACCTCGTGCTTGCCAGGCAGGCGCTTAAGCCACTGAGCTAAATCCCCGGCCCAGCCTTTGCTTTATTTTAGCCAGAGCTTCCTAGTTGCTGACAACGGGATCCACTTCATTTTGGCTAACTCCAGCCAAGAGGAGTTTAAAAAGGAATGCAGAGCCCGCAGAATTGGCTGGAAATACAGGCCTGAGGCAGGCTTCTGGGACAACCTACATGGCAGTGGTGTCACACTGGAACCCGTGGAGAGAGGACAAGCCGGGAGGTTGCTGCTCCAGCTCTGTCCCAGGGCCACAATCTGTGCATGGCCATCCACACCAGCACCCCAGATGCCCTGTCCCCGCCTCCCCCTCCACAATCAGCTCTGAGACAAAGTCTTCCCCAGGAACGTGTGATCAGTTGACACTAAATCACACTTCTGAACTCCAGCAGGTTTCTTGTTACCACTGGGTAAAGCGATACTTACAATCAGATGGGGCGGAAGACCCAAGAACTCTGGGGCAGGGACCACGCAGGTGGCCCAGTGGTAGAAGTTTCCTGGTATGCAGGAGGCTCTGCATTTGATTCCCAGCACTGGGAAGAAAGAAAAAAGAAGTGCTGGTGTAGCCTGAGACTGTGGATGCCTCCCCAGCTCCCACAAGCAGCACGATGCCTGCCAGGCAGTTGTACCCTCTGTCCTCATGGAGATGGCATAGGACGAGCTCAGCGAGGCGACTGGACAGTCCACTCCCTGAGTACCTGTTTCATGGACCCTTCTAGTTTCTTTTCTTTGTTTCTTTTTTTTTTTGGTACCGGGGATCGAACTCACGACCTTATGCTTGCAAGGTAGGCGCTTAAGCCATTGAGCTAAATCCCCAGCCTGGACCCCTCTAGTTTCACATGTTAGGAAGGTGCTTGCTGTCTTTAATCACCAATTGATAACCTCCCGGACAACAAAACAGATGAGGCAAAAGTGGTGTCTGGTGCATTCAAAGAAATTCTTAGGAGGGTCAGGTCAGCCCGGGTCAGATTCCTAAAGTCGCTCCCAAGCTTCTAAGTGGTTGTCTTTTCCCTAGCAAGGGATCAGGAGAGGCCTAGCAAGGCTCTAACTTTTTAATAACCACAGCCTTTGCCAGGTCGAGTGGGACAAGCAGGCCTAAGTGCAAGTCAGCAGGCCTGGGGACCTAACAGAAGTATGAGCTGCTGGAGTGAAGGGCCTCTTGACATAGCTGCACTGTGGCCTTCTTAGGGATAAAGACACTGTCAGTTACCCATGGCTATGCTGGTGGTGACAGTTTGAGTTCATCCAGTGTACATTATCATGTCACCTACAGATTCTTTTCTACTGTAGGTGGATAGAAGAAGTGTTGCTTCTTGTCCTGCCAAAGAGCTCCTTCCTTTCCTCCCCCCAGCCCTGGGGGACCAGCTCCTCCTGCTTTGCGCTCAGCTGACTGTCAGCTTGAAGCCCTGCAGACCAAGACCTGTGATTGAAAATTCACCCGCCCTCCCCACTCCTGAAAGCAGCAGGTGATCTCTGCAGGCATTAAGCTGTACTCCTGAGGACAAGTGGCCTCAGGATGATCCTCCTTAGGCTATATTTTCCATCCTGCGTCTCTGGATGCAAAAGTTTGCTTTTCTGGAAGTTAGGCCAGCTCTGTAGATCTGGGAAGCCAGGAAGGCCTGGGCTGTCTTCGTCTTATTGAGGGTGATGGATGGTTCTTTGGAAGATGCTTGTTATTTCTTTCCCATTTTACGGCCCTGGGATTTCCTTGTCAGTCAAAGTGTGTGCTCCCTGCATAATAATAAAAGAAATACTGTCTAGGAGTGCAGGGCTAAGAGGGACTAAATATAGAGAGAGCAGCTTCAAGGTGCCGCCAAGCCGGCACATAGGCCTGCACGCACTTTAGCACAATTACGGGAAGGAGGCAGAATTATAACCTTGACCTCGGAAAAGCACACTCTTGGGTGGGGGCTGTTCTTATGTTACATGGCATTCCTGGATAAGTAGTTTGGCATGTTTGTAGTTGGGTTACCTTGGGACTTGGTGACGCCCAGGAGTGCATTACATAACAGAAAAGTGTCTATTGTCATTGGGAACATGTGAGGCACAGAGGACAGCCCTATGCTGGGCGGAGATTAGAGGCTTCCTTAATCACATTCCTTCCTCTCTTCATCCCTTGTAATTAAGGTGAGTGACACCCAGCCTGGCTGTCCTGAGACAGTCTTGGTTTATGCCTGCAGACTGAATGTCATCATTTTTTTTAAAGAGTTTTGTTTTTTTTTTCTTTTATTGGTACCAGGGATCGAACTCACGACCACATCCTTGCAAGGGAGGCACTTATGCCACTGAGCTAAATCCCCAGCCCTGAATGTCATCATTACCAGCGTTCCTTTCACTCTCAGAGGGGACATGACTGGGGGTAAATTTTTGAGGAGATGGTAGATAAAACCAGGAAACTGCAGCCCATCTTGAGAGACTGCCTGGTAGGAGGGTTTTGGGAGGAAGGAGAACAGGAAAAAGCAGCATTCCCCCACCTCCAAAGAGCTGTGAGCAGCTCAGTGGCTGTGGGTACCCCTGTCCCCAGCCCTAGGACACTAGCGCAGCCAGCTCAGTGAGCCCAGATTGGAAAAAAAAAAAAAAACAAATGATTCCTGCCATCTAGTCAGCCCTGAAGCGAGTCAGATGAAATGCTGCTGGCCTCCAAGCCTTTAGCCCCTAGTGCTGGCTCCAGAGGGGCTCTGGTGCCTGCCTTGTGCAGGGAGGTTGGCCATCTCTCAGGCCAGTCCTGTACACAGGGTCTTGATGTGCTGTGGTCCACCACGGTCCATCGTAAAAGGCCAAATCATTCAGCCTTCAGGGAGGTCTCAGAGACCTACATGTCCCCAAACTAACCCTGTCCCCCAGCGCCAGTGTAACAAAAGCCTGCCTTCCCCCCACCCCCCCCACAATGTTCCTTCCCACAGGAGATGGTCAGGGTCAAGGGAGACAGGTCATCTCCAGCAGTTCCTCGATGAAAAGCCCAGCTACAACTCTGTTTTCTCTCTTCCTGCGAGATGGCTCCTGGGAGAAAAGGGAATCCGTGGAAAAGGTTGTGGAAAAGCGTGTGGTGTGGCGAAATTCCAAGATTGTTTGAACACCCTGTTACTGATTGAGGAATGTCCTTGCACAAGGTTGAGGGTGTAGCTCAGTGCGGGAGAGTTTGCCCAGCATGTGCAAACCCCGCGTTTCATCCACAGCACCACAAACACAGCCAACACCGTGAAATTTAAATAAAAAGTCTTAAATTCTTAGCGTGTGTTTTTTGTTTGGTTGGTTGGTTGGTTTTTGGTCTGTTAATTGCCACGTTTGCAAGCACGATTTGAAGCACAAGATGAAGCTGGATTTGGCGGACACACCTGTAATCCCAGCACATGGCAAGTTGAGGCAAGAAGATGTTGATAGTCTGGGCTACACAGAGAGACGCTGCCTCAGAGAGAGAAAGAAGAGAGAAAAGAGAAGAGAGAGAAGAAGAAGGGGGAGGAGGTAGCAAAGCTGTGAGGTCCCCCTGAACATCACCCTAGAGCCCAGGCCTGTCGAGGAGCCTCGGTTCTCTCCGGCTCTGTCCCTAGAAGCCTGCTCTGGGCCTCTTCCCTTGGAGAGTCTTCCCGCCTGGCCCCTGTCCTCCTGGGCCCTCACTACCCCTCCTGCCTCAGCCCTGCTCTGTATTACCCAGGTGCAAGGTGAGGGGCTGGGTTCCTACAGGGCTCAGAATGCTACTTTACTTAGGACTTCCTTGAGTACATCAATTTGTTTCTTTTCTTTCCTTTATTTTTTATTATTATTTTTTTTTCAGACAGCATCTTGCTATATAGTTCAGCTTAACCTTGAACTTGCTATGTATCCCACCCAGGCTGGTCTCAAACTCATGGTGATCTTGGTCTTCCTGCCTCAGCCTCCTGAGTGCTGGAATTACAGGCATGCTGTGCCACCACAACTGGCTTCACTGCTTACATTGACATGCATCTTTCTTTTTCATTTTGCAATGCTGGGGGCAGATCCAGGGCCACCCTCGCTCATTCTAGACAAGTGTTCTACCCCTGAGCTACACCTCAGGCCCTAATGTGAATTTTTGTAATGTTAAAAAACCTTTTCATTCTTTGCTCTTTTTTTTTTTTTTTTTTTTTTTACCAAACAATGACTGGACTTCAAGCCAGCTTGGCTAAAAGGTTAAATGTTAAATATGAGTATTCTGGCTTCCTCCTGCCAAGCACTCAGAGCACTTGGAAAACATCTCCCACGACTTCTCTCGGTGCTGACTGCGTCCCTTTCCATTTAGGAAACAGAGATCCCCGCCACCCCTCGCGCCCTGTTTTGAAAGCAAGGGAACACTGCTGTTTCAGTAACTCCCAGGGTCGCCAGTGCAGAAAAGTCCCTTTTCTTGGAGGTAGGCTGCATCAGCAGGAAGTAGAAGCCACCCAGAAAACACCAGAGGCCCCTCAGCAGCCCCCCACATAGTTGAGAACAAAGTTCTGAGCCCCAAGAGGGCCTGGAGCAAGTGTAATCATGGATTTGAGCTCCCTTGCCCAGGCTCAGCTGCCAAGGGTCAACTGAAAGAGCCTCAGGGGCCGGGGATTTAGTTTAGTGGTGTAAGTGCCTGCCTGGCAAGCACAAGGTTGTGAGTTCAATTCCCGGTTCCAAGAAAAAAATAAAAGTAAAAGAGACCAGCCTTGAACTAAAAGAGCCCCAGCTCTGAACAAAACCTGCAGCGACACCCCAGCTGGGGTTTGTACAGGAAAAACCCCCATTTGCATTTAACAATTTTATTTGTAACTGGTGGACAGTCAAACCCAGGAAAGCGCAGGAAGCAGGGCTCATTTTCGAAATGAGTGACTGCAGACAGAGGAAGAAAGCAGCTCTGAGACCAGGAACTGAGAGGAGACCTGGGTTCCTGCTGCTTGTGGCCCAGTGGTTTGTTTGAAGTCTGTGCCTGGAGGGAAGGGACAGGTGGACACTCCGGAGCTCCTTTCCGCAGGTGCCCTGCACCGCGTTTAGCAGCCGGCGCTGGCGCTCCGGAGACAGAGGCGATGCCGGGGGAGTCTTTGAGGCCTGCAAGCAGCATAAGAGGTGCAGCTCCCGTACCAGGGAAAACAACAAGATGCGTGACACTCACACACACACACACACCCACACAGGACACACGGGGGAGGCAGGAGCTTTACCCCTCCTAACCCGCGCTGCTTGTCCCAAAGACGGACCTCAGCCAGCTCAGCAGCGTTTCAGGGTGAGTTACCAGTGAGCTGCACTCACTGCGGCTGATCATCCATCACCTCCTTCAAAAAACAGTTTGGTGCTGTGTGCTGAACCCAGGGGCTCGCGCACCCTACCCAGGCAAGGGCTCTACCACTGAGCTACATCTCCAGTTCTATTTTTCTTTTGATTTTGGGGTTGTTGAGACAGGGTATTGCTATGTAGCCCAAGTGGCCTTTAACTCATTATGTAGCCCAAGCTGGCCTGGAACTCACAACCCTCCGGCCTCAGCCTCCTGGGCAGCTGAGATTACCAGCGTGTGTCACCACACCCGACTGTGTCCCACCACGTACACAAGAGAGAGGGTGAACCTCAAGGGCGAAGCGTGAGGCTCTGGAGAGCAGCCTGACCCGGAGCTGACTTCTTAGAGATGCCTAAGAGGACCTCCCTTGGGGTCAGAGGGACTCAGAGACTTTTTCAACAGATTACCAATATTTATTCTCAAAGCCAAACTCATTTGCCTCATGTGTTTTTAATCTTCTATAGTGAAGCATTCATTTATTTCAAAATTTAAACTTCAACATTTGAACAACGGAAGCAGGAAACATGCTTTTCTGGACAAAATGACTGCATTCCTGAAAAAAAGCACATTTCCAAGGGTGGAGATAACAGGTGATTGGCTGAAAGCAAAAGGTCTCTAATTTATCCATTTTTAGCTTTCCGAGTGGAAGGACAGCCCAGGGGCTTTACACAGAGCTACCCCTAGGCTACAGGGATTTTCTTTTCCCTTAAAGGGATCAATATATATATATATATATAGTGGTTGTTGTTTGAAACAGGATCTTACTATGTGGCCCAGGCTGGCCTCAAATTCATCATGATCCTCCTGCCTCAGCCTAAAGGGTTTTAAATGTTAAACATAGCTGGGCATGCTGGGACATGCTGGTAATCGCAGAACTCAGGAGGCTGAGGCAGGAGGATTATTTCCAGTTTGAGATCAGCCTGGGCTATAAAGTGAGCTCAAGTCCACCCTGAACTGCATAGTGAGACCATGTCTCCAAAAAAAAGAAGAAGAAGAAGAAGAAGAAGAAGAAGAAGAAGAAGAAGAAGAAGAAGAAGAAGAAGAAGAAGAAGAAGAAAAAGAATGTTAAAAACATATCTCAGGTTCTTTACCAGTCACTCAGGAATGTCCTGAGCGGAAGATGAGCGAAGTTTATAAAGGTGACCTCAGCCAGGCCCAGCGGCACATACCTGTCATCCCAGCACTTGGGACGTTAAGGCAGTAGGATTACTGCAAATCTGAGGCCAGCCTGAATGCCATACTGCCCCATCTCAAAAATAAATGAATAGATAAATAAGTAAATAAAATTTAAAAAAGAAACGAAAACCCAAAATAAATAAATGAATAAATACTCAACTGAGATTTAACTTGTCCCCCCTCAAAAAACACATGTGTATTTTCAGGAATGTGTTTACAAATACAGATAAGAAAAAAGACAGGCGGGTTTAGCTCAGCGGTGTAAGCGCAAGCATGAGGTCATGAGTTCAATCAGCACTCGGGGGAAGCTGGAGCAGGAGGATTGGAGATTCAAGCCAGCCTAGACAACTTAATGATCTAATGAGACCCATGTCTAAAAAAAAAAATTTTTTTATCGGTACCAGGGATCGAACTCACGACCACGTGCTTGCAAGGCAGGCGCTTATGCCGCTGAGCCACATCCCCAGCCCCCATAAAAATTAAAAACAAACAACCAAGAAATGTTTTTTAAAGGGTGGGGATGTAGCTCCGTGGAAGGTGGAGTACTTGCCTAGCAGGGCTAAACACCCAAGGTCAATCCACTCACCTGCCAAAAGGGAAAAGGGAAAAAAAAGATGCAGGGTGTGGTGGCACAAACCTGTAATCCTAGCATTTGGGAGGAGACTCACAGGTTCAAGGCCAGCCTCCACTATATAGTGAGTTCAGAGTCAGCCTGAACTGCATAGCAAGACCCTGTCTCAAAGAAAAAAGATTTATCAGCCATTTCAAAGTTACTATTGTTTTAAGGCAGGGACCAAGAGGCTCCTAAAAGAATAACTAACATCCAGATATTTTGGGTTACTTTTTGTAAGGACTACATCAGAAAGGCAGCTGGAACTTCATTGTTTGTTCAGTTCACCTTTAGGAAAATTTGCTGTCTCATTCTTCTGATTTCTCTGTGTGGGCCCGCTGTGGGAATTGAGTCTCAAACAGTGACCTCTGGTAATTTTTATGTACCACTTTGTAAAGATGCCTACATCCTAAAACTTAAACTCGTGAATAAGAGCACAAGGAAAAGAAAAGTGTGCAGGTGAGGTAAGTCAGCTGACTTTCAAAGGCGATTGGCCTAGATTAGCTCTGCAGGCCAAGGGTAATCAGGAGTGGCCTGATCACACATGGGTGAGATCCAATCAAACTTCTGCAAAATAACACGTGTGTTGTTTGGCGCCCATAAGTGGCATTTTTTTATGGCAGTCATAGGAAATGAACACAGGTACCCACCTAGGTCTTTTCTCTTTGCATATATACTTCTAACATAAAACCCCAGAACCATAGGATACACAATATTTTTTAATAAAATGTCATGAAAGTGATACAGGGGGGTGAAACTCCCGACCTACTAGATGTCCGGTACAAGTTCGTGTTTTCTAAAGTCGAAGAATGAATTTTAGGAGCAACACGGAAGTTAAAAGCAGAATATATTTATTGAGAGAAAGAAAGCTTCTGTCTGAGAGAGAGAGACACAGAAGGGGTCCCGAGTGGGTTGCCAACGACCCCAGTCTTTCCTAGGGATTTTATAGCGCAAAACCACAAAGTGAGGCAGGTCAAAGGTGGGCGTGAGGTGGGGCAGAACTATGATCAACCAATAAGATTAATTGTTCAGGTAAAATTGATTAAATGGGGACAGATGGGGAGGCCAGTCACCTAGCAAGCAGGCACGCCTATAGAGCAGTGACTCTTCGGATAGAGGGTTGGGATGGTGGCTCCTGGCTTCCTCAAGGTGAACCTACCTATGTTTATACTTGGGGTGTGGTTACATTTGTTTGCCTTTTGTTTTGAGATCTGGCCCACAGTGGGAGGTGTCTGTCTCCTCTTAGGTCACAAGATATCTGGTCCTCGGTGCTGGCTCCCTCAAGGTCCTAGCCCTGTCTGACTGCCTATAGTATTTCCATCTAACTCAGCTGCCCGTAACAAAAGTATAGTATGCAAACAGAAAGTACACACCTGGGGCTGGGGGTGTAGCTCTGTGGGAAAGTACCTACTTGGCTTACCTGAGGTCCCGAGTTCAATTCCCAGCATGCCGGCACACACACATTAACCCCTAGCGTACAGCTAGAGTAGTACAGAAAATGCACATCTCAGTCAAAAACTCAAACATCACCGGGCACACACTCCTGTAAGCCCATCACCCTGGAGGCTGAGGCAGGAGGATTGTTGCAAGTTTGGGACCAACCTGGGCTACAAAGCAAGCCCAAGGCCGGCCTGAACTGTAGAGTGAGACCCTGTCTCAAAATGATAAAACAGAAACAACCTCAGACATCATATCATCAGATCCTCACACGGCCCGTATCAGGCTCCCCTCTGGAATTCTCTTCATTAAACTTTTGTTTTGCAATACAGGAATCAAAAGGAGGGTCTCATGTATGCAGAGCAGGGGCTCTACCAGTGAACTACACATCTAGTTCATTTATTGCAAGGTCTAAAATCGTAGCCTAAAAAATAAATAAGTAAAATCATAGCCTAGTTTTCCTATTCTTACACTTTTCTTTTTTTTTTTTTTTTGAGACAGGGTTTCATTATGCATTTAGACTGACTTTTTTTTTTCCGTACCGGGAATCAAACTCACAACCTCACACTAGCTAGGCAGTCGCTTAAGCCACTAAGCTAAATCCCCAGCCCCTTGTTGCTTGTTCTTAAACTTTGTAAATGAAGGGCTGGGGATTTAGCTCAGAGGTATAAGCACCTGCTTTGCAAGTGCGAGGTCGTGAATTGGATCCCAGGTACAAAAAAAAAAAAAAAAAAAAAAAACACTTTGTAAAAAAAATCACACAATATGTACACAATGTTTTCTCCTTTATAAATGACACTGATGCGCACATATTTAGATGTATTTCTATACACCCCTTTGGAATAGTAGAAAGAGAGTGTTCCAGCATCTCCTGCCCTCTTTCTAGTCTGCAGACTTCTCCTCCAAAGAAACACTTTCTGCCATCTCTCACTGTCATCTGACTTTGGACTTTGTATAAATAGAATCATACAGTGTATCGAAACCCATTTTTTCCCTCATAAAAATATAGTAAGCATTTTTCCACTGTACAGCTAGACCATAATTTCCTTCATTGATTGGCTTTGGTTGCTTCCAAGTTTTGGCTATTTTGAGAATTAAATATCCAAGAAGCATCAGGCTTCTGTTTTCCATAGCAGGACATTTGCCAGGGTTAAAAATCCGTGACATCCCCTGCCGGCCCTCCGAGTGCCACTGTTACCCCAGCAAGTGTCTGTTTCCAGGGCCACTTCCACAACTGATTGTTGGGCCACGAGGGGACAGAGGAATCCCGCTCTGGGAGACAGTGCCAGAGGTGACTTCCTCTCCCGCTAAACCTGGCAACCTGGAAAGCATTTCCTCTCCAGAGCTCCGAGGGTGCTCAATCAACAGACCGGATTGTTCCAGAAGGGAAAGTCACCACTCAAGGCTTCCAGTGCTGAAACAGGAACTCTTACGCATTCCACGGTTGAAAGCCAAGTAAACAGGGGCACCCTCTATTCTGGGTAACACGACAATAGGGAACCGCTGAGCTGTTGGCCTGAAGCTAGTTCCAACTATTGTGTTGTTTGTACAGAAAGACCGGAATTAAAAAGCCCAAGGGATGCTGTGTATTCCAAAAAAATTGTGACATCATTTTCTAAAAGCAGGAGTACCATGAGATTAACATTTTAGGCCTCTAAGTAGTGTGGCAGTGGACACCCTGTGAACTGGCGTGGGGCTGGATCTGTCTGATGAGTGGAAATGTGCAGGCGCTGAGAACCGTGGACTCTTCTTGATCCTTTCAGAGCATAGGGAGCCATGCTACTCCCTCGGACGGCGGTGGAGCTCAGTGGTAGAACGTATGCTTGGCACGCACAAGGTCCTGAGTTCGATCCCAGCACCAAAAACAAAACAAATAAGACATAAAAGGTGCAGGAAGCCAAGAACAAATACGTTTGAACGGTTTGTTCGTCTGAGTTCATTTTCTTTTGGAGGGAGGCAGTTCCTACCGGAGCCATCAGAGTTTTTCTTTGGGGTGAGCACGGTTTTAGCAGACGAATAGTGCTTTTGGAATACAAAAAGACATCTGGTCCTTCTGGTTCATGTCACCGGTCCTTGAGGAGGGACAGAGAGGGACCTCTGGCTCCTATCATCTCGAGGAGACTATACTATCTGTAGTCCTGGCTCCTGTAACCAGGGCTTCCCTCCTGAGGGGAGGGGTTTGTGGCTGCCTGGTTTAACACAGAACAGCGCAGCACTAGACATAGCCAGGGGGAGAGCTCAGCCGGTGCCAACTCTTTATCACCAGAAGATTGTATGGAGCCCGGAATGTCTGTAATCCCTACACTCCAGGAGGCTGAGGCATGGAAAGTTCCAACCCAGCCTGGACACTTACCTAGTGAGACCTTGTCTCAATAAATAAATAATAATAATAATAATAAAGAGGGCTGGGGACACAGCTTAGTGCAAAGGTCCTGGATCCAATGCTAAGTACTGGTCAAAAAAAAAAAATTTTTTTTTTAATGTATTTAGTTTCCTGTTACACATCCAATAGGCGGGAAAGGACAGTTGAGTGAGAGAAACTGAGTCAGCGTATGCACATACATCTGACAGTGTGTGTGTGTGGTAGAGGTGGTCTCAAACAGTGACATAAATGTCAACCCCAAATCATGTTCAGTGACTGCAGCCTACAACCGGCGGACTAAGTCCTCCCCTGACTGGCACAGTCAAGACGCTTCCAGGACAGCTTAAAAACCAGCTGAGCCATGAACTGCACTGTAAGAAATAAGCCCAGACTCTCGTGAGCAGGAAAGCCAGGGCCGGCACCTGCCCCACAGGGCATCGCCCCGACTTGATGGGTGAAGAGGCAGGGTTACCCCACACCCTCTGTGTCTTCTGACTGCAGGTGTCCCGGTTTCTTTTCTGCTTGTTGGTCTTTCTCAATCTCCTCTCCTTCCCTGTCTTCATTAACTAGGAAAATCACAAATGGACATATAGACAGTTTGTACTTAAATAGTTTTAATAATTATACACTTTTTTGTTTGTTTAAAACCACAGGACTGGGGACCAGGGATTTAGCTCAGTGGCATAAATGCCTGCCTTGCAAGGGCAAGGTCATGAGTTCAATCCCTGGTACCAAAAAAAATTTAAAAATAAAAAATAAAAAAATAAAACCACAGGACTGCGACATTCGTGTGCTCACACACACGTGTGTGGTGTGTGTATGTGTGTGATACTAGGAATGAACTCAGGGTCCTCTAACCACTAAGCTATGTACGCAGCCCGTTTTATCTTTCATTTTGAGACAGTGCCTTGCTAAATTGCCTGGGATGGTCTCGAACTCACAATCCTGCTGTGTCAGTCTTCAGAACAGCTGGGATTATAGGTGTGGAGACTATTTTATTTTATTTTATTGTCTTTTTGAAACAGCCTCACTATGCAGTTTGGGCTGGATTTGAGCTCACTTTGTAGCCCAGGCTGATCTTGAATTTGCAGTGATTCTCCTGCCTCAGCCTCCCAAGTGCTGGGATTACAAACATGCACTACTACACCAGCTTTTTATTTTTATTTATTTATTTGGTATCAGGGATGGAACTCACGACTTTTTGCTTGCCAGGCAGGTACTTAGGCCACTGAGTTAAATCCCAGGCCCTTTTATTTATCTATATATTTATTTTGGTACCAGGAATTGAACTCATGACCTAGTGCTTGCCAGGCAGGTGCTGTGACTCTTTTTATTTAGGTCCAGACAGTTTTCCTGTCCACACCTACCAGCTCCTAGCTCCTGCCTGGTTGTCCCTATCTACAAAGTAGTGATAAACAGGAACTGGCCTCAGCAGTCTGCTCTGAGGATGGCAAGAAAGTAAAGCCTGAGGCGGTTAAGCAGGCGCTTAAGTGGAAGCTATTTTCTGCGGGCAGCTCCTGCTCCCCCGTGGTCTGCGGTGACTGGCTGAGTGAGTAAGATTCTCCATCCTGCCCCAGAATCTGAGCTCATTAAAACGCTTCTGTGGATCAGCTGTTTTCTCCAGCACAGAAGCCACCTCCTGGGTGGTAAATTACGCGCCCTAGGGGACAGGTGAACTCTTTCAAGAGACCCAGGTGTCACTGCTCCCCACACAGAAGGCCACTGGCAAGCACTGACCGGAAAGGGTCAGAGGGGACCAAGGGGACAGAGGTGAAGGCGCAGCAGGGAGGAGACCCCAGGACTTTTCAACTTCCCCCTGCCCTGGAGGAAGGGAAGTCGAGGGTGATTTCCTTGATTCATAGCAAAATTACGTGTTTTTCTTTTTTTTAAAGGCCATGGGTGTAGCTCAGCGGTAGAGGATGGACCAGGCCCTGGGTGCTAATCCCGGCACCAAACAAATTTAGAAAATAAACAAATAAATAAATAAAATAAAAGGGGAAAAAGTAGATGAAGGGTGAAAGGATATCTGGAATAAGGCAAAGGAAATCTTTTTCTCTCTTTTTTTCCTATTCTTTGTTTTTTTTTTTTTTTTAAATTCCCCTTATCTGCCTAAAAAAGAATCTCCTGAGTCCAAGGGTCATAAATTCTTCCTTGGAATGTTTTAGGAATTTTTTTTGGTTTTTTTTAGGAGTTTTACAGCCAGGAAGAGTGACTTCTATCACTTATCCCTGGACTCAGCAGGCTAAGAAATCACTGAGACAGATAATGTCACAAACTAAAATAGCCCCCTCCTCTGCTTGGAATATACAAGCCCCGAATTCTAAACATTTCCTTGAATCACTTTTGTTTTTTTAAATGAATGCTTGTGTCATTGAATAAAAAACTTGGTCTTTTCTCTAGCTAATCTGGTTTTTGTCAGTTTAATTTGCAGGTCCCCAGTGACTGAGAGGCCAAGTTTTTCCTGTCTGACAGAGGAGATAATATCCTTTTACCGTAACCTCACCCTCCTTTCACCCTTTGGAATGTTCTGTAACATAAGGGGGAATGGGAACTATATAATGGACAAAGACTGGGCAGCATAATTTATTCATTTATGGTGCTTTGGGCTTCCTGCATGCTTCCTGCATTTACCCCTGAGCTCTACCCCGACCCCATCAGTCTGACTTACTACAAGACTACTGGGCACCAAACAGTTTGCAAACGCGTGACCTCTCTGAGCCCTTTGTTTTAGCTGGAGAATGAGTTCAGCCAGGGGCAGTGACTATCCAATGTCACAGGCCTCTGTTTACTTTCTCTTTCACAAATCCTGTGTGCAAACTGGGGCCTTGGGCTGGGCACGGGGACACAGGGGTGCACAGGTGGTCAGCATAGCCTGGAGCCTTTTTTCTAAGGTAAGCCGAGACTGAAAAAAGCCAAAGCCCACAAAGAAGATACCCCGTGATGGGTAGGGGAGGCTGGGTTTCTTGCAGCTAAATACAAACTGCAGGAGGCCGCTCCTGTGTAAGTCACCCTGCTAAAACTTCAGGTCACCACACCCAAACTGACCTTATCTGACCTTCAGAGACATGAAGAGAGGGACAAGGAGGGGAGAGGAAGAGAGAGTGGGTGGAGGAGGGCAGGATTGCCATTCAAAAACCCTACAAACCAGGAATTGGAGCTCTGGAGGCCCCTCTGTAGACGGGGTAAGCAGGGCAGGGGAGAAGCTGGTGGGGGGGTAATGGGTGAAGGGAGCTGGGAGGGAGAGCACCCCTTCCCTGGGAAGGGCCCCTTGCAGGGACTGTGTGCTGCCCACACTGAGGCTGGGCCAGGGTCCCTGGGGACGGCGGTCACTCGGGTCACTTTAGAGACCAGGGGTGGGAATCTGGAGCATTCTAGGCAAGCCAGCAGCCAGGGCCTCTGTGGGGCTCATTGAGCGGTTTTCTAAAGCCCAGAGAGGGTAGAGCTGTTTCTCCACCACTGCCCCTTCCCAGGAGCTGGGCACAGGTAAAGTGCGACAGGGGTGCCCCCTTCTGTTCCAGGGAGCGGCATATTGAGCTCTCTCGGCCTGGCAGGGATGCCAAAGGCAGTGCTGTCCTGGAAACCTTGAAAGATCACTTTGGCGTCACTGAATTTGAGTTGGGAGATGAAACAGGAAGCCAACCAGTTGTATTTTGAATGCCAAGTGTGTGTGTGTGTGTGTGTATACACAATTTTTTTTTTTTGTCTTTTTGTCATTTTGAGACAGAGTCTCACTATGTAGCTCAGGTTGGCCTTGAGCTCACTTTTTTTTTTTTTTTTTTAGTACTGGGGATCAAACTCATGACCTCACCCTTACCAGGCAGGTGCTTGTACTGCTGAGCTAAACTCCCTGCCCTCACCTTGCTGTCTAGGCTGGCCTCAAACTCACACCATCCTCCTGCCTCAGCCTCCTGAGCACTGGGATTACAGGCATTTGGCACCACACCTGCTCAAATATGTGGGGTTTTTCTGTTTTGTTTTGTTTTTTGTCTTTTTTTTTTTTTTTTTGTCTTTTTGAGACAGGGTCTCTCTATGCAGTTCAGGCTGGCCTTGAGCTCACTTTGTAGCCCAGGCTGGTTTTGAACTCACAACGATCCTCCTGCCTCAGCCTCCCGAGTGCTGGGATTACAGGCGTAAGCCACCACGCCTGGCTAAATATGTGTTTTTTTTAGTCCAGGCATGCCACATGGAATATTTAAGGCTTACTTATTACTATAAGGACCATTCACTGTTCACCCAAATTTCAAATTTAGCCACATGCCCTATGCTTTCATTTGCTAAATATGACAGCCCTGTGCTGACTAGATGTCTCAAAGTTATTTTAAAGAAGAACTTTTTAGTCTTCTCCTGCTTTTTTTTTGGTACTGGGGATTGAACTCACAACCTCGCACTTGCAAAGCAGGCGCTTATGCAGCTGAGCTAAATCCCCAGCCCCATCTTCTGAACTCTTGGACCCTCCTTCCTAGTCTCTTCTGTGTAAATCAGGTAGATGAAAGTGTCCTTTTTAAAAGAGGAGTGGTGGTGCACACCTGTAACCCAACCTTCAGGACGCTGAGGATCACTATGGGTTTGAGGCCAGCCTGAACTGCATATGGAGACCCTGTCTCAAAAAAAAGGGGAGGCTTCTTAAAAATTTATTTTCTAATTTTTTAATTTATTTTTTATTGTTTTTTGTCTTTTTGAGACGGGGTCTCTATGCAGTTCGGGCAGGACTTGAGCTCACTTTGTAGCTCAGGCTGGTCTTGAACTTGCAACGATCCTCCTGCCTCAGCCTCCCGAGTGCTGGGATTACCATGCCCGGCTTATATTTAATGTTTTAGTGGAAATGTCTCTTCCTTGTGTTGGTGCTAGGGATGGACCCCAGGGCCTCACACATGCTAGGCACATATTCTTCCACTGAGTCTCACCCCTAACCCTTTGCTTCTAGCTTTTCTTGCTAACAGGAATCGAACCCAGGACCTTGCACCTGCAGGCAGACGCTGTGCCACTGAGCTATATATTCCTGGCCTGCTTCCAGCCTTTATGGAGGCCCAGCTCATGCCCTTTGATAACCATTACGCATTCTGTCTTCCTGAGGTCTTGTGACCACTGCAGAAGGTGTGTATGCAGTCCATGTCACAAGTGAGGAAATGGACACTCAGATTTGGTAATTAGGGTTTCCCACCCTGCCCCGGAAAGGCAAAACTAAATCAGAACTTTAAATAGAATATTGCAGCCTGTTGCAATTGGGTAAAAATCCAGCACATAGTTGGTGCCACCTCAGAACTACTGCTGGGTGGTGACTCAGGCCCCGCTGGAGGGCCACTCTGAAGCCCACCATTCCTGATGAAGTAGTTCCTGCATAGGCTCCGTGACAATTGTCCTCCTTCCTCCTGGGATAAAATTAGACACATCTAATCTGTCATCTTGTTTGTGCCAGCAGTGTCACTTGGGGAAGGCCTGTACTTCCCGTGAGAAACCACCCAGTCACAGCGTCCAGTCCTCACTTCCGGCAGCCAGGCTAGCAGCGGAGCCTGACCATTTCATGGTGTCCGGGAACACGGTGTTGAAAGGCAGTTATCAGGAAAGTCTAGGACCGGACTGTGTTTCTGAGGTTCAGACGGAAGTTAACTCTGCTATTAGTAATCATACCATGTAAGGCCAAGCAGAAAAACTACAGCAGAATTCCCTGTAGGCCAGAATTTTCTTTCAAAAATTCTGAGACCTTTCCAGATGTTTATAAATATTATTATTGTTGTTGTTGTTTTGGCATACTTGGGATTGAACCCAGAGCCTTCATCTTGAGCTATATCACCACCCTTTTTAGTGTTTTGACAGATTCTTGCTAAGTCACTACGTGGACCAGGTTGGGCTTAACCTTGGGATCCTCCTGTCTCAGCCTCCCAGAGTGCTGAGATTACAGGTCTGTGCAACCCAAACGAGCTTTTTTCGAATGTGTATAAATCTGTTTAGTGGCTAAATAAGTCTGTCTCGCCACTCAGGGACATTTCCTCCAGAACCCCAGAACCCTCTCTTTGAACTGCCATCACTCAGAATGGGCCCAACCTGACTGCAGAAGGTGAGAGCCACTGAGCATGCTGCCCACCTGGCCACACAAGAGGGAGATTTGTCTTTTCAGTCCTTTCAGCAGGTTGGCTCATCGTTCAGCTGGGTGCTTATTCAATAAGATTGTTTCTTCTCATTGACCTTTGGGGAGAGGCTTTCTGGCTTGGGAGATTTTGCTGTTAATAACTTCCTAACATTGCCTCATTTTACTAAGCAGAAAGCAAGATGTCTGATGTTCCTCCTTGCACCCGTGTGAACAAGAAGCCTCAGACCTACCCTGCACAGGGCAGAAGCCCCAGGGAGCAGAGAACCGGAAACTATGACTATCATGGGGGAACTGCATGAATGTGTACCTCAGTAGAGCAGTGGTCAGGGCAGCTCCTGTCCTGGATCTGAGGAAGTCCTGCCACCTGTCCAAAGCAACAGGGCTGCCCTCGGTGAGCCAGCCCTGGGAGCTGGTGAGAAAGGGATCCATTCAGGCCCTAACCCCCAACCTGATGGACAAGTAGTCTCAGATTCATCCGCACACACAAGATGGGCCTCCTAGGCAGTGGGTCTGCCCGGTCCACACAAGGCACTGCAAGACTGGCCTAGCTAGGCATAATGGTGTGTGCCTGTAATCCCGTACATTGGGAGGCTGAGGCAGGTGGATTTTGAGTTGGAGGCCAGTCTAGTTAACTTTAGTGAAATCCTGTCTCAAACTTTAGTAAGAAGAGGAGAATGCCAGGCATGATGGCGCCCCCCTGAAATCCCAGCCCTCAAGAGGCTGAGGCAGGAGGATTGTTGCAAGTTTGAGAACAGCCTGGGCCAACAAAATGAGTTTGAGACCAACTTGAACTGTATAGCGAGACCCTGGCTCAAAAATAAATGATAGAATAAAACAAAATATTCCTAAGAAATGAAGGTGGGACGTGGTGTAGCAGGGCAGAGCCCTTACACTCATAATGAAACCGTTGGAGAAGTCTTTCCATGCATTGATGAAAACACTGGGATGGACAGATTACTTAATGGGAGGCCACTGGGAAGGGTGGGAAGGAGTCAGCAAGAGCTCAAAGCCAAAGGAAAAAGCAAAGTGACAAAGGGGACAGGAGGAGGGACTCCAGGAGGAATGCACTGCTGCGGTGGGTAAGAGCTCTGCGCCTGCTTCCCAGTGAACTCTGAAAGTCAGTTTCAACGGAAAGCCCAGAGCAGCGGACGGCGCCCTGGAGCGCGGGGGAGGGGAGGCCGGCCGGCCGGGAGCCGCGGTCTGGAGCCGCCAGAAAGGAAGCCTGCAGGCAAGGACCAAGATGAGCCAAGAGGCGGCGGATGGGCCCTTCACTAAGATCAGAAGGAGCTGCTGGGAAAAAGTTAAAAACAAAATACACGCCAAGTCCCCGGAAGGAAAGCCTTTATTTCACTTCGAGCTCTATCTTCCTTGTTAACTTGCAGAAGGGGGGGAAGATGGCCCATCAGAGGTGGCGCCTGAAAACAGACCTTTGCCCACAGCTTTTCCCAGCGTAAGACGGTGGTGCACGCCTGTCTGTCACCTTTGCACTCGGAGAGGCTGAAGAAGGAGAACTGTAAGTTCAAACCCAGCCTCAAAAATCTAAAAAAAATTTTTTGGCTTTTTGAGGCAGGGTCTCACAATATAGTTCAGCTTAATCTTGAACTCACTATGTAGCCCAGGTGGGCCTTGACCTCCCAACAGTCCTCCTGCCTCAGCCTCCAGAGTGCTGGGATTACAGGTGTGTGTCACTGTGCTCAGCTCCCTGTGTCAAAATTTAAAAAGTCCTGGGGCCGTAGCTTTGTGACGGCCACAGGTTCAATCCAAAAAACCCAAGTTTTCCTGTAGGTTTTTTTTGGTGCTGAGGATCGAACTCACGACCTTGCGCGTGCAAGGCAGGCACTTATGCAGCTGAGCTAAATCCCCAGCCTCCAGCCCTTTTCTGGATACCAAGGATCGAACTCAAGAACTTGCACTTGCCAGGCAGACACTTGTGTCACTGAGCTAAATCCCTAGCCCTTTCCTGTATGTTCTTGTCACAGATCGGACTAAAGAAAGCCAAGGGAGAGGGACAGCCCTGCTAACCAAGTGACCCTCTAGGAGCTGATGCTGAAAATCCTAGGTCTTCATTTGGTTAAGAAGAGATCTACTGTTGAAAGTAGGAGTCTTGTGTTGACTCAATACGATAATGGAGATGTCTTGCTGCCTGGCTGGTGCCGCTGAGGCCTGAGGCCGTTACGTAACCATCACATAACTGTCCACAGCGGATGGTCCACAGCAGACGGTCCGGAGACGAGTGACCTTCCAAGGACTAACTCGGACCTACTTTAAGTACACTTGCAGTAACAAAACTAGTTTCCTGCCATAGCTGCATAATTGATCTAGAAAGAAAAACAGAACAAGTGACTGCTTTATGTGAACTGTGTAAAGCTCACACAGGCTTCCCCTTGTGGAGATTATAGGAGAACAAGCTATTTATAGCTATTTATAGTCTTTCTGTTGGCAATTTAAATAATGGCTTTGGTGAAACAGATCTATTCTTTGTTGAAAACTGAAGTGTGCATAGGGTCCCCATTCCGGGGGCTGCCATGGAGGTAGAAATGGGCAAGATGACAAGACACAGGCTGCTCTCTACGATGGAGACAGGGTCTCTGTCTCTGGACACAGTAAAGGCTGAGGCGGGGATGTGGCGTCAGCCGTCCCAGGAATGTCCCATCACATACACAAGCTGTTTCCCATGTTGCATCGCAGGGTTAGGAGCGAGCTCCAACCACCACCCAAAGAAAGGTCATGCTCCCCATGCAAGAACCTGGGACCCGCTCAGTGTCCTACCACTGTCCCCCGACACCCTCCAAAGCCCTATGTCAACAGCCCAGTGCTCGGGCTGCCCCCTCAGCATGCAGTGTCTGTCCTTCCTCTGCCTCTTGTGCCTTGTTTCCTGACTTTACGATTCTGCTAAAGGTCACCTCCCTGGGTGTTTGCTGGTCACACTATCTAAAACTGCAAACACCACTCCTGCTTCTCCCAGCCTGCTTGCTTTCTTTCCCTCCACATTCTGACTTCCTTTGTGTCTTTCCTGTACGGGAACAGTGGTTCCTTCTTGAGGGCAGCCAGCGTGGCTATTTTGCTCAGGCTGTCATCTAAAGCAGCCAGCAAGAAGGGCTCAATGAAACGCTTGTGTAATCCACCAGAAAGCTGTTAGCCTGGCTCCGAAGACAGAGCCTCTTTACTTGCTGGCTTATTCAACAGCAGCTTCCTAGTAGAAAGCCAGCAGCATCTAAATCACAGTGGCTCTGTGACCTTTGCTCGCCTTGATAGGCACCTTGCAGTTTCAGATAGGAACTGTCTCGGCTGGAGACATGTCTAAAGCCTTAGCCCTCTGGCGGGGAGGGGACGTCACATGCTGCTATGTACGGTCCCGGGTTCCTCAGCAGGAAAACCCTCCGGGTGACTAACGCACCAGTTGGCACCGGGAATGGCCCTGCCCAGCAATGAAATATAACACGCTCTTGTGCCCAAGTGCACACACCCAGACTGCTGGCTTTGGCTGCTTCTTGACCTGGGGCACACTTCCCAGGAACCTGCTGGTGGATTCCTCAGCAGCCCCACCCTGCAGATGAATCTGCTGCCTAACTTTCTGGTGAAAAAGGTCTTGAAGTTCTTTTTTTTTAAAGCCAAAGAAAACCCAAGCTCACTCTGTGTAGCAAATTACTAAGAAGCAGTGTGGTGTAAAATTACATCCTCTAGTGGACAAAGAAAGAAGCTCAACCTCCTATTTGGAACCATTCTGTAGCTCCTTTTTTTCTTTTTTTTTGTCATCTTGAGACACGGTCTCACTATACAGTTCTGGCTGGCCTTGAACTCGCAGTGATCCTCCTGCCTCAGCCTCACAAGTGCTGTAGTTCCTTTTTATACTCTCTGATACATGCCTTGGGTACCCTGCAGTGATAATAACATTTAAAAACACCCTCAGATTTCATGATCAATTCTTGCCATAGAGGGCATGATTTCCTTTTAAAGATGGGACTCTTGGGCCGGGGATTTAGCTCAGTGGCATAAGCACCTGCTTGGCAAGCACAAGGTCGTGAGTTCGTACCCGGTACAAAAAAAAAAAAAAAGATGGGACTCACCAATATCAATCCCCTCACATAATCCAGAGGAACAAAGTGACCAACCAGGCCGGACCAGGACACACTACTGTCAACTTTAAACACGCGTGTGTTCTCTGCTGTTCGCGAGTCACTGTTACTGTGCCTAGGCCTTTGGGAAGGAGTGGGAGCTGGGCAGGGGACACTGGAGAGCATTCCTGGGGCTCCTGAGCAGTGTGGGTGTCCCCCATCACCACGAGGGCACCCAGTGGAGCCCATTACTGCGTGTGTGCGAGAATCAATGAAGCTATTGTCACAGTGTCACAGAGAAGGCAGGGGAGGCCGAATGGTACGAAGTCAGCTCGGGGTAGAATTTCAGCAGAGTTGAACAGGACAAGAAGGCAGACACTCTTCCAGCCTGGGATGCCCCAGCCCAGCTGGAGGACTCAGGACACTGGGGGTTAATGCAAGGAAAGCCCACCAGGCTCTGAATCCCCCATCGGCAGGAACTGTATACTGTTAGCATTCTCTGGGCTGAAATCAGTCACCACTTCCTGGAGCCTCTGACTGCAGGGCTGGCCTCCAGTGGCCCATGGGTGCTTGCTCTTTTTTTTTTGTACCAGGAATCATACCCAACCTCATGCTTGCCAGGCAGGTGCTGTGCCACTGAGCTATGCCCCCAGCCCTTGCTTTTATAAGATGAAACAAGGGGCTGGGGATTTAGCTCAGTGGCTCAAGTGCTTGCCTGGTAAGTATGAGGTTGTGAGTTTGATCCCTGGTACCCCCCCCCCAAAGCAAACAAAACAAGTAAAAAATGCAGTAAGACTTTCTAAAAAAGGAAGTTTTGTTGCTTATCTACGTTAGTCATGTCTTTTAAACGCAGCCTAATTCACTGCAGCTCAGGCCAGCCAAAAGGTCGGAACACCCACTCCAGACCGTACCGGAACTAAACCACTAAATGACAACTGCGCAGGCCCCTCGGGACCTTGGCACAGGAGCCCAGAGCAGCTGCACAGGAGCCAAGGTTCTGCACACAGGAAAAACACCCAAGCAGGACGGGGAGTCCCGACCCGGCCCGCAGGGGTCTTGTCCAGAAATATCAGTGATACTGTTTTTTTCAGTATCACGTTTGACACTGAGGCCGTTGAAGCGATTAGCACGCGCTCTCCCTGTAGCGGGGCAGGCAGAGGCTGCGGGTAACTGCTCACTGTCCCCGGAGGTCACTGCCAAGGGTAAGACCCAGCAGCCCACAGCAGCTCCAGCACAGTGACTGGCCTTGGTGGCTCAGGGGACAATGGTGTCTGTGAAAACCCCACGACTTTGCCAAACTGCAGCACCCAGAGAATCTCAGCCAGAAATACCAACAGTCACGCCCAGAGTGTGGTGTCTAGGGTACACTTGGGCCCAGGGCCCATCTCGAGTGTTTCATGGGATCCGCTCACCACACCATCAGAAGTGCCCATCGGGGGAGTCATCTGTACTGCCACTGTCCCCACTTTCCTGAACCGAGGTGCGTAGACGGAAATGATTTGCCAAAAGAGTCTCACAGCATGAGCGTCCTGGGCTGTGTGTCTGAAACCTCTGTGGAAACAGTGGGTGCTTATGGCTCAATTTAAAACAGCCTCCAGCTGGGCATGGTGGCACACTACTGTAATCCCAGCACTGGGGAGGCTGAGGCAGGAGGATTGAGACCAGCCTGAGCTACGAAGTGAGCTCAAGGTCAGCCTGAACTGCATAGCAAGACCCTATGTCAAAAAGACAAAAAACAAAACAAAACAAAAAAACCGGACTCTAACAGGCCTGGATTCCAAAGCACGTGATTAAGAACCAACCAAGCCAGGCCTACTCCCTGGGCTGAGTCCTCTCTGGGCCATCTGAATGCTACGCTCTGCACCTCCTCAGAGGCCAGGCCTCCTCTGTCAAACCTACCAAGGCTGACCTCAGTGTCCCTGCCTGGGGCAGAGTTGGGCAAAGACAGGCAGGTACTGCACGCGCACACAGCAAGGCCGGAAACCGAGGTGACCGTTCCACCCCACTGTCACCGCCCAGCAGTGATACCCCCATGGCCTGAAGTGGTGTAGCCTGCAGCACACGCAGCCAGGAACATCTGCTTTATTCAAGCGAAGGACTGGGCATTCAGACGCCGTGTCCCTATTCACCATGACAACAATGTTCCCTCAGATGTGTGTGCAATGGGGTGTGACAGTGGTTCTGCTCCTGGGTCTGGGGTGCGGAGGGACTAAGATATGGGGACAGTGCGGAAGCAGCACAAAGATGAGTGACCACCAGAGAGCCTTAGCCCTAAGGTCCTCAGGAGAGGGAGTGGCTTATTCCTGCAGCAGCCTGGCAGTCACCTGGTGACACTGGGCCCCTGGCCAGCAGGCTGAAGCTCAAGGCTTTGTGAGGTCAGAAATGCACCTGAGTAAGCAGGGGGCAGCTACCTGTAACCACGCTGCAGCATAGTGGGACCAGGTCAAGAGGAATAGTCTTCCCAGAACCTGCTATCGGAAGGGAAGCATTAATATCACTCAGAAGCCCGGGGTGGGGGGAGGGGGGGAGGAGAGGCCACCCCCTATGGGCTGTCCCAGAGACCCTGGCCATCTGCCTCTGTGCACTGCCATCTCCCAACAGCTCGTGTTCCCTAAGGACAAACAATGCCTTCAGGGCCTACACTGTGGGTGGCTAAGTCACTCTCCAAAATGGCAGGTGGCGAGTGTGTACCCCAGCAGTGGAAGCCACATGGCTTAGGAATCAGAGTGCACAAACCTTGGGGTTGAACTCCATTTATTTATATGCATTTAACACAGCCCTCCAGCAGAAATACATAGTGAAGAATTAAAGCAGGCCGGCCGAAGCGGTGCACGCTATGATCTTAGCTCTGGGACAAGAGGTTCATTGTGGGGCTGAGGCAAGCCTGGGCTACATGATGAGTTCAAAGTGGGCCTGGACTACACATGAGACCCTGTCTCAAGGAAAGAAACCACCAACCAACCAACCTGGAAGGCCCTAAGCCAAAACAATGTCACCGAACCAGCAGAAATGAAACCAGATTTTCATGCAGCACACATACAAATCTTCTAGGAAACTGACCTGCAAACAAACAAAGTACACTTCATCAGTTTTTCTTCTAGGTTACCAAGTCTGACCACTGAAAACTTAGCACCATGGAACACTCTCCCAGGCTGGAAATTCACCTCTCAACCACACTGTGACATGGAAGGAACCCTGCGATGGGTCCTATTGGAAATGGACCTTCTTGTCATTTTACAGCATTCACTGATGTCTCCCTTCCCCCGATTCGTGACACTGGGGCCTGAACCCAGGTCTCTGTGCTTGTTCTGCCATTAAGCATCATTCTCAGTGTTTTTAAAAATTTAACTTGGGACAGGGCATTGCCAAGTTGCCTAGGCCAGCCTCAAACCTGTGACTCGCCTGCCTCTGCCTCCCGAGTACCTGGAATTAGAGGCCAGTATCATTGCACCTGTATTCTTTTCTTTTTTGGTGTTGGGAGATGGAACTCAGGGCCTTGCCTATGCTGACACAGATTCTACCTCCGAGCTACAGTGATGACATTAACATCCCTCCCAAGGCGTCTGACTTAGAACGTGGCCGCTGTAGGTAGTTGAATTTGCTGAAGATATGACGTCTCGATCTGTGTGCTGACAATAAAGTGGACAGCCAGGGAAGGAACAATGCTTCACGAAGGAGCAGGCTGTATACTGCAGCCAGGAAAACAAATGCTGGTTACTAAGCAGAAACTGTTATTAGGATTCTCTCAGAACTGGAAGCAGTCTCTCCCTGTATCCACAAAGGGCCCCAGTATAGGAGGCGGGCGGCCACTTTCTGGCTTTGTTCTACACTATTGTCCAGCATGCCTTCTGGGTTATAACGGTTTCCTTCAATTCCTCCACCAGCCCCACTCGCTAGACACAGGGTCTCCACACATTCTGTCTCCTGTTTTTCCAGTGAACTCCTATTCATGCATCAGAATCTAGCTTAAGGATCTCCTCCTCAGGAAAGCTTTCCAATTTCCAGCAGGCTCTTTGTGACATAGATCTCACAGGACTGTGCCTTCCTTCAGAGCACTCACCTCGGCTTGACTTACATCGTTTTACATGTGATCACTTAACCTTGTCTCTCCCTCTGAACTATTGCTATCTGAGAATGAGTGCTGTGACTGTTTTATTTATGTCTGTGTCCCTAACACTGGGTGTGGTGCCTGCCCAGAAACATCAACAGACATTTGAGGGAAGCAAATGACATCATCAGTATCATTTACAGAATCTTGAAGACTATTTGCTCTCTGATTCAAAATGGTTTTCTTCCCTCACGGCAGGTCCTGTTTGCAGTATCATACATGATCATCAAACTGCTGCTAGAATGTTCACACCTGTTACTGCAAATTCAAAACCCGGGGAAAACTTCCCCTGGGAGTTTACTTTAGGTCAGGGTGGGGCTGCCTGGTACGAGGCTGCACCCACCACCGGGCGGGGTCAGTCACACAGGAGCCTTTCCCCGGACCATCCATCCACCTGAGGGCACTGATCCCAGGATGGACATACCTGGGTCATCCAAACCGAGGCCACCTGGAAAACTCATCCAAGGTGCAGGAGGCATCTTACGTTTGCTTCTCATTTTCTGAAGGAACCCTAGGGAAGACAGTAATAAAAGGTATTGTAAAAAGACCGCTTCTTAGTTGCTTACACGATCCAGAAAACCCGCGTAAGGCCAGGGGCACCGCAGCGCTCTTCTGCAGGCCCCGCGCCCTCTCGCCGTCCTTCGGGCTGATTTCGGTGGCTGCGTGCGGCCCAATCCCTCCGTATCCGCCGTCCGACCCCAGCTGCTAAGCGAAGGGCCGCCGCCGGTCTCCGGGCGGAGCCCTACGCGACCGCCAAGGCTGGTCACTGCTGCAGCCTCTGCCGAGCCACCTCGATCACCCATCGCGATTGCCAGAGCCGGTGACCGGCAGAAAGCGAGAGCGCGTTTCCTCTCGGACCGGACCAAGCGCGTGCCCGCATTCGCTGAACCCCCCAACCGGAAGCCGCTGGAAAAACGCACCTCCCACCGGAAGTGACGACTCACCATCGAGACAGCAGCTAGAGGGTCTCTCTCTTTAAATCTGGGTCATCCAAGGCCATCTTAAAGGGGCCACGGACGGCGAGCTGGCGAGCTAGGGTGATAGGGAACGAAAGTCCCGACTAGAGGGGAGGGTCCTCAGGAAGGGACATCCTGTTTCTTTTCTTCTTTCGCTCTTTCTTTTGTTGGGGGGCGGAATGGAACTAAGGCCTTTGCACTAAGCTACATCCCCAGAACCCATTTCCCCCCACCTCCACCCAGAGACAGGATCTCACTAAGTGGCTAAGTTGCCCGGGCTGGACTCGAACTTCAAGATCCTTCTGCCTCAGCCTCCCGAATGCTGAGACCTGCGTCACCACGCCTTGCTTTGCCGCTTGGCCACCGAAAGCCGGGAAGGTGTCCTGGGCAGGTGATGTTAGAGGCATCGATGGCTCACGCGTGTCCCCTGGTGGTGGCTCTGAGCGGCGGCACAGATCGCAGGCCCCGTCAGAAACCAACCAAGGCGCCTTTGGTCGGGTTTCTTCCCACGGTGATCGGCGTGGGGCCCTGAACAGAGTCTAAACGACCGCTTGTCCTTTCTGTGTTTCTACTTTACTTCATCAGGGAGAAAAGTCAGAATGATCCCAAGGAGCTCAGTACCCGTGGAGAGGTATGTGAGAAGAGCTCACACACACACTCACACTCACACACATGCACGCACAAACACACATATGCACACACAACCCATAGCCCCTGCTGGCCGTTCTGCACCCTTGTCCTGATGTGACTATGACCCCGTGTGTAGTTTTTGCACTTACTCGGCACTCAAGGCTGTCTGGAGCCAGGCCCCACCTGCCCTGTGCTTCTGACGGCTCTCTGTACTAATGTTGGTTTGGTTTGGTACTGGGGATTGAACTCATGACCCTGCGCTTGCTAGGCAGGCACTTAAGCCACTGAGCTAAATCCCCAGCCCCATTTTGTTTTGTTTTTTTTTTGAGACAGAGTCTCACTATGTTCATGCCGGCCATGAGCCCATTGAGATCCTCCTGCCTCAGTCTCTGGAGTGCTGAGATTACACTCGCTTCTCTGTTACTCTTACTGACACATTGTTTGCCAACTAGGTGATTTGTTTCACATCTCATTTTTTAATTTTAATTTTTCCAGTGTTGGGGTTAGAACCCAGGGTCTTCCACATGCTAAGCCGAGGCTCCACCTTGGAGATACATCCTTAGCCCTTTTGAAATTTTATTTTGAGACAGTCTTGTAAATTGCCCAGACTGGGCTTGAACTTGTGATCGTCTTGCCTTAGCCCCTGAACAGCTGAGATTACAGGTACACAGTGGTGCATAGCTGTTGTACATCTTCCTGTGAGCATTTCTGGTCCCTTGTCTCTAAACATAGGGCATTGTGTCCATCCTCAGCCTCATTGGGAAAACGAGCTTTGCGGTCAGAGCTTTGCTTTGCCCCTGGGGGTACCCCAGGAGAATCTCCAGAATTGGGGAGGGATTGAGAATTGGGGAGCCCCTCAGCACCTCCTTGGCTGGATTCTTGCTAAGCTGCAGCCTGAGAGAGTGTACTGACAGCCCTTGGGGGAGATCTGGCACATGTCCCTGAGGGGTCAGGCGTCCCTCATGCTGCTGTCGGGAGAGCCTCATGGCCAGAGGTTTATTTGTTGTCTTTGTCTGCAAAGTCAAAGAGAGACAGAGGTGCCAGTATTATAGCTCTGGGAAGAAAAAATGTGCTGTATTGGGCAGGTGATGGTCACTGGAGATGTCTGCACCTTAATCCTTGGAATCTGCAGATACAAACCCACAGGAAAGAGGTTGCAGATGTGGTGATTAAGGGCATCGAGATGGGAGCTGACCCTGGGTCATCCAGATGGTCTCAGTGTCATCACAAGGATCTTAGGAGAGAGAGAGAAAGAGAGTCAGGGGCAGAGATGTGAGGAGATTTACCAAACTCTCCCGTATCTGGGTGTGACAAACCAAGGTGTTGGCCAGGCTGTTTTCTTCTCCAAGTTCCAGGTTTAAATAATCTAGCATAGAAGCCACCTGCAGTCCTCAGCTTGTGGCCTGTCCTGTGAAACAGAAAGACAGCAGTTTGCAGACCCCATGCACTGGCTTTGAAACTAGAGGACAGACAGGCCACAAGCTGAGGACTGCAGGTGGCTTCTATGCTAGATTATTTAAACCTGGAACTTGGAGAAGAAAACAGCCTGGCCAACACCTTGGTTTGTCACACCCAGATAGGGGAGGGTTTGGTAAATGTGGCTTCTTATTTACAGTTTTTTTTTGGAGGGGTACTGGGGATTGAACTCATGACCTCACACTTGCCAGGCTGGTGCTTATGCCACTGAGCTAAATCCCTAGCCCCTGTGGCTTATTTATTTGTTTATTGCAGTACTGGAGACCAGACCCCAAACCTCCTGCATGCTAGGCCATTGCTCTACCACTGAGCTGCACCCTAGCACAACAGTGGCCTTTTAACTGTGTCTAGGGTCACCCCCAACATGACTATAGGGGAGTTTCAACAGGGGAGTATCCCAAACTATCCCAAGATGGGACCATAGGGCCGGGGGTTAGCTTGGCAAACTTGAGGTTGTGCGTTCCATCCCTGGCACCCAAAAAACCAAAAAACAAAAACCTGGGGGTGCTGGGATTACAGGGATGCACCACAATGCCCAGCTTTAGTCCAAGATGGGACCATTGCAATTCCAAAGAAAGGAGCACCAGGGTGATGTGTCCTTGGCATTTATTAGGGAACTTCCATAGCGAGGTCCACCCAGGTGTGCCGGTGACAGAGGGCTGGAATGCGGAATTTATATGAGCTTCAGGGATGTGGCTCAGAGCCAGGGCTGGCTTCTCCGTGTTTAACAACCCGGGTGATCTTTCTGTGTTTCAGTCCACAACCTGCGCAAGGCTGGGACTCAGGTTGAAGCCCACAGGGACACATGCAGCTGGCTGGTCACAGAGCGATCCAGCTCCTCTGAGTGTCTTGGTCAGGACAAAGAAGCAAAGCCAGGGAGCTGGTTTTATGGGTGTCCTTCTGTCCAGGAAGGGGGATTGGCTGTGGAGACGATGATGTCTCTGCTACAGATGCGACGCCCTGGAGTTTGGAGGATTGGAAACCTGGCCCCTGAAGGGCACTGTGTCTTTGTGTGCTTTCGCTTTCGAAGTGTGGCCTCCGAGCTCATTCACTCCTGGGGCAGGGACTTTGCCCGGTGGGTATGACCAGCTACTCAGCAGGACCCTGCACCTGATTGCAGATGCACCTGTGAGGGGACACATCTTGGACAAGCCCTGTGAAGAGGACTGGCTGTCGCCGGGGAGCTTGAGGGCTGCTTTGCAGCCGGCAGAGTGATTTCCGCTCATCTTAAAGAAACTTCTATTCCCTGTTAGCTGAGTGGTTCAGAGTGGCCCAGGAGGCCCCTGCAAAGCCCCTTCACCCTCCAAGTGGCTCTGAATGTCTTGCATTTGCTGAGGAGCTGACATGTCCTGAGTTCTTGAAAGATAAAGGGAAGGAGGGAGGGCGGGAAGGGGGCTGATGTGCCCTCCCCTTGGCAAAGTGCCTCGCCTTGTGCTTCTCACCTTCCTTTTGAAGCAGCCATAGGAACTAGGTCTTCTGTGCTTGGGTTTTACAGGTTCAGAAAAGCTTAAGTGGTTTGCTTGAGGTCACCGCAAACAAGAAATAGGATTTTAAACTGCCCACTCCTCAACTGCCACCCTGTCTGCTGGACCCAGTGATGATCCTTAAGGTCATCATAGAGGCCAAGTCCACCTGAGCCCTTGCTTCCTAGTCCCTAACCCACGTCTCTCCCACCTTCTGGTTCACCAGGTCTCTCAGGATTTGGGCAACCAGGAAAATGGGCCAGTTCCAGTCATAGCTGGGACCACTTCCTGTATGCTGAGTCTACTTCCCACATAGCCGAACCACTTCCTGTCTGCTGAGTCCACTTCCCCATTGCTGCCCAAGGGAGGCCTGGGGAGGGACTTCCCAGGCTGAGTCACATCTGTAGCTGAGAACAGACATGGTCCATTATACTTCCTGTGAAAGGACCTGCTTGGAGGGCAGTACTTACCCCAAAGCCTGCCTGCATTGGGTTACAAGCGTCTGGCTAGCAGCTGGCTCATGGCTATCACAGCTGTTTATTTAGCTGGGCACTTTAGGGGCCTCTATTACTGTCACTCTATGGGACAGCCCAGATCCTATTTTCTGAGGACAACAGACTTCTCTTTTGTTGCCCTCAAACTGTGGGTTCATGCTTTTAAAAGATGCCAAAGGACGAGGAGCCTTTGGAAGGGGGGCTGTCCTGGCCATCTGGTTCAGCCTCTTCCAGGACGTAGTAGGGGAGTTTCAGAATCCCTGGAGGCTGCAGTACCCTCAGCTAAGGCGCAGAGAGGGCAGAGTCCAGAGGAGGAAGAGGTGGCAGAGCAGGGAGCAGAGGGCTGGCAGTTAGCTCGTCGTTCTCACTTGCTTGTTGCTATGGCTTAGGTTGGCTCGTACCTAAAGGTCCAAGTGCTGGAAGCCATGGCTCAGTGCTGGAAGGTGGTGGAGCCTTTAAGAGGTGATACCTGCTGGAAGGTGTTTGGGCCCTGGACGGCGCTGCCCTTGGCCTTGGGAAGGATTAATGTAGTTCTCACAGGACCTGGGTTAGTTCTCAGAAGGATGGGTCATCACAAGGGAGCCTGGTATCTCCCCCAGGCCATCTTCCACTCCTTCCTGCTGTTTGTTGTCACACATGCTCCTGCCATTGTGGTGCCATGAAGCCCTTACCAGAGCCAAGCAGATCTGCGTGCCAGACTCCTAGACCTCTGGAACCGGACTTTTGCTTACAAGGAAATGACCTCAAGTATTTGTACAGTAATGGAAAGTGACCTAATACCCAGTCCTTAGAGCAGAAATGAACTGGGAATTTGAAAGGCTGCTGAAACCAGGCACCACACCCAGGAATTCTGATTTTTCTGGGCCTGGGGCATGGCTTGGAGCAGAAAGTAGAGCTGCTGGGGGACTGCGTGCTAGATGAGAGGTGTCTTAGCCAGTCCTGCAGGTGTGTGCAGACCAGGACAGCTCCTGTGAGGAGAGGCTGCAGAGGGGCTGGGGTTCTGGGTTACCTGTTCCTATGGAAGTCTGGAGCTATTTTCATAACTCAGATAGCAGGGAAATTAAATAGTATAACACTGGAATAATTCGTGTCTGTTACAATGCAAATAGGTTCTTCCCCACCAACATGCAATTGGTTTCTACCCTCTAGACATGGTGACATTAAACATGATATTTTATGGCTCTGCAGACACTGACCAGATGCGTTCTATTGTGAAATTCACTCTAGCATTCCTGATTGTCAGCACATATTGCTGATTTTTTTTTTTTTTTTTTTTGGAGACAGGGTCTCACTCAGGCTGGCCTTGAGCTCACTTTGTAGCCCAGGCTGGTCTCGAACTTGCAATGATCGTCCTGCCTCAGCCTCCAGAGGACTGGGATTATAGGCGTGAGCCACCAGGCTTGGCACGTATTGCTGGTTTTCAAGTTCTCCTTTCAACTGGTCTTAACGTCTTAGCCAGGTGTGATGGTGCACAGCTGTAAGCTCAGCACTCGGGAGGCTGAGATAGGGGAACTGTCTCAAGTTTGAGGCCAGCCATGGGTACAAAGTGAGTTCGAGGCCAGCCTGAACTAACATGGTAAGATCCTGTCTCAAAACAGTAATAAAACTTATGGGTCCCCTCCTGAATTAACAAGTGGGGAAAAATCATCTATACATGTTTATTTGATTTTATTTTTCCAATTGGTGGCACTGGAGATGGAACCCAGAGCCACACCCCCAGTCTCTTATGCTCACTTTATATTGAGAGTAATGTTTTCAACTTTCAGGTGAAAACTGAGCCAGGGAGAGCGGGGTGCTTCTCCCCTGAGCCCTGGGTACTGAGCCCACCCATCACGGTTCGGTCACTGCCTAGAGATGTAGTCAGGGTTGGGCAGGGCAGGGTTTGCCCACTGGCTGGATGCAGCCACATCTGGGTCCCGTACCTGGTACAGTGTTGGTGGGTACAGGGCAGGCACTCGGTCAGTGTTTCTGAGGAGCTTTTAAAGCCACCAGCCACCACCCAGCTCAACATACGCAGCACCCTACTCGCTGCCAAAGTGAAAACTCAGGCACAGAAACACTTTCAGGAGTTTGTCAGTCATTGCTGAGCTGTAAGTCAGGCGATGCCAGACTGTGGGTGAGTCAGGGCTTCCACAGGGTGCATGGGAGAGAGAGATCTCAGAAAGAGCCTGGGTAAACCAGACAAAGAAAACACTTGATTAGTTAAAGTGCTACAGTAGCTAGGGATGGTTTCTGATTGGTTAGGTTTAACTTCTGTCATTCCAGCGAGTTGAATTCAGTTTGCCTACTTAGGAAGCAAAGGTTCTAGAGTCACCTCCATCTAATGGCTTCTAAATTCACTTCTTAAACATCACATGAGAACTGGGCATGGTGGTTCACCCCTGTAATTCAAGTAGGAGGCTGAGGCAGGAGGATCACTATGAGCTTAAGACCAGTTTGGGCTACTTAGAGAGCTCAGGGCCCACCTGGGCTGCATAGAGAGACCTTATGCCAAAAACACCACCACCACCACCAACAACAACAAAACAACAGATCACTCACTATCTCCAGGCCAAGACCACTGTGGCTCGATCCCAAGTGTCTGCTCCAAGCTCCTCTACCCTGCTACACAGCTGTGTTCTTTCGCTTCCTTTTGTTCTGCTCTTTCCTTTCAAAAACGTGAGCAGTTTTCTTGGTCTCTTTCTGGCACACTTTCTTTTCCATTCTGAAGGGTTATTTGGTACTGTGAACAGCAACCAACTCAAGGCCGTGTGTGCTGTCAGGATGGAGCAGTGATCACGGAGTGGACCCGGTCAGTCGGGCCTGGGTTGGCCCTGAAAGCCAGGCACCACCCTCCTGACGTCACTCCTTCAAGCGGGGGGGGGGGTGGCGCTAGGGTCCCCCAAGGCAAGGTGCCAGTACCCACCTGCTGCTAGTCTGGCGTTGCTCATGGTCACCTTTTATTATTCTGAACCTTCACAATGTCTTCCTCATTCTGGTCGTTCCCCTTACTTTATGAATTTTATCATCACCTTGTCAAGTTTAGTGAAAAATTCTGTTGGAGTTTTGATTGGAACTGCCTTGAATATTTATATTACTTTGGGGGAAATGATATGTATTTGTCTTGAGTGTTCCTTCCCATGCATATACATGGAGTCTCTCTCTTCAGTTATGCCTTTCAAAAAACTGTTTCATGCCAAGTGTGGTGGGGTATGCCTGTAATGCCGGCATTTGGGAGGCTGAGGCAGGAGGATCTCTGAAAATTTGAGGCCAGCCATAGTGAGGTCAATGGTGAGACTCTGTCTCCAAACTAATAAATGCTGTTTCATGTTCTCTACATGTGTGGCATAGTTTCTGCAAGTTTTACTGCAAATACTTAAATTCAACTCATTATTATTATTATTATTTTTTTTTTTTTTGGTACTGGGGATTGAACTCATGACTGCATGCTTGCAAGGCAGGCGCTTATGCCGCTGAGCTAAATCCCCAGCCCTCAACTCGTTATTATTACTGTGCACTTAAACCTGGCATGGCAGCCAATGCTTTGAATCCCAGCACTCTAGGAGGCTGAAGCAGGAGGATTGCCCAGCTTGGGCAATTTAGTATTGTAGTGAAACTCTGTCTCAAAAGAAAACATGTAAAAAGACTGGGATATAGCCTAGTGTGAAGGCCCTGGGTTCAATCCCCTGTACTAGACTAGTAAATGAACAAACAAGCAAATCATGGGAACTTATTTTTTTGAATTCAGATTTCCATTAGTTCCACAGGCTATTATTATTATTATTATTTTGTCCTTTTGAGACAGGGTCTCACTATGCAGTTCAGGCTGGCCTTGAGCTCACTTCATAGTCCAGATTTGGTATGGAATTTGCAACAATCCTCCTGCCTCAGCCTCCCAAGTACTGGGTTTACAGGTGTGAGCCACCACGCCTGGCTTAGTATTTGTATCTAGTCCAGCTGCTCAGTTTATGATGGGATCCCATCTTCATAAACCCGCTGTAGGTGAAAAGTGTTGTAAACTCATCGTGTGTTTAGTGTGTGGGACCCAGAGACATCATCACTCAGCCAAACTGCATGAGCGGAGCCCTCTTTGTTCTCACAGTGCTCACGATGTGGAGCTGGCTGCTGATGGCTGGCACTGGCGTGTGACTGCTGGGAACAGGTCGAATGCAGACACACAAGTGTTTTCTCCCAAATGCACATGGCTTTTGCACCATTGTAAAATCAGTGGCAGTATTGTAAGTCAAACCATCATGTGCCGGGAACCACCTGCATTTTGTATATTTACTCCATCAACTATTAGTAATATGGAGGTATCACTGACTTTTTAAACATTTGTGGGGTCTCACTATGTACCCCAGGCTGTCCTTTAACTTGCGATGATCCTCCTGCCTCAGCCTCCTGAGTGCTGGAATCACAGATGTGTGCCATCATACCCAGCTTTACTGCAGGTTTTTAAGGAGTCCTATTTATCAGAAAGTTCCTTTCTAACTCCAATTTTTTGGTTGGTTTGTTTGGTTTTGCTTTGGTGGTTCTGGGGATCAAACCCAGGGCCTCATGCTTAGCAGGCAAGCACTGTACAGCTAAATTATACCCACAATCCTATTAGAGCATTTTTAAAAAAGTGACCTGTAATTCTAGCCGTTTAGGAGACTGAGGCAGGAGGATTGTAAATTCGAGGACAGTCTGGGCAAGTTAGCAAAACCTTGCCTCAAAGTAAAGTTTAAAAAGGGCTGGGGATTCAGCTCAACTGCAGACCAGTTGCTTATCAGACCAATTGCTGATCGTCCTCCAGGCCCACCCCCAGCTCTGCCAGTGGACAAAGGGACAAATGAATGGCTATGAATTTTGTTGTGTATTTTTTTGTATGACTAATGAGATGGTCACATGGTTGTTGTCTTTTAATCTGAGCAACACTAAGAGATGGTGTGGTGTATTATTTTTATATTCCCAGAATAAGCCATGATAGGTTCTGTTTTTTTATACACAGAGTTAAATTCACGTTATTTAGCTCAGGTATTTTGCATCTGCCTTTATAAGCAAGCTGTTTTTTTTTTTTTTTTTGTCTTTTTGAGACAGGGTCTCGCTATGCAGTTCAGGCTGGCCTTGGGCTCACTTTGTAGCCCAGGCTGGTCTTGAACTCACAATGATCCTCCTGCCTCAGCCTCCCAAGTGCTGGGATTACAGACATGTGCCACCATGCCTGCCACTGATAGCTTATCATTTTTTCTTGCATCAGTTGGTTATACTTCTTTCTTTTTTGTTACTTACTTATTTATTTTTGGTACTGGGGATCAAACTCACTAACTTGCACTAGCTCAGTGGTGCTTACACAACTGAGCTAAATCCCTGGCCTTTATTTATTTTTATTTTTGGTTTATTTTATTTTATTTTATTTTATTTTATTTTTTTGGAGGGGGCACTGGAGATCAAACTCACAACCTCATGCTTGCCAGGCAGGCACTTGTGCCGTTGAGCTGAATCCCCAGCCCTTTATTTTTATTTAAAAAAAATTTTTTTTTTTGAGATAGGGTCTTACAATGTAATTCAGGCTGGTCTTGAACTCACTATGTAGCTGAGACTGGCCTCGAACTCATAGCAGTTCTCCTGCCTTAGCCTCTTGAGTGATGGGACTATAGGCATATGCCTAGCCCTTTTTACTTTTTCATTTGACACAAGGTCTCACTAAGTGGCCCAGACTGGACTTGAACTTGAAATCATCCCGCCTCAGCCTCCTGAGATCTGGGGTTAGAGGTGTGTGCTATGATGTACAGCATCATTACTTCTTATTCTAGTACTTCCTTCACCTTTATTCTGATGTCTGTTTCCCCCCAGCTTTTTTTTTTTTTTGGACAGGATCTTCCTCTGTGTCCCAGGCAAGCCTTTCACTCACCATGTAGCCCAGGCTGTCCTGTCATGGTGTGCTCTAGAAAGTTACCCACGGGGAACTGAGAGTCGAAAAACAAGTGAGATTTATTTACAAAGCTGCCGTGGTCAGTCAGCTCAGGACATAGGACCTGCTGGCTAGCCTCAATTCCTTTGTTCTCTTTCCTTATCTACCCCTAAATGAGTTCACAAGGTCAGGGGATTACCATGGATAACCCCCTTTTGCAGCACTATCATTATTGTGGAATGTTACAAGACCTTCTTACACATCTGGTTAATTGACACACAGAATGTGGGCACTGGGCAGTTTGGTCACCTTAAGATAAACCTATTTGTTCCCTTTTTTGTAGTTTTTATGGTTAATTAAGGGAGAGGAGGAAGCCTTTTGGGGATTTGCCAAAGTCTACTCGCTGTTTAAAATCTAACTGCTAGCTAAGTATCTAAGCTATAATCTATAGGCCATAAAATAAGTGAAGTTTTCAAGACTAAGGTTTAGGGGGTTCCAAAGAGAAAAGAAGAGAAAGCAAATAATGGGGGTTATGAATGTTCTCACACTCCAACTCATGGTGATCCTCCTGCCTCAGCTTCCTGGGTGCTGGGATCACAGGCGTGTACCACCATGCCCAGCATCGCCCTCACGTCATGAGTTTCATGCGTATTTTTCCATCTTTATTGATTTTTTTTTGTACCGGTATCAAACTCATGATCTTGCGATTGCAAGGCAGGCATTTATGCCACTGAGCTAAATCCCCAGCCCCATCTTTCTTGATTTTAATCTGTTACAGAAATCAAACCAAACACTGGAAGAAATGGCACAGAGGAGGTTTAGGAGGTAGTTTGTTACACCAGTGGTCTTCTGACAAGGATCTTTCTGCCTTTGGGACTTTTAAAGGGAAAGCAAGTGGGGAGGGACATGGGAGGATTAGGCCAGATAGGTGGAGAGGTGGGCAGTCTGAACTGTAGGAGTCTGAACACCCTAAGTCACACTGCAAGGTCATTGGCTACACAAAGGCAGTAGAAACAGGAGTTACACAAAGAAAGGAATGTTCTGGGCTTGCCTGGACACGTCCACTGGGTTTGGTGGGCATTCTTGGCAACTTTTATCCAAAATTTTAATTCCCTTCCAAATCCAGGTACTTACAAACTTTCAATGACCTCCAGTTGCTAGTTTTGCTGACTCCTCGCTGGACCCCTGAGAGTCTCCCTGCCCATCACTCCCCTCCTCCTCACCAGCTCTGGTCCCTAGAACAAGCAGCCCACGCAGTGCATGTGCTGGTGGAGGACTCCTAGCGCCCAGCCCTGGTGCCTCAGTCTTCCTTGTCCTCACACACAACATGTGACCCCTGCGTCTTAACAGGGGAGACACTTACTGGCTCATTTTCTCTGTACATGTTCTGCTGGCTCCAAGTCAGGAGAGCTTGGTGCAGAGGAGAACTGCTCACATCATGGCAGTGGCAGCGGGGTTGGTGGGGGGTCATCAAGAAGCAGAGAGCAACGCGAGGAGCCAAGAGGGAGATGCACCCAGGTCACACCACCTTCTCTGACCACATTTAGTTCTGTGCTCCTCGGTGGCCCCATGGTCCAGCCAGCTTCCAAAACCCCACCTCTGAACATGGGAGACCTTGGGGGCCTTGACAGTTACAATCTCTCTCTATAGCAGCCTGCGGTCCTGCAAGTGCTGGGGCAGCTTGGATTCAAGATGGGCAGGTGGGAGGGTGGACAGATTCTGCTCCTGGACACAGAGTGACAGAGATTTTGTAGTCGTCCTTTTATCCCTGTCACAAATAAAAACTGCGTAGTTATTCTATTATATAAAGTTCAAACACAGAACTAATCCATAGGAGTGAAAACCTGAACAGTGGTTACCCTTGTGGGGAGGGAGAAAGACAGAGCAAGAAAACACGAATTTTGAAGGTACTGCCCATAGTGCGTCTGCTGTTTTATTTTACTTTGGGATACTGAGGGTGGAGCCCTTGTACAAGCTAAGCACATGCTTTACTGCTGAGCTACATTTCAGCCTTGTGCTGTATTGATGGTTTGGAACAGGGAGTCACAAGGGTGTGTGTGCATTTGTACACTTACAAGCTCTGCATTTTAATATACAATAGCATTCCTCAATAAACAATCACCATCAAATATTACACAGCTGCCTTAGCCTGAGTGCTGCCCCATAACACACACACACACACACACACACACACACACACACACACACACACACCGACTCACGGCCAGAGGCCAGATCTTGTTTATTTGGAAAGAGATCCTAGCAAGCGGAAGTAAGGGATTGAAAAAAGGCACTGGGAGGAGGAGAGGCCTGTACAAGAGTGTATAGTGCCAGGAGCACCTACAGTCCCAGTGTTGGGCACAATTATAATGTACGAACACATTTATAAAATATAAAGCTTATAGGTATTTCATGATACAAGCTAGAGAGCAATTAGAGGTCTCTGACCAAGTTTCTGCTGCATTCAGTTGACCTTGACAGGGTCTAAAGCCCAGTTACATACCTCTAATAAGCCCAGAGTCAGTTGTGTATAACTTAAGACACAATGGGTTAGTCAAGGGTATGTTTAACTACGCTCACCCTGTAAGGGTCCTCTCTACTTGTTCCTGTTCCTATATTATGATAAACAATTCCCTTGTTTCAACAAGTCTGTTTAAGTCTAGCCTTTCTGTCAATATATGGCTCAATCTGTGTAGTCAGTTTGTAACATTTCATCGCTTGCCGTGTGCTTCCCACTTCTAAGTGCTGTATAAGGAGCCAGCAGCAGTCACGGGGGCCAGGAGGAGAACCACAAGGTGACCCCTTCCTGAGGGCCAGCTGGCACATGAGCTGAGAGAGAAAAAAAGGACTGAGCCTTCCCCGCAAGCAACTGACTGATTTGGAGGAACACAGGCTGAGCTGATAGCTCCTGAAGTAAAACAACAACCTAATGCTCATAGTGTTTCACTGACTTTATGGACAGAAGTGGCTGTCTGAGCATCTATTTAAAGGATAGCAATGTGCAATACAGCAACTATGGGGGGAGCTCCTTCTGAAGGCGGTAGCCATAGTTAATTCCCTATTATCTTGTTTTAAAGTCCTGTACCATTTTCATTGTTTGGTTTTGACTGGCTTTATCCTGTTCCGTTTTGTTTGATTTGGTTATGTCTGATGGTTTGGGTAGCTATTAGGAAGATAAGATGAGGCATTATGGTAGCCATTGTTGATTTCCTATTACCTTGTTTTGCAGTCCTGTATCACATTCACTATTTTGTTTTGATTGGCTTTATTTTGTTTGGTTTTATTCTCTTTAAAATAAAAAAAAATGCTATATAAACTAAACTCTTAGCCGGGCGTGGTGGCTCACACCTGTAATCCTAGCACTCAGGAGGCTGAGGCAGGAGGATCATTATGAGTTCCAGACCAGCCTGGGCTACAAAGTGAGCTCAAGGCCAGCCTGAACTGCATAGCAAGACCCTGTCTCAAAAAGACAAAAAAAAAAAAATCCTAAACTTTTTGTAAACTCAGGGTTGTTGCCTTTGGGAATGATCCAGCAATAGTCCACTGTTGTAAAGATTAAATGATGCCTTCTTATCTCCTCCATGTAAAGAGTCTTCCTTTTGGTTTGACCTGAAATTTTTCCTGCAGCACCAGCATTCTGGGAGATTGAGGCAACAGCACTCAAAGTTTGAACCCAACCTGGGTAACTTAGGGATTTAATGAACCCTGTCTCAAAATAAAAAATATAAAAAGGCTGGGGATGTAGCACAGTGTGAAGGCCCTGGGACCTGGTTTCAATCCCTGGTACAAGAAAGAAGAAGGAAGGAAGGAAGGGACGGACCATTTATTTTCTGTTGCACGGGGACAGGTGCTTTGGTTCCCCAGGACCCAAGCCTTAAAATGCATCTCAGAACAAGAGCTCTTGTCCCCCCTAGGTCCAAGGTGAGTTCCCGGTCCTTCTGGGTCGTTCCTTTGTGTGACGAGCAGTTCCCTCCCCCCTTGGCAGGGCCGAGTGGCGTAATGAGAAGACAGGCAGAAGAGATGGCAGGTGACTGGGGAGCCCGGGTCACATGGGACACTGCGGCTTCCAGTCTGTGCCTTGGCTCCCACACTTGCCTCCACATCACAGATCCTGGCAAGAGGCCCACCAGGCCAGGACTGCAACCCGCCGGCAGCAGAAGCTCCAGTGAGGCACACGGCGGGAGCTGTCTTGCAAGGGAACCATTCAGTCCACTCCCAGTGGAGCCTTTGCATGACCGTGGTCTGGGGTGACGTCGCCAGGGGATGCACCGCCAGAAGACTGCTTGGCGCTGGAGAGGGCTGGAGCTGAGGACCGGGGCTGATGCCGAAGTGTCAGATACCGGCTGCCTGTGCGTCACACGCACCCAGTCGTCTTCCTCCAGTTCATCACACTCCCTTTGAGCTGTGGTCAGCCGCGTTGCCGAGGAGACCTGGTAGTGCTGGGCTAGGGGAGCAGGCTCTCCTCCCTGCGGCTGCAGCTGGTTCCAAGGGCAGATCTGTCCTCCAGCGCTTTCCAGATTTCACTGGCTCCTTCTCGCCTTACTCTCACTGGGCTGTGGCTCTTGAAATTGCCAGGGCACCGTCCTTAGAGGAACATAAAGATCTAGAGGTGTTCGAGCAGATCCTCGGTTTCCGCACATACTCTTCCCTCTCAGCCACACGGGCTGGTGATAACTACAGCACCTCACGGTAGATCCATGAGTGGTGACTCCTTTCATTCCCCACTGGTCTCCTGGCCTCAGGAGGCCCCACATGACATAGAATTCTGTAGAACTCTTATAGTGTCCCTGGTGGGAGATATCCCAGCCTCCGCCCACCTCAACAGCAAAGCCCTAGTTGGCAGAATTGGCAAAAAGTCCCCCAAATCTCCTACTGCTCTCTGTATACGCAGGCTCATGTGTTAGCACAGCTAATGTTTCCCGACCATGGAGTGTACAGTGAGACCCATGGATCTCACCACCAGGTGCACATATTACTCCTCATTCGCCTCTGGAGGTGGAGATGGAGTGAGACTTGGTGGAACTTTCTGGGCAAACTTTCTGTGCTGACGGTCACAGTATGGCGGAAGAGATTTGAGACACGAAAAGTTTACCTGCAAAAATGTAAACAAAAATAGAGCTCTAGCTAATTAGAGGTGCGCTGGATTATACAGAGGACATAGAAGGGTGACAGCAATTTTCTTTGAAGGACATCAGAGATAAGGTGTTTTATTTATGTCATAAAGCAAGAGAAATAGAGTGCTAATGGTAGAATCTAGGTGGTGGGTTTATGGGGATCCTGGTGGAGTTTCCTCAAGTTTACTGTACATTTGAAAATATTCATAAAAAATGTCCAAGGGAGAAAGCGTGGGAGAGCTGGGGCAGGGGTGGGGGGTCACTGAGTGGGGTCCGGAATCCAGTGTCACCACAGTAACAAGGGACACACGGGGATTGGCCTCCTCTCTGGTCTGCTGTGGAAGTGGGTCCATGCTGCGGGGTGCTCCTAACTGGGAGGACATTTTAATCTCTAGCAAAGAACATTTTACAGCACCATGAATTGGCCGGGTGATGTCCACTTGGAGGTGCAGTATTTTAATCTACTCTTCTGGGAGACTCTATAGCAAATGCAACAGCGGTGTGGACTTAGCCAGACCCGGCTTTCAACTCATCTGTCACTTATGCCAGCAGGATGTCTTAGGAGTCAGCAAACCTTTCTGTCTCGGTCCCTGCTTCTTCTGGGGGGCAGAACCTTGTAACCCCTGTTTCACAGGAAGGTCCAGTGTCTACACAGCTTTGTACCCGGCACAAACACATTCTCATCGAGTGGTGACTTTTGTTCCTTTACCTATGTCAGCAAAGACATTTGCCCAGAAAATTTTGCTTTCACCTGGAGCGTCATTCGGGAGAGAAGTCATCAAGCACAAGATTTCTGACAAGTGATTATTCAAAGACACTACGTCCACTGTTTCTTAGCTTCTTGGGTTTTCAGAGCAGCCTGAAAGGAAAACTTAGTTCAGTCTCACTGAGTCCTGCAACATGTCAGCGCTGTGTGATTCACTGCATTTCCTCTATCCTGCTTTCTCTAAGCGCAGCAGGGACAGTACCAGGTAGAAGTCTCGCGATTCCTTGCTCACTTGTCGGTTCCTCGGTGAGTGTCTGATTTTCCTGTGTCGTGGAGCCTCCGCGACAGCTCAGGGAGCTCTGGAGCAGTGGGTTTTATCCATCCTCTTCTCCCTGGCTGCTTCATGCCTCCTCAGTCTGCACAAGAGATACTCACCGCTGCTGCTTCCAGGAGGCTTCTGATTTCACCACCTCTGGGGGCTGCGGAGGACTCGGCCCTTCCTGTGACAGAGAGAAACCCAGCGGAGGGGAAATGATAAACTTGTATCCTCCTGTCTTCTGCTGCTCGTGGGCAAGGGCTTCCGGACCCACACGACTTGCTTAGATCCCGATTCTGCTAGAAGCTGGCTCGGAAAACGCCTGCTGGGTGATGGAAGGGATGGCTTTCTGAATCTTTAAACTTCCTGTCCCTGGGCATTGCTAGTGACAGCGGCGTCTCAGAAGAACACATTGCTCTTGGAAGTAATTGGTGAGGTTATCCAGAGTCTTCAGCAGCCATTAAAGTTCCGTTTCCGGTTGCTGGCTTTATGGGTTGTTGGCACCTGGCGACCTGCTGGGATCCTCCAGGGATGCCTCAGTAGTGGTGAGCAGGAGAATGAGGGAGAATCTTCCTGCTTGCTTTTTTTTTTCTTTCTTTCTTTCAAAGAATTAAGATAAGCTTATGACTTGCAGCAAGGAATGAAAGATAATTCTCAAAGCAGTGTCTCCTCAGACAAAGAAAGCAAGGTGCTTTTATTGGGGGACTTGTACATATCCGTAAGGAAAAGTTGCCCTCACAGTTCAGGCGGCCCAGTCCCGAGCATGCTCAGGCTGAGGTCATGCTGTTTTGTATGTTAGCTGTTCAAACATGTGGAGTGGAACCGCCTCCTGGGTGGAGAAGTTATATATCATCATACATAATCCTTTTTTAAATTCTTTGTTGGGGGTATGTGTGTGTGCCGGGAATCGAACTCAGGACCTCACCCTTACCAGGCAGGTGTTGTGGCACTGAGTTAAATCCCCGGTCCTCTTTTTTTTTCTTGTACCTAATGGTTTCCCCAGGCTGGAAGTCAGGCTAGCAGAAGGGTAAGCTCATAGCCTTTCCGGTGGGACAGCCCTGGGTTCAAGTTCCCGCTGTGGTCAGCGAGGTCCTTTGCCTTGCGCTACTTTCCCAGGTCTTTTAAAGTTTTTATTTGGAGACAGAGTCTTGCTAAGTCACTATGTTGCCCAGGCTGGCCTCAAATTTACCATATGCCTGCCTTAGCCTCCCAGAGTGCTTGTGTTATAGACAGCTAAATTACAGAGAGATATTCTAGGCAGTCAGACAAGGATAGGCCCTGGGGGGAGTCACTACAGAGGATGGAAACACATACAACTGTGGCCAGAAGCACATCTGTTGGAGGCCAGACCTCAAGCCAAAGACAAAATGCCTAGGCCTCACTGCCTCCCTGAGAGATAAATAGTAAAGGTCCTGGTTTTTCCCATGGACACTTGATACATGGCCTCCTTCCTTTTTGGATCAATATTACTTAAGCAGCTAAATTTGTCTTTCTTTTTTTTTTCATGCCAGGGATCGAACTCACAACCTCATGTTTGTCAGGCAGACGCTGTGCCGCTGAGCTAATCCCTGGCCCTAAATTTGTAATCCTGTTAATTGATCATAGTTTTATCCCACATTGTACTCACCTTGTGATTTTGCTCTATAAAACTTCCCCTATAAAATGAGCCCCTGGCAATCCATTTTTTGGGCCCTTTCTTGGTACTTAGGAGCTCTCTCTCTCTCTCAAATGTTTCCTACTCTTTTTTTTTTTTTTTTGGTACCGGGGATCGAACTCACGACCTCACGTTTGCCAAGCAGGCACTTATGCCGCTGAGCTAAACCCCTGGCCCCAAATATTTCCTACTCTTAACCTCCATTGTTTCTTAAAATTCATTCTTCAGTTTCAGAGAACACAAAGTTGGCATATCTAATGTCTAAGAGGTTGAGAATCGCATTTATTTCCCCTGTATCCACCTGGCCATCTTCCTGTCTCAGCCTCCCAGAGTGCTGGGATTGCAGGTGTGCACCACCGTGCTTGGCTCAATTCTTTACTCTCTCTCGGTATCCGGATGGTTAATTCTCACCCTCGGCACGTGACTTAGCAGGATTGCCAGAGTGTACGGGACACAGGAGGCAGTGACTGTGGACTGGCCTTCCATGACATCACGTGTTCATCTCTCGTTCACTTTCTCCATCTGTCACCAGAATGTGCCCTGGGCAGCTGCTGTCCCAGAACGATGAAGATGGAGCCGACCTGACCTCCCCTTCCCCACACAGGCTGGCAAAGGTCCCGGCCAACCCGCAGGACCGTGAGAAGAATCAGGGTGGCAGAAGGTGATCCATTCCAGTAAAGGGCCGGAAGTGCCCGAGGCTCTCAGCTCTGCTGCTGAAGTGTGCACAGCGTCAGGCCAGTGCAGAGGTGGCTGCATGCCTGGTCCCTGTAAGCTCTATGCATGGACAGGTGCTGGAATTTCACATACGTAATTCTCCTGTGTCACTAAATAGACCTCTCTTTATTATTTTATTATAACCGAATCCAGGCGTCACTTATGCTAAACACGCACTCTACCACTCTCTGAGCTACACCTCTGCCCTAAATGGTTCTCTCCCCCACCATCTACAAAACTGCAAACTATGACCTTTGACTTGGCTCATAAATTATGGCAGAGCCCTTGCCTTGCACGTGTGAGCTCTGCAAAAAAATGAAACAAAACAGAACAAAACTCCCAACAATACAGCAGCACCAACAACAAACACAGGGGCACCCTCAGCTCACGGGCTGTAGAAAGGAGGTAGTGGGCTGGGTGTGGCCTCCGGCACTGTGGGCCCATCCCACGCACACTCCTGACCCACGCACACTCCTGACTGTGCCATCTTGGATTCATCACTTATCGCCTCTAAATCTCCACTTTCTCATTGTGAGATGGAGGCAACTGTGGAATTTTTCTTGCAGGAACTAACCTAAATGAGTCATCTATATGGGTCCTGAGTGTGGATTCTACAGTATCCTAGCAGAGGGAGGGGAGGAGGCAGGGCTTCCTTGCCCAGCATGCCTCTACACAAAAGGGCTCCTGAGGAGAGTAGCTCTTAAACACTGGGGTGCAGGCCAACAGGGCCAGCAGCCACTCCCAGCTGGGGTTCCTGCCTCCGGAGCAGAGGGGAGTAGAGCAGGTGTCCCCACAGGGTGTGCCGAGCTCTCTGGAATACAGCACCTATGTGAGCATAGGACCCGCATCTGCTGGTCCCCTGGAGCAGGCAGAGGGCAGGAACGTGGCTGGGGCAGCAGAAGACAGCTGGGTTAGGAGTGACGGAAGGCACTGAGCCCTCATGGCTTCCTGCCACCCTGTGTGAATGATCAAGACCCAGGGGAGAGGCAGGAGTCACAGGAGCCCCCAAGTGAGGGATACTGCTACGGTTTCAATGTCCGCTGCCTCCCAAACTCATGCAGGGTAATAGTCACTGTAACAGTATAAAAACAGGGCACCTTAAAGAGCCCACTAGGCAATCAGGGCTCCACTCTGACGAGCAGATTGACTGTGGCATCATGGGCATCGGTCATCATGAAAATGCAAGCTGCCCCACCTGGGGCCCTGCCATTCCTACCACGCACTGACAGCTAGGAGGCCCGCCCCTGAGGTCAGGCCTGGATCTGGACTTCCCAGGCCCCTGCAACCATAAGCTAAGGCGTCACTGTGTATGATCAATTGTCCAGATAGGCCACACAGCAGCAAAAAATGAAGGTGGCAATGACTTGGATCCCTGGTAGAGCCTGAAGGGAAACAAGTGCATCCCTCCCTGACTGTGTCCTGGGTCACGGAGACGCCCCTGAGTCTGAATGTCACCTTGGGAAACATGGGGGAGGGGGGCGGACCTGCTGTGTCCAGGGAGACCAGCTCCAGAGTAGGTATTTCCTAGGCAGAAGGCTCCCCACCACGGCGGCAGACGTAGAAGCTGGGCAGCCCTGGCTGCTCCTGGGCTTGTGTGGGGCTGGAGCCTCCTCAGGCCCCTCCCCTGAGCTTCCAATTAGCCAGGAGGCTGTGGCTGGAAACTGGGAAGTTTTCTAATAACTAAACAATCAGAAAAGAACAGTGGGACCCACCTGAGACGTCAGCTGGTGGTGGAAACTGGAATTTGACAGAGTGTGGCTGAAGGCGTTGATTAGAGAAAACGCAGCCTAAAGCCATTTTATGTGTGTTCCCACGGGTCTGAGACCGCTGCCACGCTGTCAAAACTCCCTCTCCAGCCCATCTCCCTAGCAGCCCTGCAGGGGAGGGGGTGCTATGGCTGGTTTCAGAGCACCTTTCTTTCCCCTCCGGGAAGGAAAGAAAGGGCAGAGAGTAAAAGCTGTTTGCAAGGGGACGGCAGGCCCCATACAGGCTGGTGATCTGTTTTATTTTGTTTTTCCTGAGGCTCCTGCCAGTGAGGAGAACCTGCAGCTGCCTGGCTTCCTTTTTTACTTTTTTGTGGGTACCGGGAATGGAACTCAGGACCTCGCACTAGCCAGGCGGTCTCTGTGCCACTGAACTGTATCCCCGGCCCAGCTGCCTGACTTTAGGTCACAAGGTTTCAGTTGTGATCTCCCCAGGTTATGAACTGAAAAGGAGCGGAAAGTTACCTGCAGCAGTCAGCTTTCCATCCTGAGGACACATACCTGAGTACCAGCTTCCAGGGTGCCAAGGCCTGGTGCCTAGTCTGTCTGGCCCTGCTGCTCTGGGCGTGTGGCAAGGGCATCTCGGCGGGAGGTGGGCGTGCGGGGTGGAGCAGACCCCTCACCTCTGGCCAAGGGTGTCACCAGCTACCTGATGGCCACACGTCCTGAGCTCCCCGCCGCTCTAATAGGACTCCCCTGGCACCGAGCCTCTGTCCCACGCCACTGAGAGGCATTTAAGATCTAGACATTGTGGAATGGAACATTCACTCCCCCTGGGGTCCTTCCCTGCTCCTCGCCTTGAAATGCACCATGGCAGACCGGCTTGAACCTTTTCTGGCCGTTGTCTGACTTTCATTTCACACAACCCTTTCTGGTGTCGTGTGACACTCATTCTGGGGACAGGGCACTCAGGGGTGGAGGAATGGGGGGCGGTGAGTGTGCCGATTCCGCTTTCTGCATACTGTGTCAGCCTTACTGTGTTACAATTTACCTGTCAGATCCTCACACGCGGGGATCATGCCTAATTTACATCTGCAGGCCCAGAGGTGGACTGTCACCGATGCTAGTCATAGGGACGGAGATCTCCTTCATTTCCGTCTCCAAACCTTTCAGGTTTGTTAAAGTCCCAACTCCTGGACTCCATAGCACGGACACCCAACCTTTTAACTTTTGCCTGGGCTGAACTGTCTTGGGATGCGTGTAAAGTATATAACATAGTTAATGTATGTGAGTAGAAAACCCCAACTTTCCTGTTTTTTCAGTAGTGAGGACTGAAGCTAAGGCTTTCACAGGGAGCTACATCTCCATTTCCTCTCCCCTTTTTAAAAAATTTTGAGACAGGGTGTCACTAAATTGCTACATTGCTCACACTGGGCTCAAATTTGTGACCCCCTTTGCCTCGGCCTCCCAAAGTTTGGGATTACGGGAATATAACCCCCATGCTTGGCTCCTTTTGAAACTATGTTAACTTATTAAAAAAAGATTTTTTTTTTTTGAGACAGGGTCTTGCTATGTAGTTCAAACTGGCCTTGAACTTGCTGGGCAGCCCGGGCTGGCCTCAAACCTGCAATGATTCTCCTGGCTCAGTTATTTACAAAAGAACACGACAAGCCCAAGTTTAATCACTAAATAAGAAAACATACACGGCTGCTTAACAATAATAACAAATGCCTGTCTTTCCAGGCACACATGTGTAGGTAAATTGAACTAAGATTCTCAGTAACTGCTACTTTTACTTGTCAAGGTGATGACCATGTGGGTCCCTTGATACACGGGGAAGACTAAGTGTGTGGCGGGTACGGGAGGGGGTGTCAGCCCCGCACGGAGTCCCCCTCCCCCAGGAAGCACCACGCAAGCAAGCCACGGAAAGGCCTCTGAAAACCACATAATCAAATGAAAAGTTTCCGACCTCATGCGGTCGTATCAATAGTTGTCTGGGGCCACAGGCTTGGACACACCTGCTCTAGGGAGAAACGTTTCTTCCAGCCTTTCAGACACAGTTCAGAGGTGATGGACCCACTCTCCAGGCCAAGATCAAGAGCAATCAGGAGAAAGCCCCAGAACAGAGGGCGCAGAATTTCTTCCTCCCGTTTTCACATGTAAAGAGCACTTTTCTTCTCATCTTGCAGAGGTGTGTCTTGATTTTGAAATCCAGGTGGATCTGAAGACTGGTCTGAGGCCCTTGGCCTCCCCACAGAAGGACTGGACCACGGAAAGCCAGCCAGCCATTGTGTCGCGACGGAGCTTCGCTCTCCTGGCTGAGTTTGGTGGTGTCTTTAGGGTTAGGGTTCTGAGGGTATTCTCCGTCTCTGTCTGCCCCATCTGCTCTCCATACTGGAAAAGAGAGGGCAATGCTTTTAGCCAAGGGCTTGGGAGGGGTAGGAGAGAAGGGATTTCGGAGCTATTTAGTGTGTAGCCTGAAACATTTGTGTTACTGTCCTTATGAATCCATTTTTATCCCTGTGTATGTTTGTGTGTGTTTTCCCACTTGGGCATAAAGAAATGAACTCTATTTAATACAACCAAACATCACCGACTGCTAACAACGTCCACAACTTCAGCAAGGTGGCTGAAAATCAGATGTATTTTGTATACAAAGTTAAATGTATACAGGAAAATGCAGGGATAACTGTGGCGCACATTCTGTCAGGTGGATAAATCTTATTTTTATCTGTACTGTAACACTGACATTATTTTCAGGACTTGAAAATATGTCTCTCTGGGAAACCAGAAACTTTTTGAATATTAAGGATGTTTATTGTGAATTAAAATGGAAAAGTGCAAAAAATAAATTTCAAAGGGAGCCACTTAGAAGGTAGAATGAAGAGAATTTGGTAACTCACAGGATTTGTGGGGGGACGGACGGGAAGGAGGTGGGTGCAGAGAGGATTCAGAATCAAGGGCCCAAGGGTCCGTGGAAAGTTCCTTGTTCATCAGATTCCTGTGACAGAAACACAATCCCTATTTTCCAGGACTCCCAGACCTGGTTGGGAAGAGCAGGGCAACCGTAGTACAATATGGAGGAGACCCTGTGGAGTTGTGTCCAGTGTGGGGAGAGGTCAGAGAGCAGGAAACCAAGTGGGAGGTGATACCTGAGCTGGGTCCTAAGAAAGGAAGGGGAGCCGAGCATGGGAGCACACTCCTATATTCCCGCAGTCTGGGAGACTGAGGCAGGAGGATTGCAAGTTTGAGCCCAGGATGGGCAACTTAAGCCACTTGTCTCAAAAACCAAACCAAACCAAAACAACCCAACAACAAAAACTGGGACTGTTGCTCAGGGCAAAGGCAAGAGGAAGCACAGGTGGCCCAGGTAGAGGGGGCCGCTGGATAGGGTGAGGATGGGTGGGGTGAGGTGAAGCTGAGCAGCAAGTGAGAGGTGGAAGCCTGGCCAGCAGAGCTGGTGCTCTTTCTGAAAGCTAGGAAGGCTGATGAGTTCCAGCTGCAGAGGACGCTGGTCAGACTTGGTTCTCTTTAGAGAAAGTAGGCGCTTCCTGAGATTCTGCAATATTCCCGGTGCCCCGTCTGGTCCCGGGTCAGGGTCTCAACCCAAGCTAGCAATTGGTGCAGGGGTCTAGACCTGAGCCAATTGTAATCCCAAATATTGACTATCGTAATTCAAGTATTGTAATCCCCTTTCTAGTCCTCCTCACAATCCAAAAAGTTGTATTTACAATCCCAGTGAGACATTATTGGAACCGCAGCAAATTTATTCTAACCTACCACCTCCAATGCAACCCACAGGGAGAGCAAAGACACCAAGACAGATTCCAAGTTAAGGGCAGCCGAGGGTCCTAAGACTGAACCAGTCAGGGGTATGCGGACAAAGGCCCTGATCCCAGGCCTCTCCCAGAATTTATTATCTTGTGAAGAAGGGGGTGACTTCAGGACGAGTGACAGTGAGGGTGGCGGGAATTCCATGGGTAACTCCAGCTGGCGGGCCAGGTAAGGAGAAAAGCACCCCTGCCAAACGCACAGGCAAAACAATTTCTCTGTATAATTCAATTAAGATAACATTTGAATGGTTTTAGGAGGCTGTGGCTTCAGTTTCTGACATGTAAATTTTTGTGCCCTGAGGGGTCATAGCCCCTCGCTCTGAGGCTCCTAGCCAGGTGACATTCTCAGAGCTGAGTGACTCTGCCATCCCACTGTGCTCATCATTTACAGAGAGCGGCCAGGCTGTGCTGTGGGCTGTGTGAGGAAAGAGGAGACTGCCTGATGGCTTTAGAGATTGCACACCAGCACCTCAGCTGGCCTTATCTGCAATGCTTAGAGCCAATTGAAGAGAGAAGGAAATACCCTAGCCAGCTCTGTACATATCAGTATATGGTAACAGGCCTCGATGCAATCAATGTTGCAGCAAACGTTTCGCATTCAAGGGGAGTTGCTCAAATTGTCTCCTACATGAGCCAATCAGGTCAGGCCATTCCCAGGAGCCCTGATTGGCTCAGCAGCAAGCATGTGACCCAAGATGGCTCCCTAGGCTGGAGCATAAGATTTGGCTTTTTGGTCCTTGGCCTGTTTCTGTTGTTGGTTCTTCTTCTGCCTCTTGTTTTGGCTCTACCCATGCTGCCAGTGTGGAGATGTATAAGCTTGGTTTCTGTGGCTATCCTGCCATATGAAATACAGGCAGCCCAATTAAATCTGAACTTCAGATAAGCGATGGAGGGAGACTATTTGGAATATACTACACTTTTGCATGGATTTTCAGAATTCACAGTAACTGCCTGTCATTCATTCATTCATTTTTGCTAAACCTAGCAGTCCTGTACATGAAGGCCCAAGGCAGATGGGCAAATAGAGGGAACCCCAGAACTGGAGGATGGGGGTGATGCTGGTGGACCTCAGTGCCACAGATCAAACCCCCTCTGCCAGCGCTGCTTATGGTTCAGGGATTAAGGCACAACTCTACCTGTGGAGTTCAGGCCCCGGTGGTCTGCTTGAAATAGAAATTAATTTACAGAGAAGAAAGGCATGTTCTTGGATTCCTAAATTTTCTGACTTGGATTTATATCCGTCACACCTAGAAAGCTTTCTCTACTTCAAGAATCTAAAAATGTTTATCCAGATATTGTTTTAGAACTGTCTTTCTTTTTTTTTTTCTAGTTTTTTAAATGTTGATACCATGATCCAAATGGAATTACTCTGGGTGTAAGGAGGAAAGAAAGAGGCGGATTTCTGTGTTCTCCTAAATCTCAGCCTTCCCCTTCCAGTTGGCACTTGCCTGACAATAGTCACATGGGTAGTAGGGTTGGGGGGGAACTCTGTCAACTCAGGTGAGAGGACAAGACACAAGCACGAAGGGACATTCATCCTCCCAGAGACAACAGAGCAGGCAGCAGAGGTAGAGGAGAGAGAAAGAAGTACCAGGAGAGAGAGGATAGACCCAAGGAAGGACACTCTAGATAATTGTTTAAAGTCCAACTTTTGCCTCTCAGAACCTCTTACTTTTCAAGCTGTCACAGGGACATTGGTGGATGTAGCGCTCACATCCAGACTCGGTGTGCCATGATCCTGAGGCACCTGTGCCTGGTGACAGCCTGTGCAGGATGACATGTCACCTATCTGTTCTGCTGACCAGGTCCCTGCCACATGTCACCCATAGGTCCTGTTTAGAAGGGCAAGAGCAGAATATTCAGCCAAGGGCCTGGATCCTACAGCAATGTTCCGCATGAGTCCAGATGAAGACCCAGAGCCTATGACAATGCCTCCTGTGGATCCAGCTGGAGGTCTAGAGCCCACGAGAAGGACTCATGCCAGTCTGTTTTATGGATCTGTGCTGGGAAGCCCAGAGGTCAGCGGTGGAAGCTAGAAAGTCTATGCCAGCGGGGTGAAGGAGCTGTGCTGGTAAGTTGAGGGTTTTACACTAGAGCTGAGAAGTCATACTCATAATAAGGACCAGGGCTCCCCTGAAAAGTACCACAGCCATCCTCAGTGACACAGAGGCCCCAAGCCCCTCTGACGATGAGAATAGTCAAGCACATGCCAGAAAGCCAGCGTGAAAAGCTTCTCCTGGAGGTTAAGCAATTCAGAACTCCCACTCTGGAGCCAGAAAGCAAAGCTCAATGTACGGGCCAGAGTGAACCACAGCCGCTCTCAGCGACAAGGTCCCCAGCTCCTCTGATGATAAGAGCTGAGTTCATATCGAAGAAGCCAGTGTGACAGGCTCCTCCAGGAGAACCAATGGCTCCAAAGAATGACACTAGGAGAACCCACAGCACCCCACTCTTCCTCTCCGTGTCTCCTTTTATGCTGGCAACTTCCCTCAGGTGGGCCATCTACACGCAGCACTATGCTGGTTTAATTCAGCTGGGGTTAAGTTGAGCACCAGTTTTTACTGTGTGACAGCTAGGCATTCCTGAATGCCATGGAGTTGGCAGATGATCACACTCTCCTACTCCAAGCCCCCTGGACACTCACGTCTCAACCACTGGCCCATTGTTAGAGCCGATATCCTGGCTCTCAACCTGCATTCCTAGAGTAATGATGGTCCAGGTGTTTGTGTGACACAGGCTAGAACAAGGCACAACCCCCTAGAGAGGCAGGTAGAGGGGAAGTGTCACAGGACAGCCAGTGTTTCCATGACTTAGGCAACGGTCAGGCAGGGCGAACTTGTATCCTGTTACGGATTGAAAACTGGTGGTCAGCTTAACACCAGCTGGATTACACTCAGCAGGGCACTGGGTGTAGATGTGCCACCTGAGGAAAGTTGCCAGCATAAATAGAGACGTGGGGAAGGAGACACAATTCACGTTAGTTGCATTAAGGTATTGAGGCGTTGAGGTGTTGTGGGTTCTCCTACATGCTGCTGTTTGAGCCGCTGGTTCTCCTGGAGGAGCTCTGGTCCTCACATGGAGCATTGCTTCCTGGCTCCGGAGGGGAAGATGTGTGCTACTTGGTCTCCATGATGAACTCGTCACGCTGGCTTCCTGGCATGTACTCGACTGTGCTTGTCGGAGGAGCTTGGGGCCTCCGTGTCGCTGAGGATGGCTGTGGTGCTTTGCAGGACAGCCCTGGTCTTTGTTGTGAGTGTGACTTCTCGGCTCCAGCGTAGAACCCTCAACCTACCAGCACAGCTCCTTCACCCCGCTGGCATAGACTTTCTAGCTTCCACCACTGACATCTGGGCCTTTCCAGTGCAGATCCGTAAAAGAGACTGGCGTGAGTCCTTCTTGTGGGCTCTAGACCTCCAGATGGACTCATGGGAAGCACTGTCGTGAGCACTGGGTCTTTACCTGGACTCATGTGGGACATTGCTGTGGGATTCAGGCCTTTGGCTAAATATTTATTCTATATTTTTAGTGATATGGATAGATTTCCTGCATTTTCTTGGGTGACCATCATAAAAATAATATTATAAACTCCATGTCTTTATTCTAATTGTTCTCTGTTATAACCCATGACTACAACATATCCGTAGTGATACCTTGCTGATGGGTCACTATAGTGATCTATTTTTGTTCCTATAATGAAATACCCAAGACAGGAAACCTTTATGGAGAAAGAAGCTTGTTTAGTTCACACTCTTGGAGATTCAAGGGCTCGATGTGCGCTCTGCAAAGGGCCTCAAGGCAGGTGGCGGGAGGATGTGGATGAGGAACAGATCCCGTCATGGAGCCAGAAGCCAGAAAGAGAGACTGGGTCCCCCAGTCCCTCCCGGGGGGGCGCCCACCATCACCTCAGGGGACCTTACCTCTTAGAGTGCTCTCACCTCCTAAATCTTCTAACACATAGACCCTGGGGTGACAAATGACAGCAAGATTGGTGCAGTCACCAAGAGAAATCTCTGTGAATTTTTTGCTTAGCGTGTGGGTGCCGTGAGGACAGGTTTGGGCTTTGCTTTTAATGTGATCCCGCGGATAATGAGGGCAGGGCCAGCACAGAGCGGCGGGGAAGCTGTTTCTGACTGAATGAAGGGGACAGGAGTGGCCAGCGCTGCTCAAGGCATCCCAGGCGCTGCCTCCCAACACATTTGCCACATGTCACTACACAGGTCCCAGGGTTTAACACCCACTTCTCCGGGTACCATGTGGCTCCTTTCTCTGCCACATAGCTTGGGTGGCCTCTGAGGTTCAGGAGCTCAGAGTGTCCCTCGTGTTGGGGGCCTTGGGGTGACCTCCCGCCATCGCCTACAACACTGCTGTTGAAATCTCCCCCCTTCAGTTTAGGGGCAGATGTCAGGTGTGGTGGCACAGACCTGTGACCCCAAGATTTGGGAGGCTGAGGCAGGAGGGAGGATCACCATGAGTCTTAACCTCCGGGCCTCCGGTTACATTTGAAAGTGTTCAAAGGAAAAGGAGCTTCCAAAGCCTGAGTGTTGAGGTCGGCTTCGCAGCTGTCACTGGTCACGGGTGACAGCCCTTGGCCTTGACAGGTGACACGGTGTTGCAGGTATGGGGGTTTGTGCAGCCCGCAGACAAAGCACACTTGAGTGTCCTGATGGGACCCCCGCCCCCACCTTGGCAGCTCAGCTTTTGGGAGGCAGGAGGACGAGGACAGAGGGTGACAGTCAGGTCTCTGCCCCGTGTCTCTGCACCCCTGTACCCTGCCAAGAGGTGTGGGTTCCCGGCAACCCTCGGTTTGCATCACAGCTTGCACAGGAGCTGCGGAAGGGGCTCCCCAGCCCCCCAACTCTGCTGCAGTTTATAAGATTGCAAAGCCGTGGCAAGCGGAGGAAAACACTTCCCTAAGCTTCCCCAGGGCAGGGAGAGAGAAAACCAGGAACAGGGGAGCGAGATGAAAGGCTTTTTCTTCCCCAAATTAGAACCACGCTTGGGATGAAAATAACGCTCCTTGAAGGCAGATAGAGGATGGAGGAGCAAAGCGCTCTGCCGGGTAGAGCCCGTGTTTTCTGCTGACCGAGAAAACCCAGCCTATGAAACAGAAACCGTCTCTCAAACACGGTCTCGGACAACGCTGGCCTGGTTTTAAAGTGTTTAATTCCGTGCTCCGGCATGCACGGTTGCTCTCCAACCCAAGAGGCAGCTGGGGGAGGAAACCAAAGGCGGCCGCGGTTACCGCAAAGCCCATCCTGCCGGGGCGTCCAGTTGTTCCGTTTCTGACTGAGCCTGATATGCGGCTCTCCCAGCCACTGGGCCTCGCAGATGCTGTGCATTTGACTGGAACATTTGGGGAGGGGGGTACGGTGCTTTCCCGAGAGCCTGTGCGATTCCACAGGGCAGGGCACAGCCACCCACCCATGTGACAGCCTGGTGCCCGGCCAGACCTGCAGCTCCGCACCTTCCTGGCTGGCTGTGTCAGAGAAAAGGCGTCACCTGGTGTCCTGAGTTGAAGTCCTGACCCCTGGCGCCGGCAAATTGGGACCTTATTTGGAAATAGAATCTTTGCAGAGATAATCAGCTTGATGAGGTCATGAGGGAAAAACCTAGCGTCCTTATCCAAAGGGAAAATCTGCGTTGTGCGTGGTGACACACACCTGTAATCCCAGAACTCTGGAAGGCTGAGGCAGGAAGATGGCAAATTTGAACCTAGCCTGGGTAGTTTAGTGACTAAGAAAGATCCTGTCTCAGAATTAAAAAACAAAAAAGGGGGTGAGGATGTAGCTCAGTGTATGTCCCTTAAATTCGATCCTCAGTGCAGGAAAACAGACAAACAAACAAATGGGGGTTTGAACACAAGAGGCACATAGAAGGAAGAGGATATTGAAGGGACGCAGGAGAAGCGAGCAGAGAGGCCTGGGGCAGATCCTCCAGGGCCTCAGACGGAACCAGCCCACCCACATCTTGTTCTTGGACTGTAGCTCCAGCGCCATGATCTCTTGCTGTTGGTTAAACTCCCTTGGCTTATGGCTCATGCACAATGGAGGTCACAGGAAACAGAAAAAGCCTGTGAAAAAGGCTGCCCCAGTTTCCCCAATGTGGCTGAGCAGGACCTAGGTTTCAGAGAGAAAGGGTTGGCACCAGTCTACCCTCGTTTCTCATGCCCCGGTGTCTCCTCGCCCGCCTGGGGGACAGGCTGGCCCCAGTGGGGCAAGTCAGAGCACCCTTCCTTTCATGGTGCTCACTGTTCATGGGGTCCTCTGGCTGGGGACCTGCTCTGGGGGTGCTGAGGACACCAGACATCTCAAACATCTCCCCGAGCCGGTGCATCCCAGAAGCTGGGCTAGAAATCACTGCCTGCAGAAAACTTTCCTTAACATACTTTTAAGAGACTGACAATTTCACCCAAGGGAGCCAGAAAATTCCTTTGGAGGCAGAACACCTGGACACCCGTCCCTTGGAGAGTGCCACATAGGCATCTTCTGGAGAATCTGCTGCCCACATGGACACTGCATTCTCGACTTGGTGCCACGTAGCTGTAGCTAGCGGCTGCCCACATGAGCCCGGGGGCCAGTAGTGTCCCACTGGGGGACACTTCATGGGGTCAGGATTCCTCCATAGTCTTTTCCAGGTGGGAAATGCTGCAGCTTAACTTGGAGGGGGTTCTCTGTGTGACTGAGACCACATGTGAGCACCATTTGGAGGTGGCCATCAGGCAGACCCAGCACAGAGTTCCCTGAATGAAACAGGGTGGCCCGGCTGGCTGGGGCAGGCACAAGTGAGAGGGAATTCACAGTGGGGGCAGGGTGCTGCGGGGGAAGACGGGAGCCCCAAAGACGCAGCTTGAGGGCTGCAGTGCTGAATTCAATCTCCCCCAAAAGGTCTGTTTGGTTCTGACCTCCAATTCCTGCACATGAGATGATATCTTATCTGGAATTTTGCAGGTACGGTCAAGCTAAGAGCTCATCCCGGAGGAAGGAATATCACTGGCATCTGTATGAACAGGCATGAAAAGACGGAGGCAGGGATGGAGTGAAGAAGCATCTATGTGACAAGGAATGCCCAGGATCACCACCGGCACTGGGGTACAGCCCCCTCAAGCCCTCAGAAGGAGCCAACTCCGTCACTGACTTGGTTTTAGTCTTGTGGCCTCCAGCACCGTGGGAGAATAAATTCCAGTCCTCTGAAGTTCCGGTTGTCATTTGCTACAATAGCTCCAAGGGCCAAATACAGCACTGCTCCACAAGCCAGCTGTTGCACCCCTGAGGAGCAGGGGCTCCAGACCTTCCCCAGACAGGAGGACCCTGCCTGCATTTCGGGGCATTAGCAGGACACCCAGACCCAGGCCTCTACTTCCCTGTATGGACCACCCTGGGCCACACTCAGGGCCACTGCTTTCCTGAGGGTTGGCACCTGGGTGTGCCCCCAGGGAGAGGCTGAGGCCAGACCAAACTTCTGCAGGGAGTGGAGGGGGTCAAAGGAACTTCTGGAGGGAGCTGTGGCTTTCTGGACCACTCAGTGACATTCTAAACCACCAGAGAATTCAGTTAAAATTCATCAACATACAAATTGTACAGGATATGTTACTGGGCAGTGGTAGGTTTCCACAGTTAGGTAAAATCAGTCTTCTCTGGTCAGTTCTGGTGATGAAACTATGCAGAAATGACCAATAGATGACTACTCTTCGGTGGGTGGCTCAGCTGGCAGGACCAGCCACCACACAGGGCAGCCTGGGCCCTTGAGCCACCCTGTGGAAGGCATCTACCCTCCTGGGGAACTGCTGGCCAGGATGGGGACAGGGCAGAGGTGACGCTGGTGGTGTTGGAGCTGGTGTAAATTTGCGGATGTTTGTATCACAGAGCAGCTAAGCCTCCTTCACCACAACTGCCCCCTCTTCCTGTCACATCAACCCTCTGTCCCCACCTGGGGGACAGGCGCTGTGTTTTATTGATCCCTATGGCTCTCACATCCAGGCCAGCGCTTGGCAGAAGCGTCTTCTTAGTACGTGTTGAATGAACGAATCACCGAGGGTTTCACACTCTTTAATCCCTGCGTGTGTCTCTGCCCCGGGAAGGGTACCGAGAACCAGTCCTTTCCTGGGATGTTTGCAGTCAAAGCAAAACAAGACCGAGGCCCATGGCCAGAAACCAGGAAGAGGAAGCCCGGGCTCCCAGGGTGTGTGCAGTGCTCCCGGCCCCCAGCTGGGGAACCCCACCAAGAAGGCAACAGCTGGCCCCCCAGACCCTGAAGGCCCTTCCACCGGGCCTCTCTCCACACAGCCCCTGAGTGGCTCTACCCTGACTCTACCCTGACCTCTTTCTGTGGATCTGGGAGACTGCTCTGCTCCCAGGCTGCGGGCCAGGGTGGCCAGAAAGCTGCGTGGCCACTAGGTGGCAGTAGAGACCGAGGCTGGCAGGGTCTGACCCTCAGGGCGGAGGGCACAGATCCGGGTGGGAGAGACCCAGAAGGCGCAGGGGGAAGAGGGAGCTGGGCCTTTTGAGAGGGGGAGAGAGAAAGCAGCAAAGCCAGCTGTGTCCTCAAGGTCCCAGGCAGGGGGACCCAGGGGTGACTGTGTGGTCAGGGTGCCCGGGGAGCCGCGAGCACTCAGGTGCTGCATAGGAGGAGAAAGTGGGGTGCGGGCTTGGCATAAGCAGGGCCCAGGCTCAATGCCCAGTGAAGAGAAAGAGGAAAACGGTTTCTCGGGGAGTCTACCTGGGCTCCCCGCTTTGAGGCAGGTGGCTTTTCAGAACCCCAGGTATCCCCCAACTTGGTGAGATGTGCCAACCAGGTCAGGACCCGCAGGGAGGGGTGCTGCAGCCAGTGGGAGGGCTCGTCTGGAGGTGGAGATGGGGTGCTGTGATTGAGGTCAGGGAGAGAGAGAAAGAGAGTGAAAATGAGCTATGCAAAGCAGCCTGGTCACCTTGAGCACTTTGGTCCTTTATTTAGACAGGATCCTTCCGGGTTCGTCCCTCTGGATTTCTGGAAACTTTGGGGGGAGCACCAGTGGTATTGGGCTTGCAAGCTTGTCCACACTCAGTTTCCTTGAGCCCAGATCACAGCCATCCTGTAAGATGCCTCACTCTTGGTACTTGGTGATCCCAGCACTCAAGAGGCTGAGGCAGGAGGATCACTGCGAGCTCGGGGCCAGCCAGGGCTACCTAGTCTGGTCCTGGTCTGCTGAGTGTGCTGGATACAAGAAGTCCACCCATTGAGTGTATAAATGCTCGGCCTTAGCACAAGGAGAGGGATCATTGTGAAGCACTTAAAGGGAAGCTTTGTATTTGGGGCAGTGCTGGGGATGGAACCCACAGCTTTGTACATGCTGGGTAAGGGCTGTGCCACTGGCTGCCTTCTTAGCCCAAGACCGAAACTTTTAGGCTTCAAAATTTGTTTATGCTCCAACTCTGCTTCTCCCAAAATATCTTTGTGAATTCTTATAAAAAGATGACATGAAAATAGAGATCCCTAGTTAAAACCACTCGGGAAGCCAGACACGGTGGTAGGCCTGTAATCCTAGGGAGGCTGAGGCAGGAGGATTACAAGTTGGAGGCTAGCCTGAGCTATCAAGACCCTGTTTCGACCCTCCCTTCCCTCAGTGAGAGCCGTGTGGCAGATGCTGGGGTAAGTCAAGGACAGTGGGACTCCTATTATAGTCCATTGAATCAGGGAGGACCACGGGAAATGGTGGTGGTTCCACAGACTAGTGAGACTCGGGTTCCCAGAGCTCTGGGAAATGCTGCTCCTCTGGGACCTGGGGGCCTTTTGGTCACTTCAAGCAGTCTCCTTTATTTAGACAGGATCTCTCTGTAGCCCACAAAATAATGCCTCCACCAGCACCACCACCAAGAAGGCTACTCCGGAGTCCCCTGGGAGAACATCAGCGACATGGTGTGCAGAGAGAGATCCCCGAGTCCAGTCTTCGAGGCGTCCTGGGGTTGTCAGGCCTGCAAGGCATCTTTGTTTGCCATCCGGACAGTTCCTATGCAGTGTGGCCTCCAGGGCCACATGAGATCCACTTGTCCTCTAAGGCCAGCCATATGCATGCAGCTGAGACCTAAAAACAGCACGTCCTGTTGGCTTCGCTTATTGTGTGTTGTCACATCCTGGTGCTGTGACAGGCAGGCGAGCCCACTGGATTGGACAATGGAAGTGGCCTTGTCTTCTGGCTGGTTTCACCTAGGTCCTACACTGTGGTAAACAGATTTTTGTTTTTCCTGAGTTTGGTGGCTCTTTTTGGCAAATAATCTTTGTGACTCTTGTAGATCACATGTGGCAAAAGGGACATTGCAGATATAATTAAAGTTTAAAGCCTTAATTTGGGGAGATGATGTTGCATTATCAGGGCCTCATCTAGTCACCTAGGTGACACTGAAAAGCAGGGAACTTCTTCCCAGTGAAGTCGGAGAAGGGCAGCTGGGTGCAGTGGCCCAGAACTACAGTTGCAGTGACTCAGGAGGCTGAGGCAGGGTGGTCGGTTCAGCCTGGAAGTTCACGGCCAACCTGGCAACCAAGAGAGGCCTGCTCCCCAGAAGAAAAAGAGAATGAAACCACAGAAGAGGAAAGTGGAGCGATCTGCAGTATGACAGGCACCAGCCCTAGCCTTGCTGGAGGGGACCAGGGAAGGTGCGCGGAGGACTCTGAGATGGTTCTGGAAGGGAGTAGAGGGGCCCCGACTCACGGCCAGCCTGGTGCGGGAAGGCTCGGTCCTTCCACTAAAAAGGGACTGAATTTGGTGATCAACCAACAGGACTGGAACCCATTCTTCTTCAGGACCCCCCCTTGCACCCCCCCAGGAGCCAGGCTTGGCTGATCTGTTGATTTGAATCTTGTAAAATCAGATGAGAGGAACCTGCCGGGCCACCTGGGGATGAACCCACTGGCCCACCGTGGGTTCTTTCCCTTCCCGAGTCCCACACAGAACCGCGGGGGCTTTGAAGCCCACGGGAGGAGGAAGGGGGACAGAGAGGATATATATACACAGCCAAACAAAAGCTGTTCTGAATCCCATTGTAAAATTCCAAATTGAGAAGCCTCCTCCATCCCGCAGCCTGCATGGGAAATTAAAGTCGCTTAAAAATAATTATTTGGCTTTATGCTGAGTTAAAGAAGCCAGACATAAAAGAGTCCATTCTGCGTGATTCCATTTCTGTGAAGTTCGAGAGGAAACCGGAAAGGAGGTGGCCTCTGGGAAAGGCTGGGGGAGACTTTGGGGCAAGAGGGGTGTTCTGTGTTTTCATAGGGGTGTGGGAGACACTGGGAGATGCGTTTGTCAAAACTCATCAAATGGTATCCTTAAAATATGTGGATTTCAGCTAGGTGTGGTGGTACATGCCTTATAATCCCAGCATTCTGGGAGGCTGAGACAAGAGGGTTACAAATCTGAGCCCAACCTGGGCAATCCAGTGACTTAGCGATACCATAATAATAATAATAATAATAATAATAATAATAATAATAATAAAAGGGCTGGGGATGTAGCTCAGTGCTAAAGCCCTGGATTCAATCTTTAGTCTCTCTCTCTCTCTCTCTCTCTCTCTCTCTCTCTCTCTGTCTCTTTCTCTCTCTATCACACACACACACACACACCCACGTTGATGTCAATGTATGCAGCAATGTCTGAAGGGTAAATTAGCAAAAAATAAAAACAATTGTTTAGAAGAAAATCATTAGGTGTTGCGAATAACCACCTGCAGTTTGAGATCCACTGCTGTAACCTGACCCAGGGCGTCCGTTGCGGAAGCCAGCTACTGGCTCAGGGGTTCTTGGGTGACTGCACTCTGACCAATGGGTATTGAGAAGTCTGCTGAAGCACTTCTAGGGAAGTTTCCTGATGCCTGCTGCGTGTTGCTGGGTCTGCATCCGACCTCCAGAATGGTCTCAGCCAGCTAGTCACACTGAGGGGCCACGGGGAATCCCTGGGAGGAGGGGCATTGGGGACCAGCTCACATCAGCCTGCCTCCCGTCCTTTCTCCTCGCTTCCCGCTTTGTGAGCTAGCAAAGCCCCTACCTAATGCAGCCAACCTGTTTCAAACTCTCGGTGACCGCAGCACAGAGCACTTCAGTTGATTTGCCAAGAAACAGTTGCCACACAGCATGGCGGGTGCCAGGATGGGTGACATTTAGCACCCAGCCTATCCTTGCGTCATGGGAAGATTTCGGCACATGGAGCTGGGACATTGATGTTGGAATGTAGACGCTGGGGTGTGGGTGGAAGTGAATCCTAACTTGTTTCCCTGAGTCCAAGTGTTTAGGGTCAAAGTGTTGAGTCTTGGGGACCATTTGGCAGCTGACGCTAGGAGTGACAAAGCCCTGGGCTGAGGTGCTCCTGCAGGAACATTGGGCTCCAGTCTCTCTGGGCCCCAGCTGCCCCCACATTCCCAGGGGATGTAAGGGGAGTGGGAAATGCTCCCCTAGGCCCCCTCGGAGTGGGTGGAGGAGGTGGGCTGCTTCCCAGTGAATTTCAGGCCGGGACAATACCTCAGGGTCCTCCAGGAGCACTCAGAGAGATTTCTGCTCCTGGCTAAGGCTTAAGAAGACAAACAAACCCTGGCTGCTGGATTAACATCAGCGCTCCCCTCTTGCCATTTGGAGAGCAGGACAGTAGACTCTCCGGAGAGCCTGGCCACCGTCCAATCCTTGCCTCGGGGCCGTCCGAGCTTTTTGTTCCTTTTGGGTATGGTCTAAAAATAAAAATAAGGTCCAAAGTCCTCAGCAAAGGCTATTCAGATCCCACATGGTAACTGAAGTCATTTCTCAGCCAAATATAGGTCCTGGAAGAAGGCAAGGGGAGGAGGGGGCAGCAAGCCAAGGAGAGCAGGCACTGCCAGTGGAATGTCTGTCTCGGGAAGGGGCAGCGGGCCGGAAGGAAATGATGTGGGCAGAGAGGAGTCACCCACGTGAAAGCCCGGCTTGAGAGGAGCCATTGGGATGACGTTTTGTTGATTGAAATAAAAATCACATAACATAAATGAAGCATCTTAGAGCAGACAGTCCGGTGGTATTTAGCACTTGTGTTTCTTTCCTCACATTTCCATCACCCGAAGAGAAACCTTACACACACCAAGCCGTCATGCCCCGTTTCCTCTGTTCCGGTGTACGTGTGAAATACCCACCAAAGACTCATGCACTGACAGCATGACCCACAACTCATCGGTGCTCAGGGGTGGAGCCTGACTAGCGCCTGGACCATGAGGGCTCTGACTTCATTAAGTAGACTAATGCACAGGTGAATTCAGCGCTCCATGGGCCACTGGGAGGGGAACCTGGTTGGATGAAGGGGTACTGGGCATGCATTTAAAAGGTTTACCTTGTCTTGGCCCTTTCCTTCCAGACTCCCCCTCTTTCTACTTCCTGGACCTTTGAAATCATGAGCCAAAATAAAACCTTCTTTCTTTAATACATTGCTTCCATCAAGTGTTTTGTCACAGTGGCACAAAGCTGACTAATACACTCCCCTTTCCCAGGCGACTGCCAATCTGCTTTCTGTCTCTATGGATTTGCCTCTGCCAGATGTTCTTCTCATATAGATGGAGTCCCACATGTGGCCTTCTATGTCTGGCTTCAGCATCTGCTTTCGGGGATCATGTTACAGCATGGGTCAGCGCTGAATAATGGTTCCTCTCCTTATGTCTGCACATCAAGCCTTGATGGACACCAGAGGTGTGCTACCTCTGTCCACTGGGAATGGGGTGGCTGTGAATGTGTTTGTTTTGATGGCTTCCAATTCTTTTGGAACGGTACCTAGGGAGTATAAGGTCTTACAGGGTGAGTCTGAGCATGGGAACACACACGTATTCACACTTGTGCTTGTACACACATGTGTACACATGCAACTGAGACACCACGGAGTTTGGGAGCATGTTACTGCTCTTACACTTCTCAGCAACACGCAGCAGGCAAAGGAGTGGGAGAGGGCTGGGATTTAGCTCAGCAGCATAAGCACCTGCCTTGTAAGCGCGTGGTCATGGGTTCAATCCCCAACACCAAAAAAGAAAAAGAAGGAACTGGAGTGGGAGGGCCCCATGGTTTCCCATCACACAGCCTGCTGATTTAGTAAGAGTAGCGTGGTCTCCACCGCAGCTGGTCAGATACGTCACAGTACATGCAGAAGCTGGAATATAATGAAGAATTTTCAGTATTTTCAAAGAATAGTGGTCTGGTTTGGAGGATTATATAATCCGAAAAGGCAGAAGGCAGATATGTAACATGCAGTATGATCTCTCTCTTGGTAAAATTCTATGTGCACAAAAGACCAGGGAGGAGGTGCAGGGTGCCATCACGGGCTGTATTTCCTTTCCGTGTAATTTGGTATTTTGCAAATTTTCTACTTTGAAGTGTGAGGAGGATAAAACGAGTTAACATAGCCTGAAGCTCAGAACAGAGCTAGCTGCGTAATAAGTGCTGCATGGGTTTGCACTCTCATTATAACGATTTCTGCTACGATCAGAAAATTTTTAGAGAAAAAAAATGCTTTCTTTTGCTCTTCCTTAAGATGGGAGCTCACTGCCTCTGAAGAGGGTGCAGGTTGACAGGGCCTAGAAGGGAGGGCTGGCTGGCCCCACGGATGTCCTGTCCCTGGCAGCTGGCCAGGCTGGGGTGGGTCCCCATCTGACCCGCACACCCTGCATGGAGAGCTTGGATGGTCCCTGGAGGATGGCTGCTCTGAAAGGCAGAGCTGGTCCAAGATGACCCTGTAGGACTGGAGCCGTGTTCTGTTCTCGGGGGCTCAAGGGGTTCCACCTGATAAAGTACTTGAATTCAGCTTTCTTCCCTCAATACCGAGCATGCTGGGAGGAGGAGGAAGAGGAGGGAGAGCAGGAGAGGGAGGGGGAGGGAGGGAGGAGTTGGGGGAGGAGAAGAAGAAGAGGAGCAGGAGGGACCGAATTTTCCCCTCAGCTTCCTATTCCCCTCTAAGGCTCTTGAAGATCTGGGGACCTCGGGTGTTCCAGAGGCTGCGTCTGTGAGACTTTATCACAAGAGGGCGCTCTGAGCATCACAAGGAGCTTCAATGTGCAACCTAAAAAAGAAACAGGGCGATCGTGTTTTCTGGGGAGGCTCATGGGTCATTCCTGATGTGGGCTGAGGAGAGGACGAGGAGCAGGTCTGGAATAATTCCAGGGCTCAGCCAGGCCCCTGGGTGGGGAGCAGCCTGTGCAGAGGCCCCTGGCTGTCCCTGATGGAGCAGTGGCATGTGGGGTGATGTCGGTGCTGGGAGGCAGGAGGCAGAGCTCGGGGCGCCCCCAGCCCCAGCTCAGGTGCCCAGGGCTCCCTGAGGGCAGCTACTGAGGAGGGCGGGCAGGACGCCACTTCTGGGTGCCAGGGAGTCATGTGAATCAGTGTCAGCTTGGGCTGTGGGGGGGGGCTGAAGACCTGAGTGTGTGTATGAGTGTGTGTGTGTGTGTGCGCGCGCGTGCGTGCACAGTGTGCCTCCATGTTGTAGGGTTGCTGTCAGACACCGAGCTGTACCCAGAGCTGTGAACACACGTGCACACATGTGTGTGCACACACAAGGCACACAGAGGTGTGCACACACATGCACACTGGTGCACACATGCACCATGCACATGCACCATGCACAGACGCACCTAGACACGTCATGCGCCCCTCCACTGGTCAGAGCTGACATGACAAGACACCCCAGGATTAACACAAAACTTACGTGGAGGCCCCAGCCTGACTGCCAGCCTCCTGGTTACCTGAGATCGCCTCCCCCGTGGGTGAAAGAAGCAGAAAGCCAGTGCCCTGCCTGTGGGCAGCAGGCCCCCGCGTGGCACCTGCCCCTCGGGGGGCTGGCTGGGTTTCCTGGTGGCTCGGCAGGTCTGTGATGGAGGGGACGGCCAGCCGTGAGTCCAGGCCAAATGTGCTGCGGGTTCCAGCACTGTGGGGAACAGCCAGGAGCCCCCCAGGGAAGGGAGAGAGGTGGAGAGTGACACTTACCCAGGGGACCAGCTGCTAGGTGCTCCCACCTCCTGCTGCGCGCCAGAGCCTGGCTGTGTTCTGTGACCTTCTGACCGTGAAAGCTCTCTGGAGGTCTCTGTTTCTCCAGGGTGCTGTAGGGCCCCACTCTGGGAAGCAGCTGGGCTCACCGGCTTCTCTGGGTTTGGAGACCTGGCTCCCCTCCTGCTCAAGCATGCTCCGACCTGGCCCCCCTGGGAGTTTCCTAACCAATTTCCTGTGCTCCCCACCCCTGGACAGGACCCCTCCCCCACTCTGTCTCAAGGGCTTGGTGTGCACACAGCTGAGGCCTGAGTGTGTCCCCAAAGTTCACATTCTGGAAACTGGTCCCTCAAGCGACATGTTGATGGCTGGGCCTGGAGGAGGCAGCTGGGCCCTGGGGTTCTGCCCATGTGGATGGGTGACATTCCTAGTGTGGGAGTACGGGGGTCACTGCGGCTGTGTTCCTGATAAAAGGACTGGTTCCACCCCTCTCCTGTCTGTCTTCTGTGTCTCTCAGGCCTTCTGGCCCTTCTGCCTTCCACGGGGGTGGGGAAGGTCCTCACCAGATGCTGACCTTTGACCTTGGACTTCCCAGCCTGCAGAACAGTGAAGATAAATCAGTTTTTAAATAAATTACTCATCTCAGCCATTCTATGACAGCAGTGCAGATAGACACACACATGCGTGTGTACACGCTCACACACACACACACACACACGCACGCACGCACACTCACTGCAAAGTCCTTCTCCCTCCTGGCTGCCAGAATCCCACAGGCCTTGGGTCCAGCTGTCATCCATCCTGGTGATCTGCACACACTTGTGTAAAAGGACCCTGCCAGCCCGCACCCAGTATGTGCCTTCTTGTCTCTCTGTGCTCCCCATCCCAGGAGGGGCTTCGGGTAGGACGGAGGGAAGGGGGCCTCCCTTTGTGGGGCTCTGTGTCTGGGGCCACCTGAGAGGGCGTTTGATGGATGTAATCCTCCCGTGGGACCCAACTCCTGAGTGGGGCCAGGTCCTGGGTCGGAAGGAGCATGGAGGGAGGGAAGGCAGAGAGACAGGAGAACAAGGTGTTGCTGAGGAGGAAGAAAGAGAAGGAGGCCCCAGGATAGAGCCCGACTGGACATGGGCAGGGTCGGCAGCAGGCGGTGGATGGAAGCGCAAGGTCGGCATCACACTGTCCTCTGGACTCTGTGAGCTGGGGCTGTCACACTCCCCTGGATCTTCAAATCAGAGAACCAACGAGCCAGGAGCTGTGCACATCATAGGAGCTGTTTTCTGGCTGAGGAAACTGAGTTTGAGTTCCAGATGGACAACTGGAAAGTGGATATTCCAGGTGGGAAGTGGCCAGGAGACACCGTGGGAGCTGCATTCACCTGTGCCGGCCAGGAGCACAGCAGTGCCAGGAGATGCTGTGCTCTGAGTCCAAGGAGCTTCCAGCGAGGAAGTCACACAGTTGGCTGGTGCATGACAAGGGGGCTGGGGGGGCAGGGGCCACCAGCAGAGGCAGCATGCACATCATCCAGAAGAGTCTGGACACTTGCAGGGAACTCTGGGGACCCATCAGCGCAGACGGGAGCAGCCAGCAGATGGACACCTCTCCCCGCACTGCTTGCCTCAGTACCTTGGGGACAGCATGCTCCTCTGGGGGAGGAAGAGCAGAAGTGACAGCACACGCCTTACGTAAACCCCTGCGGGTGCCCATGCCATCCTGCGGGGGGCGCCATTGCCCCTGCAGAGATGTCTGCCATGCAGGCAGCCTGAGATCAGAGAGGCAGGAGGGCCTTGGGTGCCTGCTGCCAGCTCCCCTCCCATGCTGCCCCCCACCCCGTCACGTCCTCCCACCTGGCAGCCCTCCTCTGGGAGGGCCGGTGGGCAAATCCGCTTTATCTTCCCAGTGGGCCTGTTTCCTACCAGCTCAGGAGCGTTTTGATTAAGCCAGTCCCACTGTCCTAGGGGAGACAGGCTGCTCACCCTAGGGCAGGTGCAGAGAAGGAATCCCAGCAGATCTGCTCGGTGCGGCCAGGGAAGGGCCTCCAGGTGGTGGTGCGGCTGGGTCCTAAAATGGACGGAGCTGGGGGGGGGGTCTGTCCCTGGGAACCTGGCCTGGGACAGAAGCAGAGTCTCAGAGGAGAGGAGGTGGAGGGCACCCAGGTGAAGAGCCAGATATTAGGGGCTGTGAGGTGGGACTTTGGGTCCAAGGAGAGCCATGGGGGGGGGCTTTCCTAGCTGTTCTCTGTGGAACTGGGGTGAGGGGATGTTTGCAAACTATAGCAGACAGAGCTGCTCCTGAGTGTGACCCCAGTCATTTTTTCGTTTGTTTGTTTGTTTTTGTACCAAGGATCGAACTCATGACTTAGTGCTTGCTAGGCAGGCACTTATGCCACTGAGCTAAATCCCTGGCCTGGGTTTTTTTTTTTTTGTCTTTTTGAGACAAGGTCTCGCTATGCAGTTCAGGCTGGCCTTGAGCTCACTTTGTAGCTTAGGCTGATCTCAAACTCTCAACGATTCTCCTGCCTCAGCCTCCCAAGTGCTGGGAGTACAGGTGTGAACCACCAAGCCTGGCTGTCAGTCAGGTGTTTGATTGACTGATTGATTGTTTGTTACAGGGTTTCACTATGTAGTTCAGGCTGGCCTTGAACTCACTATGAAGCCCAGGCTGGCCTCAAACTTGTGGAGGAAATCCTCCTGCGTCAGCCTCCAGAGTGCTCAGATCACAAGGATGTGCCAACATCACAGTTTATGTTTTGCAGGAAGAACCATACCTGACTCTCAGGGTCACCTGCCTGTCAAATATTATCATTCTCATTTCTCAGGTGAGGAAGTGGAGGCTGGAGAGGCTGGTTCCTTGTTCTTCTTTCCCATGAATTCAGCTGGGTGTGGTGGTGGTGCATGCCTGTAATTCCAGCGGAGGCTGAGGCAGGAGGATTGGCATGAGTCTGAGGCTACCCTGGGTACACAGTGAGTTCAAGGTTAGTTTAAACTAGGTAGCAAGACCCTGTCTCAAAAAAAATTCCATATAAATGTTAATATTCTTATAATGAAAACATTAAATAGTAACAAAATGTAGCCCTCACCCTACTCTGGTCCAACTTCCAGCGCTGCTCTGCAAATGCAGGCACTTTTCAACTCTTCCGGCTGTTACTTCTGGCTTTTGTCTTCAGGGTGATGTTATCTATCTATTTACTCTTCTAGTTCTGGAGGATTGTGCTGTCTTTATCCTACCTCCCCTTTCTTTCCCGCAATCCTCCTAACTTGGTTCAATTACATTCTTTGGTGAGGTAAATAATCAGCATTTACATTATTGTACATTTGCAAATATTGGCTTTTCCTTTCCTCTTCAGCTTTTTGCTTCCCTGGATGTTAATTCACTGTCTTGGCTTTTTATTTACATATTTTTCAATTCAGTTTTTGGGAATGCTTCCTCAAATGCTTTGAAAAGGTTTCAGGTGACCATTAAAATATCTCCCAAGTGGCCATAGGCATTAGGTAGCATATCTGTTCCATTCTTGGAGACCTCTTTTTGCTTCCATCTGGAGTTATCATAGCCCTTTACCTCTTCATCATTCTGAGACCTCTACCCACCACTTTCCTGTGGTTAGACCTCCCCTGTTTTCTTTTAACTTGACTTTCGCCCTTGTTTTGCTGGTGCACATCCTCTAGTAGCTTTCACAAGAGTGAGTGGGAGCTGATGTTCTGATGACCCTGAAATCCTTCCAGAGAGTCCTCCTCTGCTCAGTCCTCATGCTGACTCCGCTCACAATCCAAACAGTCCAAGGTGCCCAGCACCAGGTGCCGGGCCACACCCAGGGGCTTCATGTGTCACTGGAGGAAGACAGGCGGCTCTCCGTCATCAGCCCCCAAAGAAGCCCTCTTCCTGCCAGAGCTCACTCCAGCTGCTCTTGCCTTACAGGGAAACCTGGACTTCTCAATGGCACACAGCCCTAGGCTCATGCTTTGTGGTCCCTGCGAGAACATTTCTGCCTGAGGGTCTGGGGCCTTATGCTCAGAATGGTCACAGGTCTCCTGCAACCCTGATTTTTTTTTTCTGCAAAAAGAATAGCATCTTGTGCCCCACACAAACAGCTCCCCTTCTCAGATTTGTTTCTAGCTTTTATTATAAGGAAATTAAGGGAGGAGGAGCTGGGAGCTGGAGGTCCCAGGGTGGGATTGGAGCCGTGGCTCCTCTGGACCCAGCCATCATGGGTGAGTCACTAAGATTTAGGAAATAGAAACTCAGAGGGCAACAGAATACTTCTCCCCAGTGCTGGTGATGCTCAAAGGAGGACACACCTGAATGGTTTGAGCACCACTAAGAGTCTGGGATTATTATCAATCATGGAGAAATGAAGTCATTCCCGGGACCTTGTGCACTGGTTAATTTGCCAACTTGCTGAGCGTCTCTGGGTCACTTTAACCTGTGAGCAGATGCTACATGGAATTGAGCAACTCCAACCAAAGGGACCCAGGGTTCATTTTACAGGAAAAGAATGGCTCAGCACTAGACTCACCTGGAGGCTTTCATGGCGCCTGCTGCCTGAGTCTCACCCTGAACAGCTCTGTCGGGAGCTCTGGAGCATAGTCCTGGCCCTCATACCCTTTCAGGCATTCTGGTGCACAGAGTTGAGAAACATCCGTTCTGGAAGTTCCTGTGAGGGAATGATTCTCACCCTGGCTAGGGGTTCAAAGCAGAGATGTTAAAAACAAAAAAAAACACCAAAAGTCACTGATATCAAAAGCTCCCCCTGGAGAGTCAGACTGACTTGCTCCAGGGTGGAAGCAGCTGGTCCCAAGAGGCAGGCAGACAGAGGAACTTAGCCCTCCAGTGCCCTTCCCAGGGGGCAAAGGTGGCCATCCCGGGAGGCCTGGAGCTTCAGGATGTGACACTTGGCTTCACCTGGTAAAGCCAAGGGCTGTTCCGCACCCCCAGCTGCTGAGGGCATCTCCGTCCATCATCTTCCCTGCAGCAATAAAGCTGGTGCGCTTGGGGTGGGGTGAACGCAGCTTTTCCAGCGCTGCTGGGCCACTGGCCACTGGCTAGGTGGGAAGTGGGGGCAGGAGGTGCTCTTGAACCAGAGTCCAGAAGACCCTGTGGCGGGGTGGGGGGTTGCCATGCTATACCACAGTGGAGAGGGCAGCCTGGACTCTAGGGACCCCCCAGACAGAGCACAGAGTGTCTCCCTCCACGAGTGTATCACGATGGGGAACCATTGTCTGGAATAGAAGGCACCTCCTCCCTGCAGAGATTAAGGAATGCAGGGCTGTGCCCTGGAAAGACGTGATTCTATGTCTGGGGGTGGCGTGCTCTGTTTCCCAGAGTGCAGAGCTGTAAATCCAGTCAGCTCCAGGGCCACAGGCTGCGGACCTGGCTGCGAAGCATCAGGGCTTGAACCTCAGTTCCTGGCCATCCCGAGCACAGTATTGCAGGCGGGGTCTTCGCTCCATGCCCTACGCGTTTCCTGAACGGCTGGTGTGAGTTCGAGGGATGGAGAGCTGCCTGATTCCCGGAGGAAGGGAATTCCTTTCCCAGTTCCTGGCTTTGGGATTCCTGCTCATGCCAGGCCAGCTGCAGTCTGCACCGGAAGCTCCGAGAGGAGCGCACGGATTCTATTTGGCTCTAGCACTTGCTCGTTGTTGACCTCGGATTTTGGACAGTGGTTTTGTAACCTGTCAAATGGGATAATAACTGTTCTACTTAACAGGATTTTGTGAGGCTCAAATGCAATAATGTGAGCAGATTGGCTCTGAAAAGCACTTCCAAGGCGTAGGAACACGGGGGTTTTTTATAGGGCACCATCCCACTGGCTCGGTGGTGCCATGAAGCCCTGCGCAGAGCCCAGAATGCCCCATGGAATTGAGGATTGTGGATTAATTGCCTTTGGAAGCTCATTGTGCTGTGTGTGCACACGGCGGAGAGGAACGGGAAGCCTGGCCTTTGCCTTTTATGGCAGCCTGGGAATATGAAATACTCCAACCTATCATTCTCAAAAAGCTTTTTATAGCACTTCAGAAGTTTATGTCTCCACATATCACAGGTACGCGGCAGGTCGGGGCCCATTAAATCATGAGCGATTGCGGGGGCTAATTAAATGCTTCTGACACTTGTTACCATCTGCTGGGGTTGAAGCCGAGTCAGAAAGCTCTGCGTGCTTTATGGAGAACTTGGAGTCGCCCCCTCCTGTGGGGCCAGACTCTCCTGGTTGGAATCCTAGCCTGGAGACACCCCGGGAGAAGATGGATTCAATCCTTAACTGAATTCCATTTTAAGACACAAGCTGTGGGAATTATTACGAAATTACTTGAGTTAATTAAAAAAGAGAAAAGCTTTGAAGTAATTTACTCGTGTTTATACATTTTGTCCCGGAGTGGTCTCAGGGGATATGCCAAATTCCAGGATGCTGTGGCTTCCCCCATCACTGATGGGAGCAGGGGGCCCCGGGAAATTAATTATTGACAATGTCATCAAGTGACTCCCCCAGCCACTCTTGAAGAATTTCAGGTAGTCGGGCTTGGAAAATTGATCCGCTGATTTCTCCACAGTGGTCGCCCTTTGTCTCTTTCTCCAGCGAGTCCGAGGTGTGTTTACCTCATGGCTGTCTTTGGGCTCCTCCAGGTCCCTGCTCTCCCTCAAATGCAGTCCAAGCCTTACCCGTTAATTGATTTTCATGTTTAGGTGCAATTCTATTAGAGAGGCATTGCGCACTTGTTATTCCAAAGCAGAGGTTGGCCACCCACCGTGGCTGCTCGCCTTTTCCTAATGACTCATGAGGGCTCTTGATTTATCCCAGACGGGATCCCTCTGTCGTTCCATGTCATTCTACACACGTCTCCTTCCAGCACGTGGGCTGCCAACCCATCAGGCCGTTGCCAAAAACCGCCTCCTGCAAGAGAGACGATCAGGCCTTACAGAGCCCTACAAAAGAGCACTGTGAAAGGAGTCCTACCAACCCTCAGTCCTGAACCTCACCCAGCTGCTCCATGCAGCTCCCAGGCCATCTGAAATGCATGACAGAAGGGAGGTGGTGAATGAACCCACTCAAGGTGTGAGGCTCAGGGGACACAGTCTTCTTTTTCAGCAAAGGAGCTTAGGGGGAAACTGGTAGGTTAAAAGAAATGGAAGCTGGGTGTGATGCCACAAGTCTGTAAGGCTGAGGCAGGAAAATCTCAAGTTCTAGCTCGGTGTGGGTAACTTAGTGACTTAGTAAGATCCTGCCTCTACAGGAGGGGCAAGGATTTGGCTCAGTGCGAGGGCCCTGGGTTCAGTCCCCAGGTGTAGAGGACCACCTGGACAACTCTCCTTGAACAAAGAGCAGTTATCTCTACTGTGGCTAAACCTGGCCCTGTCCTGTGCACTGATGTGTGCAGAGCTCTCCAGGCCATTTCCTTCTCCCTTCAACTGGCTCCAAGCAATGTAAACTGGGCTGCCTGAGGTGCTGATGTGTAACCTTTGAAGCTAGGTGACAGTGACCGTCGCCCCATTGACTCCCTAACCATGGTTGAGCTGGAAAGGATGACAGAGCTACTGCTTCAGGGCTGTCAACTGGGATGAGCGTCAAGATCGGAGGCTGCGACTTCCCAGGGCGGAAAAGTCTGCAAGTCAGAGCTGAAGCATCAGCCCCCTGTACAGTACATGCCACCACAGCTGTGTCATGCAGATGGGTCCTTCTGCGCACCCTTCTCTCTGCGCACTGCAGAGGGGCTCTCAGGCCTCCTGCCCAGCCCGGCTCACGGCGCTCCCTCCTGCATTTCCCACCACTCTGGCAGTCACTCAGCCTAGAGCCACTCCCTTCTACATGAATTAATGGGATCTGAGCTTGGCCCTGGGCCCAGGCCTTTGTTCCAATGAACCTTCATCCTGGCTGGACTTGGGCCTCCTAGCCTAAGTAGAAACACGCCAGTGTCTTTATTCTTGCCATGGTAGATTGGAATTAACTTGCTAGAATTCCAATAAGGTTTTCATGGGATTAGAAATCTAAACTTTGCAGACTGCAATGACGACCGGAAAGGGATCTCTATACTGAGGACCACAGAGAGGAGAGGGAGGGGGAAGGGGGAGGGGAGGGGGAGAGAAAGCAGCCAATTACAAAATTTGAAAGTTTTGTTGAATCCTGGATCCTGATTTGAGTAAAACTGCAAAATATTTAAGACATCTTGGAACATTTGAATATCTATTGGCTGTTTAATGTTTTGAAGAAACTAAGATTAATTTTTAACAAGTGTGATACAGAAGCTGGGGTTTTTGTTTTTGCTCTTTAAGATTCTTTGTTTCTCAGACAGACACTGAAATACCCATGGATGATACAAGGTTTGCTCCCAAAGGACGCGATGGAAGGGTAGGGGTCAGGGATAGAATTAAACCTACTTTACCAATGATTGACAATGATTACATCTAGACGATGAGTGTAGATATTCATCATGTTATCTTTCTGTGCAACTACTGACAAACTTTTCTACAATAAAAGAATTTCTAAGCAAGTGGCTTGTTCAAGCTTGGGTGTTGCATGGAGACGCTGGAGCTCAGAGAGTAGCAAGCTTCCCTGCATACCGTGGTCCCGGGCTTCGCATGCCACTGGTTCTCAAGGCCCAGCTCCAGGGGGATCCTCCGCTCTCAGTGGGTACCCTCCTTGTGTGAGGATGCCGTGAAAGCTTCTGGTTGCCTAGCAATGGCTGGCAGCAAATCAATGCCCTGCTCTGTAGCACAGTAGTTGCATATTGATTACCTGGGTGATCCGAGGATTCAACTCACGGGAGGAGCAAAATTTTCCTGTGTGATTGATCAGGACCACAACAGGAGAGGGTGGGGGAACTGAGGGAAGACCTGGAAAAGAAGGGCTGAGGCCAGGAGAGGAGGAAAGTGAGCAAGGAGAGTGATGAGGAAAGGACGTGGGGAAGTCAGAGGTGTCCACAGTTCTCAGCCTTGTGCTCCGTGTCCCACGAGCTCCTACAGAACGGTGCTCTCCACCTCTGCTGTGGACAGCATTGCCAAAGGATCGGGTTGCTAAGAGGGGTCGCTGTGCTGTGTTTACTAACCGTGCTGACCCGGAACCAGCGAGTCAGCACAACTGCCCAGGGCAGGACATTTCAGAGGCCGAAGCCCAGCCCTGAACCCGGCATCGGCTAACTGGACCAGCTTTCCTCTACTTTGTTGCTTTGTTTGATATGATAACTGATATATCATATCAGACTCTGTGGCTCTTTGTGGGGGGACTAGCCAAGACACTGGGATGGATCCATGTAAGGGGACCCTCATTCCCGGCCAAGCCACCCCAAGTCCATGCTCTTTGAGGAGGATCGGCACCATCCATTGCTGCCAGTTTCGTATTCAAAAGAACAGCTAAGGAGGACATGTAGAAGTGGAGCCCTGCCCCGCTGACTTAGCTAACGATCTTTGCTCACGAGACAATTCCAAGACTCTGCGGCATACCATAGAGAGCATTGATTTCTCTCATGTGTCTAGGTCAGCGAGGGGTTAAGTGACATCATCTAACTGGCCTAACTGGTGGAATCTCCAAGATGTGCAGACCTGTATTCCGTGCCCTGTCACCCTTACCGGACCTGCAGGTACTTAGGGTGGACCTCGGAAGGAAGCGGGCAGGGGCTGCAGCCTATACACAAGCACAGCTCACCGCGCTGCTCACACCGGGTCTGCTAACGTGTCAGCGGCCAACTGGAGTCCCCAGGTCAAGCTCCGCATCAGTGGGCAGAGGGTAGATGCTGCCCACCGTGTACACACCGAGCATCCACTGACCAGTAATCAGCCACACCCCCACTTGTGAAAGGCGGTTTGCATTCCAGTTCGAATAATCTTAAGAAAACACTGATGGAGGGGGACTGATAGGTCACACTGAGGCTACACCTGCACGGGTGGCCCTCTGGCTTGGGTCCTCCTGCCCTCTGTGCATCCCTGAAGGTGGCAGGAAGCAGGTAACTACTATAGGAACTCAGATGCTGCTGGCTGCCATCCGGGGACCACAGCGACCACTGGAGGCTGAGAAAAATGTGCCTGCAGCTCTTTTAAGCTGAGCTATTTTGCAGCCTTGAAAGTTCCTGTGTGTGTGTGTGTGTGTGTGTGTGTGTGTGTGTGCATCTATCTATTTATAGACTCCTGGGGGGGCAGGGGTAGGACAGCCTCCGTCACCACCAGGCAAGGAAGGCAAAGTGATTGTTGAGCCTGTCAAAGACGTGTGGAAGATGCAGCCGTGTTTGCACAGAAATCTCTGGTGCGTGATAAGGGCTGGAAAGAAAGAGCAAAGAGACTGGAATTAAAACACCGGCTGGCTAGTGACTAAATACGATGTTTTCCGGGAGGTGTTAGCGGCTGTTTAAATTCCAGAGCATGGGAGAGCATGTCATTCTGCCTTATGTAGGAACTACGTGGAGCTCGGCTGGGGACTGACACAGTGTCATGGGGAAGGTAAATGCAAGAACAAATACACACCAGATTTTTTTAGGTTAGTACAAATAGCAAGGGGGCCCAGAGAGCAGCTGGCTTCTCCCACAAATGAACCTCAAAGACCGGGAGCAGCTGCCCTCTCCTTGCCGGGAGGTGAGGCGAACCCCCTGAGCCCCCACACACGGAGAAGCTCAGGCCCCTTGGTTCCCAAGGATTGGGTCCCATCTGCCCTGGTGTTTTTTCTCCAAATGCAGGATCAGGGATGTGGTGGTATTATTTCTGGAGGCGGTAGACAGGGCCCTCTGCAGAAGCTTAGGAATATATTTAGGCTAAAAGGGATGGACAAGGGCTTTTGAGGCTGAGGAAAAAGCAAGAAGTAAAGAGGAAGCAAGAAGTAAAACAAAACAGCAGTACGGCGCCTGTACCCATGAGATGGGCTCAGTAAGACTGCAACAAATATCCTGAGATATTTGTTTGGTAGATGAGCTACTAAAGAGGCCGAGCCCCTTAGGGCAGTGCTCCCTGCTGGTCCCCGCTGGACTTTCTGGCCCTGCCGGCATCCAGGGTGGGATGGGGCGACCGTACTCTACAGGAGTCCATCTGGGGACACGGGCACAGCAGCCACTCACTGGAAACCTTTCTCCTGGCCACCGCACATGTGCGGAGGGCAGCTGAGATGCTAGGCACACTCTGCCTCTGTGTTATGCCTCCCAGTGGCCAAGATGTCCAGTGGCCCAGCTTGAGGTCAGGGACAGGGAAGCGCACCTTGCCTCAGTGGGCAGAGCTGCACATCCACATCACAGGAGGGGTGGACCCAGGGAGGAATGATGGATGAGGGCTGGGGACACTGCCGTCCACCGCAGTATCTGAGGCGCATGTGCAGGGGAGCCATGGAGCATGTGCGGTCGTGCTGTATGTGAGACGAGGTGAAGGAGAAGGGGGGCTGGGGAGCCGGGTAATAATTGGAACCCCCGGGGGGCCGTGTCAAGCAGCGTGACGTTACTAAGTCACTGGAAAGCCACCCTAGTGATTCTGTAGGAGGAATCTGGAGTGACAAGACTGGTTACAGTTCATGGGACAGGCACGAAAGTCCTGTGTGTGTGTGTGTGTGTGTGTGGTCTCAGATTTGAACGGGCTCGTGATTATAAGGAGAGAAAGCAGACGGCTCGGACGTGAGAAATATTTTGGCAGGGAAAGCAGGATATGGCAATTGCACCAGGCCACATGGACAGCCAGAGTAGACCAGCTGGGCTTCCAGCCTGGGGTCCACAGGTCCCGGACTCCTTTGAGAGCAGCAGGAGATGCTGGGGAGGGGTGAAGTGTGCGCTGGGGTGTGAACGCGCCCGAGCTCTGCAGACACCTTTAGGGAGCCAGGGCTTCTGAAGAGGGAGCCTTGCGAGCAGCCCTCCCCTGTCCATCTGTCACTGGACCCTCAGCACTGCACACCGCACACTGTGCCTGGTGCCCCACGGGCGCTCAGCACACAGGGTTGATGGCAATCGGCCTGGACGTGGGAGCCTGAAGTTTGGGGCAGGGGGGAATTTGGCCTGTAGGCCACAGTTTGGCCATGATTTGGAGGGCACCCCAGATCTAGGCTGTCATGGCAGCCTTTGGAGATTACCTTCACTGTCATAGATCTCTAGGGACAGGTTGGTCATTCTGGTCACGCAGCCAATGTCCTTCTTCCTTCCAAATGTCTTCTTGTCCACATTGAGAAGTTCTCGCTCCAGAGCCTGGCACGCCTGCCCTCCATGACACCTTCAGTGCTGTCTGCCTCTGCCTGTGGACTTTCCGCCTCCCTCCCTCCCGAGTGCTGCTCCCTGGCCACTTTTGTGGCCTCCCTTTTGGAATCCGCTTGCTTTGAGGCCCTCCCTCTCTCCTCTCATGCCCTGAAATTCTGCTCACTCTTTAAGGGCACCCTTGAGCACCCCCTGCTCTGTGGCACACGCTGTGAAGGAAGTGCTCCCTGCTGGTCCTCCCCGCTCCTCTGGCACCCCTGAAGCACCGCTGAGCTTCACAGGGATCTGGGGGCCTAACTATAAGTCCTCCGCTCTGCCAGATACATCTGTTCCCCATGCATAGCACACCCTCCCCCAGCTCCCTGCCAGCAATTCCAGCCAATGACACCCACGTCCTCCTGCAGGAGCCAGGGAGCTCCTCGCCCCCTTCTTCCCACAGAACCTGCCTCCGGGACTGGGGTGTAGCTCATTGGCAAGCATTTGCCTGCCACGTGCTTATGAGGCCCTGGGTTCCACCCCACCCCCCCATAGCAGCAGCAGCTGCAGGCAATCTGCTGCCCACAGCTTCCCGGGCTAACTGCTCCAGAGCGTGACCCTGCATGGTCCCGCTCGGATGGAGTGTTTCGCAGCCCCCAGAATCGCTGCAGCTAACAGGCTGCTGCCAGTGTCATTTGTCCTGCATCAGTGTCAGCCATCTCCTACTCTCCAATGGGGTCACTGGGGAAGGGTCACACACCTCTGCCTGTCTCAGGCCTTGGCTTTGAACCTGTACTCTGCTTTCCCTCCGGGTCAAGGCCCGTGCAGCCTCAGCACTTTGCTTGCCCCTGGGAAAAGCTCAGGGAAAGCCTGCAGCCAGGACGGCTGCTTCTCCTCTCCCAGTTTCGCTTGCATCTCCTTTCCCCAGCGCTTTCCTCCAAGCTCCCCACACAGCACCAGATCAATGCTTGTAAGGTCCGACCCTATCTCACTTCCTGTCTTTGTCGATGGCTGTCCTGACCTGCACAGATGGGAATTCTGGACAAATGTACAGGCCACCAGCAGTGCCTGCAAAGATGTCCTTCAGAATCATGCCCCAGAGCCATGTAAATCCGGCCTGGAACCAAGTCAGCCTCCTGCTCTTCTCCCTGGCTCCATCCACTCCAAACGGTGTTTAACTTTTCTATAAATTAACTTGCACGACGACGTCACACCACATTCCCGCACCTTGAGACATCCAATCTATTCCAACCTGCGAGCAGCCAGCCCTCCAAGTGATGTCACAGCTTCCTACGGGGACGTCCTTCCGTAACGTAACTGATTAAAATATAGCTGACTTCGGGAGCAGCGTGCACTGCAGCCAGCTGCGGGTGAGCCGGTGAAACCCTGAGATAAGGAATAATGGTTTGTGGAGAAGCTGATAATGTACCCGCCCTGCTCCTGATGGGGGCTGAGGCTTCCGTTAATCGCGCAAAATTGCCAGGCTGGAGCTGCGTTCTGCCGGACCTGGGCGCTGCCTGCCTCTTTTGAAAATGTTCATTTCTCTGAAGTTGAGCTCTGGCTTCCTCCTCCTGGAGCCTCAGTCACTCGAGATGGCTGTTTCTGCGGCTGGCGGCTGCCGGGAGGGGGCACTTGGGCAGACTGGCCATGAGGACTCTGTCTGCTGTGGGGGTCTCCCTTCCTGTGGAGTGAGAACCGGAGAACCTGTTCTTGCTCTGCTCCAGGCTGTGGTGCCCCTCCTTGCTGTCCAGGGCGAGGGTCAGCGCCCTCTAGCTGGATGCTGCATGGTAAGGGTCTTGTGGCAGCCAGTCAGACCCAGCCTCCTCTGCCTCTTACTTAGGCTTTCTTACCCTCCTGTATCCCCTCCCAGCACCCTGGCATTCAGTCATCTCATGCAGAAATGAGCTGCCCAGCCCTGCATGGTCCTAGTCCCTGGGGCCACAGGGCACAAAGGAAGGAGTGATCGCTCTCTGTCAGGTCAGGACAGCTCCGCAGAGGAGACAAGGCAGGAGCTGAGCTTGTGGGGAGACAAAGGAGGGGGGCCCAGAGGATTGGTGTGCCCAGGGTGGGCAGAGGGCTGGGCTGAGTGTGCCCAGGGCCGCCCTGTCAACATCAGCCCAGGCTACGGGGCACTGGGGGCCCTGACCCATCCCCAGTCCACACTCTGCACCGCCCTGAAATGCCAGAAATGACCCTGGAGCTTTACAGCCTAGAGCGGAGTCTCAGGTCCCGTGGGATGGTTTTGGGGCACATCCCACACAGTTCCCGGGGCTCCCGACACCCTCACCACCTTGATCTTCCTTCCTTGTGCTCGGGGCTGGCTCCTCTGAGTCTGAGCTTTACCATCTGCAAAAGGGTACGAAACCTTTCTCATGTGGAGAGAGAGATCTGTTCACATTGCCAGTGTTTACTGAAAATGTGTGCTGTGTTCCGCGCTCTCGAGGCCCCCGGGCTGTGGCAGCGGGTGACCTGCAGAGGCTTCTGTCCTGGTAGCTTCCCCTGCAGCTGTGGGGGACAGATCACGAGGAGAAGGACGCGAGGACATTAAACAGCCCATCCAGAGGCATCAGCACTGTGGGAAAGGTGGGAAGTACAGGTGTGGGCGAGAAGGATCTGATGCAAGCTGTCAGGGACATGGCATGGTGCTCTGCGGGAACTGGCCGTGCGATGTCTGAGGAAGAGTGACTTCAGGCGGAGAGAAGAGCCAGGGCAAAGAGCCTGAGGCAGGCGTGTGACAAGAGGATAGTGTTTGAGGAGAGCACGGGAGGAGAAAGGCAGAGAGGCGACAGAGCCTGAGCGTGGGGCTGCCAGTGCCGGTGAGGGGTCTCTTCTGGCTTCCTGTGCCCCACACACCACAGGGAGCTGAGCTGGGTGGTGAGAACAAAAGAACAAAAGAAATGAGGCCAGGTCTGTCCAGTGGGTGGTGGCCGAGAACACATGCCCCGTCCCCCTCCCCCACACCATCCTCCACCCCAGCGGTTCCCTGTCACAGCCAACCTCAGTCCTGACCTCAGGACCCAGGGCTGGCCCCTGGCGAGGTGGCATGGAGGGATGGAGGGCTCTGCCCGGGGACCTGCACCTGCCCCTCCCCCTGGCTAGCATGCCCCATCTAGAACGCTCTGCACACAGACGTGCATAGACACACATGGACACACACAGACACACACATGCACACGCCCGGTGGTCCAGGCTGAGCCCGGCTCCTTGCAGAGAGTCAGTCCATTAAGCAGACAGTCCCACGGGAGCTGGCATGCACGCTTCCCGTGAGGCTTTTTATATAAGAAAGTGGCCAGATCAGGAACACATCTTGGAGAAGACCATCTGTCTCAACTTCAGCTTTGAAAAATACGGCCACCTAGTGATGTCCCAGGGTTGGTCTCTAAACGCCGGACAGCGGAAGGTGAGTGGGCATCACTCATGCTCCAGAGTGGTCTGTCCTCTCCATGCAGCTCATGTCACCCACCTTCCTTCTGCCATCCTCAGGGAAGGGCCAGCTGGGGGCACTGTTTGTGGAGGTGTGGACCCCCATCTGTGTCCAGCTGCCCACAGCAGTACCCGGGATGTGTGGTGTCACAAGTGTGCTGCTGCTTTGTTTGCCACGCCTTTGTGGCATGCCTCACAGCCACACAGGGCTGGATTTGGGGGCACATGGTGGGTGACGGTGAAGGCGCCCCTCAGTGGCACCCTACCTCTCCAAGTCACCTGGCCCACAGCCATGGTTGTCCAGTGTAGTGTGGGCACCTCTCACAGGACAGAAGCAGATGGGCACTGAGGGACACAGCAGGGGGACAGGGGTCAGCAGGAGTCAGCAGGGGTCATCAGGGGGTGGGGAGGGGATTCCCAGCAAAGCGCAGTGGCCCCCTACCATTTTGGCCCCCTGGGACTGGTTCTGAGGAAGACAGTTCTTCCACGGACGGGGCGTGGGGGTTTCAGGATGATTTGAGAGTGTGCAGCATGGATCTTCACACGAGCTGTCCACAGGGGCTCGTGTGTCTGTGACAATCTAAAACTGCTGCTGACCTGATGGGGGGTGGTGCTCAGATGGCAATGCCAGTGACAGAAAACAGCTGAAAATACAGACGAGCCCTTTGTCACCCGACAGACGGCTGCTCCCGTCCTGCTAGGTGACCCCATTCCTAACGGGCTGTGCACTGGTACATCCATGGCCCAAGGACTGGGGACCGCTGACCTCAAAGCTATGACCGTGACTGCTGGCTGAGACTGCCCAGAGGCTACTGAAGCTCAGAGCTGGGGTTGGACCTGACTCCTTGTATAATTCCCTAACTTTCTCAAGCGTTTTCTTTTGCACTTGTATTACCTGAATATCAATGAAAATCTGAGTAGGGAAATTAGAAAACACTCCAGGTGCTGAGTCACAGAGAATCTAACACAGGGAATGTTGAGAAACTCAGTCCTGGTGTCGTCTTCTGGCAGCTGCACGGTGCCATAGAAATGCCCTGGGGTCTGGGACACAAAGTGCCCTCAAGCTGTGGGCCATGCGTCTTTCCCCTGCTCTTACCGTGGCAGGGGGCTTTGTCCTGCATAGCTGTGTGGAGTATATGGCACTGGTAGATCCACTGCTTCAGCTGGTCCTGGTGAGGCAGGAATAGGTCCTTTGTCCAAGGCAGGGGGGCTCAGCGAGCCCTCTCTTTGCCTCTACAGCAGGGAGAGCAGCTCGCATTGCCGCAGCCTGCTTAGCTGTCTCCCTATGTGGGGAAGGCACTGTCCCCCGTTCAGTGCTTGTGTGAGTTACATCCTTCTTGGGTGCCGTCCACATCAGGGAAATGCTGCTCCTGGAGGCAAGATCCTTCCTGCAGCAGCTCCTCCTCTGGAGGTGTAACAGCTGTCCCTTGCTTTGTGTATTAGCCAGCTTTCCTTCTTCCCAGACACAATATGCAGCACCCACAACTTAAAGGTGGGGAGGCATGATGTGGCTTCCTGTGTCAGGGGAGTCAGTCCATGGTCGCCTGGCTTCAAGGCAGAGACATCATGGAGGAAGGAGGTGGTATGGAGCAAGGCCAGGAAACACAGCAGGGTACCAGCACCAGGGAGAGGGACCCAAAGTCATGCCCATGTGACCCACCCAGACAGAGCCAATGAAGCTGACTTTCAGGACTAACGGTCACTCTCCATGGTCCATGACAGCACAGATGGTAAGGTGGCTGAGAACCTGCAGAGGGCTGCAGGGCCAGCTAGAGCCTGGCTGAGACAGGAAGCTACCAGCACCAATAGGGTTGGAAGATCCCAGGCAAGCAGCAGAGCTCCCAGGGTGTTGGTACTGGGGTCACTTTCGATCAGACCTCATCGATTGTCACTTAAGAAAAGCGACTTCAGAAAATGCCCAAGAACCATCGAGGGAATAAGTGTGTTGGAAGCAAGAGGTAGGATTTTCAGGGGAATGATTAACAATGTCTTTTACTGTAAAAAAAATCTTTTTAGAGAACGTAAATGTTCACCATGTGTTTCTAACACGCCAGGCGCTGGAAATCAGTTTTGCTAGGCTGCAGTCAGTGTCAGAAGGCTGCATGGAGAATGCTTCCCTGCCTTTCCTGATCTCTAGAGTGACCGCATCTTGTACTTGTTGGCTTTGGCTCTGTCTTCCACCCTCGAAGCCTGAGGTGTGGTATCTTCAGATTGCCCTGCTGAGGTTCAGACACCACCTTTTCCTTACGTTCACATCTCTGGCTCTTCTAGGGCTGTTTGTAAGGGCATTTCAGGCTCACCCAGTGTATCCAGGGTCTTCCCCATCTTGATGCCTTTGGTTTAACCACATCTGTCAAGTCCCCTTTGCCATGTCAAATCATGGTCACTGGTTCTAGGGATTAAGAGCTGGATATCTTTGGGGACAGTTATTCTGACTACCATGGGTTGGAAAGCGTACACCTTGTGTAACGGGCATCTACTATTGTGTAATAAATTAGCCAATATTCAGCAGTTTGAAACCATGAGCATATTTCATCTCATATAGTTTTTGTGGGTTAGATATTTCACAGAATGCCTGGGCTGTCATTGTCTGAGAGCTGGACTGAGCTGGAGAATCTATCCGATTATGGTTTCCCTTCCTGGCTGTCAGCAGAAAGCCTCAGGTCCCCGTGATGTGAGTCTCTCCAGGGGCTGCTTGAGTGTCCTGACAATGTGGCAGATGGCTGGCTTTTCCCAGGTTGAGTGCCCGGGGTGGTGGCATGTAGGAGGCTGCAGTACCTTTCATAACCCAGCCTGTACACGCTTCCTAGAATGACCATAACAGAGACCACAGCCTAGGAATTCAACATAGGAATTCAGGGGAGGGGACACAATTCAATCTGTAATGCAGCCTCAGAAGTGACGCATTTCTGTAGTGCTTTTGTGGTCACACTGACCAGTCTTACTACAGTGAGGAAGGGGACCACACAAGGGTGTAAATACCAGGAAGCAAGCTCAGTGGGGCTCCAGGAGCCCCACTCTTCCCTCATAAGAGAACTGTTTACTAGTTATTGCTTGTATTCCTAAGGATGCCGCCTGCCTACACAGCCACGTGTGCACACGTGTGTGTGTTCTTTTTGCACGTGAATAAACTAGCGAAGTTTGTAAACATGCTCTGCACTTGTTTCCTCCTTTCAGTAAGCCCATAATGAGCTGCCTTATTCTTTCTAGAATTCCACCGAATGAATGGCTGCCGTTTATGTAACCAGTCTGGCGGGTGTTTCTATTTCTCCCCAGCATTTCATTATTTATGTTATTCCAGTATAACACTGTGACATGTGCTGATGTCATGCCTTGCACATGTCACTATATTTATGAGACCAATACCTGTGTCAAGGTGACAAGCCTTGGGTAGATCCTGACTGATGGAAGTTTTCCTAGTCACACACACCTAGAGCAGGGCACAAGAGGACCTGTCCCCACAGTTTTGCCAGCACAGCCTGGGGGACGATCAGCACACACCGTGAGGGCTGCCACAGCCTCTGGTCTCCACCAGCCCTCGTGGGCAGGATTTCCCCTTGTCATACTTTTGTATTAGGAACCTGTTACTATTTAACAAAATCCTCCAAAATCCAGCAGCTTAATGTAATGAATATAAGTCAAGTCAGGCTTTGAGGGGCAGGAGCTTGGAGGTGAACCAGCGGTGCTAGGTTCTGGAGCAGGTTTCCTTGTCAGCCAAGGCTGCACTTGCCTGGGGCTATAGCATTTGTTTCCAGGATGGCTCCTTCAGCTATGGAATGGAGGTCTCCTGCCATCTCTGGCTGAGGACAGGAGGCCTCCATCCCTTGCCATCTTTCTGTGGGTTAATTGAGCATCCTTTCAATATGGTGGCTGATTTCCCCAGAGTGGGTGCCCTGAGACAGGAAGGAGGAAGCCGCAGTCTTTTTATGACCCGGTCTCAGGATCGCACCTCATTATTCCTGCTACCCTTTAGCTGTGGGAAGTACAATAAGCTTCCCACAACTAAAAGAAATGGAAAGAGGAATATCAAGTGTTTTCAGGCACAGTTGTGTCCCTTCATCTTGCTCTGGGTCCTCGTTCCTTGACCAAGTTACCAGGGGTCAGCTGTGTCCAGAGGTGGTTATCACACTTCCATGGTGGCAGGTTGGGTCTTGGACCTCACAACAGGTACGACAGGCAGCCGAGCCTCACTTACGTGGGATTAGGGATGGTTTGAGTGTCTTCCTTCACCTCAGCACACACTCACCTGGTCTTTCTCTTTTTGTCAAAGGAAGCAGAGGTCACTGCTGCCCCCAGCCTCTTCATCTGAAGGTTTGCTGGGGAGAATCACAGGAGAGAACAGAAAGGGGAGTGTTTTGAACCTGGTTTGCAAAGACCTCAAGAGATTTGGGGGTAGAATTTCAGTTAGAATTTCATGAACTTGGAAAGGAGAAAAAATTTTTTTTCTGTTTTTTCTCTACCTGACAGCTAGCATTTCGTTCCATTGCAAATGTAGTCAGCAAAACCACAGTAGTATTAGTAGATGTACTTTGATATTGATCACCAAAAAACAATTATAGATATTTATTTACAATGCATCACAACTGTCACAGTAAATCTCGAAATATCACTTGTACTTTTCCCTACTACAAAATTATAGTAGTCCTGAGGTTGCCCATTGTGTCAGCCAGTTAATGTGTTAGTAAGGAACTACATTGCTTTCTGTATCACAAACAGTTATTTAATATTTTGACCATCGTATTTCAATATAATTGATTTTCTTGAAATTCGATGGATTTATTCTAGGTATTTAAAAATGTTGCTCTGGGCTGAGGGTTTAGCTCTGTGGGACAAGCACCTGCCTGGCAAGCACGAGGGTGTGAGTTCCATCCCCAGTACCAAAACTGTTGCTCTGAAAAGGACCAGGTAGATCTTTGGGCTGCCTATGGTACAAACGGATTAAGAACTATTTAGGGCTGGTTGTGCCTCAGTGGTAGAGCACTTGCTTAGTGTGGGTGAGGTGTTGGGTTCAACTCTTGGCACTGCAATATAATGTGTTTTTAAGGAACGGCTGAAGAGGAAGGAGAGTTGGGGAAAGAGCAGAACCAGCCAAATGGTAAGCTGGCCCAGTAAGAGTTGCTGGTGACTTTTAGCAGAGCACAGGTGACAGAAAGAATGTGGTGGTGGCCTCAGGAGCTGCTATCTGTGAAAGAAGGCAAGACTTTACCCACTTCCTGGAGCACTGGAAGGGTCAGTTCATTCCTACGGCCCCTCAGTGTGGGCCTGGGCATCAGCCTCCCACATTTTGTCCCTCTGGTGTGATGCCAGAGGAAGCCAATCCTCCTTCCACAAACCCCTCTCCCGTTTACCTGATCTTGCTGTACCTGTTTGAGAGTCATTCCCTTTTCCAGCAATAATCTTTTCTCCTTGACTACCAGGAGTCTCCTACTCATCCCCTGAGCCCAGAGATATCTCATAGAAGACTGATGGTACCTCCTGGATAATGTTGATCACTTCCATAAAATCTTCCTCTATGGGTGCATTTAATTTTTTATTATTTTTTGCAGCGCTCCGGGGTTTAGCTTAGTCGGCTAAGGTCCCACTCTGTAAACGTGAGGCTGTGAGTTCCAGCCCGGATGCAGCAAAAAACAAAAACAAAACCCTACAAAATATTTTTTGCAGTCACAGCATTTCCCTGAGGAGGCTGGGAGCTCCCCATGTGCCTCAGTTTACTCATCTAGTTCCTGGCACGCCATTCGACACCTGTAGCGCAGATGTCCTAAGAGCGCAGAGTTGGTTGAATAGTGAAAGAACACAAGACCTGTGTGTGCCAAACCACGTACAGCGTGAGAACAGCCACTCTCCCCTTTCCCCCAGGCGAGTGTGCCGTCTTCCTAGCTCACACATGTGGGAGCTGGTGAAAACAGCGGAGGGCTAGTTGGGTCGTTCCCACGAATTGTCCATAATGCATTCCTTCATCTCACTAATCCTTAGGTCTTTATCTGTAGGATAGAAGTAACAGGGTTGGAGGATTAGAAGAAATGAGGTGTGCAGGGCCTGATGCACAGTAAGTGCTTAATAAAGGGACCATAACACGGCGGCAAGAGATCACAGGCAGAATTGTGCTGTAAATTAAATTTCACGGGAGCTCAGAGAAGGGAAATCGCATCACACAGAGGGACGGAGAAGCAAGGCTGGGTCTGGCTCAGGCGCGGGAGTGGGAGGCCGCGTGCAGGGCAAGACGCTGCGTGCTCCTGGGCTTGGGCTTGTGCCGGGTACAGGGCCTGCCCGGGTGTTTCGTTCATGTGTGAGGGCCAGGCCGTCTGCAAGCTGGCTCTTTCCATTCATTCTAGAAACAGCTGGCAGAGTCCGTTTTGAGGGCTGTGCTGCTGGGCAGAGCTTCTGCGCTCCTTCAGAAACCTTCCAGCAGAGGCTGGGGTTGCTGGGTGGTAAGTGCTCGCTAAACTGCTTAAGGAGGTGGGTTCCACCCCCAGCACCATCAAGTGCAGGGAGGAGGGAGAGGGAGGGGAGTGGGGAGGGGAACAATCCGCTAGTCTCTAACTGGGTCTCTGGCCTTAGTGCAACCCCAGTGGGTCTATACTAGAGCAGGTTAAGGAAGATGGACAGAGGCCAGCAGCCTGGCTTTGCTGTACGGCCCCCATGTCCTGGGGGACATTGTCTGGTGGCCTGTGGGCAGTGCCAGCTCCCTCCTGGAGGAGACACCCCACCATTGCCAAGACTCAGTTATTTGACATCAAGGCCTTGACTCACTCTGTGAGCCCCTGGGACCCCAGGTGTCAAGGATGCAGGTGGGGTCCGTGGTTTGGGCTTTCCTTCCGTGTCTGTGTGGTCTGTGTCTGGCTCTGGCCGTCAGTGGGGTGCCGCCCTAATTTGCCCACTGCCTCAGTCTACCTTTTCACCCCGCCAGGGTGGAGAGAGGATGCTCCGGCAGTGTTAACATTCGCAGGTAGCAGGATGTGGGTCTCATCCTGGTCTCCTCCCTGAATCAGCTGTGGGAGCTTGAGAAAGTCTTAGTCTCTATACCTCAGTTTCTCCATCTAGAAAAATGATGTAATATTAGCACCGGCTTCACAAGGTGGTTATGAGCATTTATTGAATTAATAATTATAGCTTTCCGAGAACAGTGCCTGGCTCTGAGGAAGCTGTACCTAAATGTTTGTTAAATTATATCTATTTATTATTCATGTACTCATGATTTATTAATATGACCCCATTCTTTCATTCTTATTACTTTTTCACTTATTACTTCCTCACTTATTGTGATTCATTTATTCCACTGCCACCAAGCACCTGCTGAAGCCCAGGCCCTGCCTTTTAATAACAGGGACAAGATGAAGATGAAGTTCATCACGGCTCCTGCCCAGGGAGCCCCACCGGGGAACAGTCACATGGATTCAATCTGTGTCACCTAGCAAGGAGTGTCACCTCCATCTCTGGTGCTTGGGAAGGTAGAGGGTTTGTAGACAGCAAGTGACAGAGTGTTCCAAGCCATCTTCAGACAGATGTCACTTGGCCCCACTGTGAGACTCCTGGGTGTCCCCCAAAGCCTATCTGGGCTGCCCAGGGCAGAGGGGAACCATAGGAAGGAGCAGTGGGCCCAGGGCTGCTGGAACTGTCCCCGGGCTTCAGGTTCTTGTTCTTGAGTGGACTCTGGGGGCAGCCCACTGGGCTTAATGTTAGGAACACTTGACAGTGTGTGGGAGGATTAGCCACAGTTGCTGTGGCATTCAACACTGTAATTGCTTGCTCTACAGAATCTTCACTGGCAGAGAGCAGGGTGCCCACACCCATCAGAATAATGTGCCAGTCTGAACGTTCGTGTGCTCAAAAAGTCCCCATGTTGAACCTGACCCCCCCAAAGCAATCAATGCTGTCAGGGGTAGGCTCTTGGAGGTAATCCAGACAAAAAGAAAGAACCTTTCCTAATGAGATTAGTGCCCTTAAACAGAGACCCCAGGGAGCTCCCCAGTCTCTCTGGCTGTGTGAGGACACAGGGAGAAGGGGCATCTGTGGGTCAGGCCCTCACTGGACACTGATTCTGAGACATCGTTGGATCTCGAACTTCTGGCTTCCAGTGCTGTGAGGAATAAATTTGTCTTGTTTATGAGACATCTGGTTTAAGCTCCCCCTCGCCCAGTCCTGGGAATGGAACCCAGAGACGTGCTAGGCAAGTGCTTTACCATTAAGCTAGATACCATCCCTTTTTATTTTATTTTGAGACAGATTCTTGCTGTGTTCCTCAGGCTGGTCTCGAACTCACACTCTCCCTGCCTCAGCCTCCCAGAGTACTGGGATTACAGGTGTTCACCACCACGCCCACCCAGGGCATTTTACTGTAGCAGCTTGAACAGATGAGAATGCTCCCGACTCCAGGAATCCTGTTCCAGAAAATGGGCAGTCTTCATGTGAGGCGGGCCTTGTTCCCTAAGGCCTCCCCGCCAAGCTGGCCGGAGCCCCAAGCATTCCCCAGACTTTTGTTCTGGGTGACTGCAAGTCCGCTGGCAGCAGAGCCACTCAGATCCCGGGCCCTCAGGTATTGAGGGCACCCCCAGGGACGGCGGGGGTGGGAGAGTAGAGCACCGGGCTGGGGCACCGGGGCTGCGCCAGGAAGGGTTAAGACTGAAGATGCCACAGAGGGGTAGGGGTTTGCTGGGCCAGGTTACGCTCACAGTCCACCCCTAGGAGGTGGGACCTCAGGCAGAGGCCAATGCGGGGGATTGTGCTGGGACGAGCTGAACTGGGCACAGCACTGGGACTGCTGGTACAACCTCAGCAGAACACCGGGAACTCAGGCCCCTCCACCCCTGCAGTGGGCTGGACAGTGTCCTCCAAATTCTCATCTACACTAAACCTTTGACTGTGCGTGACCTGATAAGGTATGCTCGAAATGTACGGTGAGTGCTTAACTATTTTTTTTTTTGAAGGTCTTGTTTTGCGCTGTTGCTTTTTTACCTCTTATCAAAACTTTACTCATGAGAAGTAACACTAATTGGAAACGGTGACAGGCCTGGTACAGAAAGGGGAGAGAAGGGACGGAGGAGCGTGCTGTTCACCAGGAAGGGCTTCCGGCGTTATCTGAGGAGACTGAGGAACCTGAGGGCATAGACGCACCAAAACGAATCAGAAGCCTTGCGAGGCAGGACAAGGGCGACCCGTTCCCGAAGGCGCCCGGGCAGGGCGGGGCACAGCAGCCGCGGCTCTGAGGGTGCTGGTGTGGTCGGACCCCGCTTCTCCGCTTTCCTGTGGATGTGCTGTGCTGCCAGGAGCGGTGGGGTCTGCACCTCTCCCCGCACTGCAGCAGGTTCTGGGTTCCAGGAAGGATCTCCCACCTCCGGGGAAACCCACGCTTGTTCTCCGGCTTGTGAAGTCTCACCCCGAAGCTGGTAGATTCCAAGGCCGTCACCCTGTTGACAGGGCCCAGGGACTGTGCCTTTGTTCTCTCGGCCTTGGGCCCGGCACACCGTGTCCTGTCTATCTGGTGGCTACAGATCAGGAGTCCGCTGAAAAGAAATGCATGACCCACTGGGATTTGGGGCCCTTTGTGCAAACAATTCCTAGACATGCACGAATCAGAGGAAAATAATTTACATTTGTAAGCATTTTAAAGCACTGAGATATTATTTATAAATGTGAAAGTACAAATCTTAAGTGCATAGCTTCATGAACTTTTTTGCTTTGTTTGGTTTCTTTTGAGATGGGTTCTCACTATGCAGCCCAGGCTGGCCTCAAACTCAAGGTGATCCTCCTGCCTCAGCCTCCCAAGTGCTGGGATTACAGGCGTTTGTCACCATTCCTGGCTAATTTCTTTCTTCCTTTTTTTTTTCTCTCTCTCTCTGAGGGTCTCACTGTGTAATTCAGAGACTGGTCTTGAACTTACTACATGGCTGAGAGGGGTCCTGAACTTGAGGTGACCCTCCTGCTTCAGCCTTCCAGGGCTCTGCCATTACACCACACCTGGCCACATGCCTTTCTTACTGCTGCCCGTGAGGGACACAGGTGCCCACTTCTGCTGGTTGTGCTGGCTGGCCTGGAGCTGCCTCTGCATGGGGACTGCAGAGACTGGCCTCTGGCAGGACAGCCCAGTCACTTTCCAGGGTGGTGGAGCTGGTGATACTGGGGGTCCACGTGGCAGGTCATCGTCTGGTGTCAGAGGTGTTACGGTGGGTGTGTGTGTGACACTCCAGCCTCTCTTGTAGGTGCCAGTGTAAATGAGGTTGCCAGGTTTGTCCTAGCTGGAGGGAGGAATTAGTCATCATCTTTGGGGTTAGGGTTATGCCTGGTCCCCAGGGAACCTTTACTCCCACAGCTGGCACCAAGGCTCACTCACACCTGCTCCTCACTCACACCTGCACCTCCGACTGCATTTGCCCTCTGGTAACAGGAGCTCTGTGTGTGTGTATGCGTGTGTGCGCGTGTGTGTGTGTGTGTCTGTGTGTGTAACCCACTCTGAGGGCTGCAGCAGGCCCAGCTGGCTGTCACAGGGTCTGAAAGCCTGTCCCCAGGCCCAAGGCTGACAGACCCAGGGTTGCGGTTTGTAGCTCAGAGCTCCCCACGGTTGGGCTGGCTGAGACGGGGCCACCCCAGGGGTGGCTCTGCCCCCTGGTCCTCCTGCGCCCCTACCTCCCACAGGGCTCTCTGGCCACCACCCTCATCCCCGTCCCAGAGCCTGCACCACTCCAGGGTCCCGACCCACATGGTCTGCAGAACCAGGCTGCTCGTGGGCTTCACCAGATGGGTGCACAGCTCCCCCGCTGGCCCTTCCGCATCTGGCTCGCTGAGCTGCACAGCAGTTCCAGGCTTCTGGGCAGGGCAGGGGGTAAAGGGAGTGCCCTTTGACCTTCCTCATGACCTCTGGGGTCCCCTAAAACACGCACACAGTGGCTGGTCTTCCAGACAGGAGGGACTGTCCCCACCACAGTCCCCTCCTGGGGCACTGTCCCTGCTGCTCTGCAGTCTTACTGTAACATCTGCCCACTGCTGCACCCTCTCCATTTGGCGGAGGACAGAGGACCCCTCTGGCTGGGGGGCGCTGCCCTCACACACCTGGCCACTTCTTCCTTTACAGATCCTCTCCCAGCTGGGTGTGGTGGTGCACGCCTGTAATCCTAGCATTCAGGAGGCTGAGGCAGGAGAATCGCTGCAAGTTTGAGGCCAGCCTGGGCTACACAGTGAGACCCTGCCTCAGAAAAAGCAAATATCTCCAGCAGGACCACTGCAGCCAAACCGCAGGGACTCCTGAGCAGCTGGCCGTGTCCTGTTGATGTTCTGATGACGATGCTTCCTAACCCCTGTGTGCTCTCTTGGAGGGTGACAGTATCTGTGCACCTGTGCAGGACACCTGTGCATGTGGCAACCACCCAGGGTTTCCCAGGGGCCATACACACCTCGGGCCTTGCCTGTGTGTTTCTGGGCTTGTCTCGGCCTCACCTGTTCACAGGCAGATGGCACCAGCTGCAGCCGGTCAGGTGCCTGCCTGCCTCCCTGTCCGTCTTACCTCCTTTCTCCATAGCTAGCCTGGGCTTCTTCGAAGGCTTCTCAGGGTTCTTACAGGACATCTGGCTTCTCCAGTTGTGTGAGACAGGAAGTGAGCTGTCTGCCATGCTGCATGCCTCCACTCCCAGCACTCTGGTGGCTGAGGCAGGAGTATTGCCTGGAGTTCCACTGAGTAGCCAGCATGGGCTACTCAGTGAGACAGCCAGAGCCTGTCCCTTCATCTTGTCCCTGACATGTTGGTGACACTATTTTTTAAAATTTTATTATTGTGAAAAGCATATCACAGAGGAGAAAGAAGACGCGCCCTTCTCTCTGGCCAGCGGTCGCTGTGGGCAGGAGGAGAAACAGGAAGTGCTCTTACGGCGCCAGCCATGGTGCAGGCTGGGAGACAAGAAGAGCTGTGTCCCTTCCCCGCTCCCAGCTGGTAAGCTACTGGCTGACCCAGAGGGACACAGTCTGAGTGGACAGCAACTTGATGCTTGTATTGCGGACTGACTTTGCAGGCCTAAAGCCGGTAGTCTGAGTATCTATTTAGAGAACAAAATGCAGTACAGCAACTTTGGGGAGTTTTCTTCTGTCTTGTGTTTGAAATCCAATAATGTCCTCACTGTTTGGTTTTGCTTCCTTGTACTGTTTCACTTTATTCAGTGTTTTGATTGGTTTTATTCTGTTCTGTTTTGTTGGATTTTATTGGGTCTGATGGCACGGGCAGCAATTTTGAAGATAACAAGAGGCATTCTGGGAGTAATGGCTGATTTCCTACTATCCTGTTTTGAGGTCCTGTATCACTTTCACTGTTTTGTTTTGATCGGCTTTGTTCTGTTTTATTTTGTCTGGTTTTGTTCTCTGTAAAATAAAACAAACCAAAAATAGAACAAAAAAACAGCGTAAATTCTCCTCACAGTATTCCCTCTCACCTGAAGCACGCTTATCTCTATTAGTCTAGCACTTTTTTTTTTTTTTTGGTACTGGGGATCGAACTCACGACCTCATGCTTGCAAGGCAAACGCTTATGCCAGTGAGCTAAATCCCCGGCCAGTCCTGGCACTTTCTGAAGCAGTTCTGGGAGTCTACTTTCCTGAGAGTCCTTACAAAGTGTGATCAAAAATATGGTGAAGGCTACTAAGTGGCATCCAATGGAAAGACAGGCTCATAAAAACATGAGGGTGTGTCCTTACCTGCCTCATTCGCGGAACTTGGCATCTTTCCCAAAGTCAAAATGACCACAGAGGTAAGCAGTTTGGTACTGGGGATTGAACTCATGACCGCCCGCTTGCAAGGCAGGAGCTTTTGCCACTGAGCTAACCCCCACCCCCAGCAAGGTAAGTGCTGGGAATGGACTCAGACATTAAGGTAACCACAATGTTACAGCTAAAGACAAGAAAGAGGACCTCAGAGCTGCTTTAGAAAATGACAAGAGTGGTGGGGTAAGTGTGTTTTAAGTGAAAGAATGTTCTGAGGGGGTGGGCGGCAGTGTGTCCTTTGCCGTAATACTGATTAGAAACTACTTAAACATTCGCTCCATTTTCCCATTGCATCGTGTCTATGAAATAGGGCCCTTGCAGGTGTAGCTACAATGAGGATTAGTGTGGGCCCTCATCCAATAGGACTGGAATCCTAGGTCAAAGAAAAAAATTACCACAAAATTTCATATTCTAATTGGCTTTTATGTATGGTTCTAAAATGAGACAATTCCAGCAAACAGAGCTTTGGCTTTGTAGGTAGAAAAGGGCTGAGGAAATCAGGAAGCATCAGTCCTGATACAGATGGAAGCAGCAGGGCTTCCTTATAAAGTGGGTTGAAAGTGGACCCATTGGGCTCCTCTCTCTCCAATTCCTAAATGACTTAGTTTCAGCTCATCGACGTGGTCTTTGGCATGAGTGACTCCCTTTTGGTCAGTCTCTTGGGTCTGGTGCAAGGACTCAGGCCAGATCAATAGCTTCCTGTATGTTACATGTCACACTTCAAGGGAGAGGAGAGACTCAACTACAAGAAGCTGTGTAATGACAGCGGTAGCAGCTGGAGGGCTGCTACTGGAAGATATAGAATACCAAGGACCGCCACCCGCCACCAGAGCCTAGAGAGCCGTGGACAGCAACTTCCTCAGGATCTCCCAAAGGGAACCAGTGTGCCAATGGCTTGCTTTTGGACATCTGGCCTCCAGCACAGTAACAGCACCGATTTCTGTTGTGCCGAGCCCCCCAGTGAGTCTCCAAGCTTGTGCGACCCCTTGCCCTGTCTATCTCCAGCAGGAGGGTATGGCTAGAAGAGGACCTGTCTGTCTGGGTTTTGCACACACTCTGCAGAATGAGACCACGGTTGCAGCCCAGAGCTTGGGGCCTGTGCGGGGTGGGGTGGTGGAGCAGAGACAGAAAAGGGCAACCTTCTAGCACTGTATGTATGTTTGGGAGGGTGGCTGGTTCCTTTTAGCCAAGCATGGGGCCTGCACCCCTGGACCTCACTGGCCAAGCCCAGGGGACTAGTCTGGGTGGCCTTCAGTAGTGAGTCTGTGGCCTCTGGAGGAGAGGTCAGCACTAGGGTTGTAGATTTGGGAGCCACCCACATGAGAGTAACAGGACTCCATGGGTTGGGGACAGACCCAGTTTAATCTACCCACAAGGGTCCACTTCCTGGGAAAAGGGGTTTCTTTTCCGAGATCCAGCACAGAAGAGCGAAGTCTCCTACCTGTTTTAACCAGTGTCCCTCTTGCCTCTGGGTGCATCTCCCCTTAAATTTGAAATTTATTTTCATTAACCAAAGTAAGAAACTAATCAGTAGTGATCACGACATGATTTAAAACACTTAAGATCCGTGCAACTTTGATTGGTGTTCATTTGTACTCCTAGGATAAGTGAAGTTGGTCGATGTATATTCTTGGCACGTGAGTAAAGGCAGAACACACATTAGTTACCTAAAGTCCTGTGTGTACAAGGTCCATGTGCTTTGATTTTTTTTTCTTTAATTTTTGAGCCTCCATTCAGCAGGCTAAAATGACAAAATTTGCTTAGCCAGGACCCGCATTCGGTCTCATTCTTTTTCCAAAGCCCTGCCCGCCTTGCCAGGAACGTGCCTTCCAGAGCAGGGTGCACACTGACAGCAGCGATGCGGGGCCCCAGGCAGGCCTGGCTTGGGCGTGCTAACTACTTACTGCTCAGAGCTGGCTCCAAGGAAAAATGGCAAAACGGTTTCCAAGACAGGACCTGGAGGGTGAGAGCTTTGTGCTCCATAAGTGCTTTCAGTTCATAGACATGAGCTTTTCTGGTGACCTCCACACACAAGCCTGTCGTGGCAGCTTGCTGTGACTTAGCCAGCCCTGGCCCATGAGCTGGTATCTGGGCTCTTGCAGACTCCGTTCAGCCATGGGCAGTACATGGTTAGCGGGAGCCTGAGTACCTGAGCAGCTGGCCTGGGGCCTCTGCCAACAGAACAGTAGGAGATACACCCCTCCTCCCACCCCGATCAAAGGGTGCAGACCACAAACTAGGGCAAGGACGGATGGGATCTGGGGGAGGGACCCAAATGATGCGCTGGTGGTCAGGCGGGAGGACTGTATCAGGGCAAATGGGCAGAAGGAGGGAGCAGAACAGCAAGAAATGTGTGCATAGCTTCGGGGGTGTAATCTCAGCACATTTGAGACCAGCCGGGGGGAATTTAGTGACTTACCAAGATTCTGTATCAAAAGTAAAAAATGCAAAAAGAGCTACAGATGTTCCTCAGTATGAAAGCCCTGCAGTCAATCCCAGGTACCACAAAAATAAAAGGAAAAGAAACATATGTTATGTTGAAGATCAGAAAAATCTATGGGGCTCCTCGGTGCACCCATAACAGCTGCTAGAGGGTACCCCAGACTGGCGAACTGAAGACATGATCCCACCGGAATAAGCACCCTCTGCGGCTGGCACAGTCAGCAAGGTCTTTCCAGAATCCGCTCTTCAGCTTAACCACTGGCCTCTTCAGGTGCTAATAGGGTTCCTGGATTCTGGGTAACTCAGCCAGAGGCTTGCTCAGTCTACTTAACTATATTAGGGTTCTCTAGAGTATAAAATATATTATTATTATTATCATTACACAAAAGGACTTATTCAGTAGCCTTACTGGATCAGAGGTGGAAAAATCTGAGACGACCTTCTGCACATTGGAGAGCAGTGGTCAGCCACAGTCAGATGAGGAAGTGTGCAGAGGCTGAAGGGTCCAGCCCCAGGGCTGGAGGTCACTGCAGTGTCAAGTGCAAGTCACGTATTAATAGGTGTGTGACAGAGAGCTGAAGCGTCTAGGAGGAAGGCTGAGGAGCCCCAGCCAGAAACTGAACAGACTGCCAGAAGCCAGGAGACCACGTCCAGGCTGAAGGGGTGGACTGGGGTGCCTCTGCCCAACCAGCCATCAGCCCCTCCTCATCTGCCTTTTGTTGTCTGCAGGCTGCTCCCCCGGGGTGGTGCAGGGCTCCCCCGGGGTGGTGCAGGGCTCACACCAACTGCCTGCCTTCCTCTTGCACAGGCTGAGGATGTTACAAACTAGGGACCCTGGTCCGCTGCTGAGTCACTTAGTTAAACCTCTGACCTCCTCAAATTGACACAATGAACAACACCCTAGAGTGGTAAAGGCTTGTTCTCTGCACCCCTGGATGCAGAGCTGCTGAGACACTTAGTTAAGCTTCTAGGCTTCTCAAGTTGACACAGTGTATAAACCATTACACCCAGTGTCCAGAGTGAGGAAGACTGGAACTTACCTTCTTTCCCTTTTTATTCCGCCCAGCCTGCAAGCCTATTGGCTGATGCCACCCATGCCTGGAATGGGTCTTCCTTCCTCAGTTTGCAGGTTTACAAGTCATCATACACAGACATACCCAATATTTAATCTGTTAAGTGGTCCTTACTCAAGTCAAATTGACATATCATTACTAACAATCACACAAACCAACACCACTCCAAGCCAAAGGCAGTTCAGACTGGCTTATTTGTGGGTCATCACCTAGATGACCTTGTTCAAGCCTGGATATTCTCAACTCAAAGCGTTTGGTGGACACATGGCAATAATAGTTCTGACTGGTGAGAAAAGAAGGAAAAAATGGAAACACAGCTTTTGTAAATAAGGAGGAAAAGAAGAGTCGAAGGGAGGGGGAGGGGAATGGGGAAAAAAGAGAATCAAGATATATCATGTACAGTCACAAATTCCCTATATTGAATGTGATCATTATCTATACCTAAAAGGTACCAATAAACTTAATTAATAAAAGAATTAGCCTCAAGTAGATTTTCACTCATCCAAATGACATAGTACTTTGCTTGTGGAGCAGGCATGGCAGAAAAACATTTAGGCCACAAACAGGGCCATGGGAGGCATGGTGTTTTGTTTGTTTGTTATTTGTCTTTTTGAGACAAGGTCTCACTATGCAGTTCAGGCTGGCCTTGGGCTCACTCTGTAGCCCAGGCTGGTCTTGAACTTGCAATGGTCCTCCTGCCTCAGCCTCCTGAGTGCTGGGATTACAGGTGTGTGCCACCACACCTGGCTAAATGATTCAATTTTTTTTTTCTTTTGGTAATAAGGGTTGAACTCATGACTTTGTGCTTGCCCAGCAGGTACTGTGCCACTGAGCTATATCCCCAGCCCCATGCAAAGCGTGTGGGCATGAGAAGGGCCAACCCATACTGAGGACCCTGGCTGGGTGATGGGGTGGCGGGGTCTCCTGCCTCATCCTTGTCCCTCTGTGTCACAAAGCAGGTGAGGGTGAGAAGCCAGGGCTCAGGCAGGCTATATTGGGCCTAATATTTATATTAGGCATGCACAAAAATGAACCCTTAGGCAGGCATGGGGTCTCAACGGTCTAGGAGGTTGGAGCAGCAGATCGCAATTTAGCAACTTGGTGAGAACCTATATCAACATCAAAAAAAGGGCCGGGATGCAGCTCCCTACAAAGGCCCTGGGTTCAACCTCCAGCACTTGAAAAACATTCTTGCTGGTGGTATTTTAATTTCATTCTTGTCTCCTGAGGCCCCTGATGGCACAGCTATTTTCTGGGAAGGAATAAAGGAGGCTGAGGAGGGGGAAGGTACCACACCAGCGCCTGGACCCCTCCATGCGCAGCACTTTGCACACTTAGTGCTTCAGCTTCTGCAGGTGCCAGACATGCCCGGCTCTGGACACCCAAGAGCTGTGGGGTAACTGCTTTCCCTGTACCCTCCCCTCTCCCCTACTCAGGAAGAGTCTTGTTCCTGGGGTGTGAGTCCTAAATCCCAACCAGGGCCTGCACCCCAATCTCCTCCTGCACTGCGCTCACAGTCTTGGCCGCTACCCACACTGGCCTGGTCACCTAGGGCCAGCACTGACCATGAGGGACAGTCCCCGTGCCAGTTAACCTGCCCACCTCAGCCAGTTCCATGGAGCAGCGTCCCCCATTCCTTCCCCTCCCTCTGCCTCCTGCAGGTCTCAGTGTGTCCCCTGGGCCCCCTTCCCACCCATGGTATGGAGATTGTCTCCCTAGGAACTGTGATACCAGATGAGATCTTTTGACTCAGAGGTGATAAAAAGGATTTTGATCGATTAGCGGGGGATGGGCTAATGTCTAGGGGTTTCCAATGGCCAGAGGAGAAGACACTTCTTGTGGCCACCAGGTGATTATGGTCAGCTTGTCCCAGGGGCAGCTGAAGCCCTCGTACTTCGTACTATCGTCCTGTGGAAATACCCGGCCTGTGGGTCGGGCTGGGCCTTCGTAGAGGGAGGAAGGGACCCCTGAGTCTGTCACCTTCCTGAAGCTCTATGTGGGGACACTCTCCACCGGCACACACAGGCTGCTACAGCTATTGAAGAAACTCAAAAGCGTGGTGGGGGGGTGTACAAAAGATGGGAGACAGAAAGGAAAAGAAAACACACCCAAGCTCCACTGGCCGATGTGTGTGCCTGTGTGCAGAGCTGAGCAGAATCTGACTCAAAGGTTAAGGCAAATAAAGGGGCGCATGTGACAGAGAAAGAGGTGCCGAGCCCGTTTATCTCGCTCCTGTCACCCATGAGGCATCGGCAGGCCCACAGGGAGTATCAGCATTCTCAGCAAAAGTGGCCCTCAGGTCCCCGAGAAGTAACCTAGGCGACTGTTAAAACGCACACATCAGAGGTGTTACCTATAGCAAAGCTAGTGGGAAACTAGTAATGTATTATTCATCCATGTGACCTCAGAGGTCAGGGTTTCCTCGCTGGGGATTGAACACAGATAATTACACTGAGCTGCACCTTAATATTTTTATTTTTTATTTTGAGACAGGGTCTTGCTAAGTTGTTCAGGCTAGGTTTTAACTTGTGAGCCTCCTGCCTCAGCCTCCCAGAGTGCTGGAATTATGGGCATGGACCATCTCCTCAGCTCCATAATTCATGATCTGTAAGTCTCCTTAGAGTAAGTGAAGCTGAGGGTGTGCTGAGGTTTTTCCTCGGTAATGATTCCCTTATTTCATGCAAATATTCCACACTTGTGGTTTTCCTCAGTCACCTGACGGGTCTGTTGAAAAAGCATATACATAGGAGATGTAACATGTTATGCTACAGAGGGTAATAGTTTATTATGCCCAGGGGCTTATTTTGTTGTTCTAGCCTTTTATCTGACTATGGTGGTCTCTGTCTAATTTTTAATGGCAGTTAAAAATTAGAGAGAGAGAGAAAGGTGCTGAGAGACAGAGAGACAGAGAGAGACAGAGAAAGGATCCAAGCCCATTTATCTCGCTAAATGGTCTCCCTAACTGCCTTATTATACCTCAGTTTTTATTAATACACTCTTTTAAAAATAATAATAGACACTTGGGTTCCCTCCCCATTGCCAGAACAGACAGAAAAATAAGTAAGTGCCTCTCCCTGCATGCCACACCGTCCACCCTCCGGCCACTCACCCCCCACCCATCAACCCGCCCATCCAGCACTTACAGAGCAGTATGGTAGTCACTAAAGACCGCGCAGAGAGCAACTGCTGTCTGCACTCCAAAGGTCCTCCACTTTGGAGCGCTGTCTTCTCAGTTTAGGAGTTTTACACAGTGTAATAGTCAGGTACATTTATCTTCCTCTGCGTGGAGGACCACCTGAAAGAAGGGTAGTTATCTCCATCTATGCCAAACCTGGTCCTCTGCGTGGAGGACCACCTTGAAAGAAGGGTAGTTATCTCCATCTATGCCAAACCTGGTCCTGTTTCCATGTGTTGACACGTACGGAGCTGGCTAGGACTTTTCCATTAGCTCTAAGTAACGCAAATGGATCTGGCCAAGGTGCTGATGTTGTGGTCTTTGAAGCAAGGTGACAGGTCAGTGTCACCCTGCCCTGTAGCTCCCCAAAAACGTGAGTGAGCCAGGTAAGAGGGAGAGCCTCTCTCCATGCTGTCAGCTGCAACTGAGCCTCAAGATAAGAGCTATGACTTCCCAGGGCATAAAAACTACACATCCAAGCTGAAGCACTGAGCCCAAAACATTAGATACTCCCTGAACTGTGTCACGCAGATGGTTCCTGCTGCACACCCTTCTCTCTGCACACTGCAGAGGTGATTTCGGGACTCCTCCCTAGCCCCGCTCATGCACTTCCCACCCCCCTCAGTCACTCACCCTCAAGCCACTTCCTTCTTCATGAAGGAATAAAACCTGGGTTTGGCCCCGGCTTGAGGCCTTTGTTCCAGTTTACCATCACCTTAGCTGGACGTAGGACCCCCTTGGCTCCCCACAACTAGAAATATGATGATGTCTTTATTCTCCCCGTGGGTTGCACCGCGAGTGATAGATTGGAGTTAACTTGCTAGAATTACAATAACTTTCCTGTGGAATTACAAACACAAACTTCCAAGACCATGATGAGGACCGGGAAGGGCTCATTATAATTTTGTGTGTGTGATTTGTGCTTTCTGAATCTTAAGCAGTCCTTAATATGCCAAATCTTGCTCCTATGTTTACTCCTAAAGCATTGTTAAATGTGTTTAAAATTTTTCCCTTTTCACATGTAATCCTTTAATGCAAACATTTTCTATGTCCTCATGACCCAGTCATCCCGAAAAAGACTATCCTCTGACACCATCAGCTTGAGAGTTAGAATTTCAGCACTGGAATTTGGAGGAGACAGACACTTGCCATCCGTCCATAGCCTCATTCAACAGTCTGATTCAATTCTGATACCCAGGGCTACTGCAGAGCTCACAGGTGAAGGACCAGGTCACACGAGATGTCCCCCATGAGGTGCCAGGTGCTAAAAGGGGGACCGCGGACTATCAGCATTTCTTTCCCCTGATTACAACCCCTGCTCAGATTCAATAATTCTCTAGAGTCACAGGGCTAAGAAAAGTTCTACCTAGGGATACACCCCATTAGGAAGGCCCAGCTAGGTACAGTCGGTTTGGGGGTACTCAGGGCACAGAGCCTCAGGTCTTCCCAGGGGCTTCCCCTCCCAGCACCTGGAAGTGTTGATCAACGCAGAAGCTCTCGGGCCTGCTGTCTGGGGTTCTGATCAAAACGTCATCATGCGAGAATGGAGGATTCACTTACTGGCCATGAGAAATCAAGCTCAACTTCCAGCTTCCCTCCCTGCCAAAGAGGTCAGTGATGAGGCCAACAGGTCCAGCTCTTTGGTGACGGCCACCATCCTGAAACCACCTAAGAACTCCACCAGCTACCACTTATTAGCATAGGCTCAAAGACAACAAGGGGCGTAGTAGGAGCTCTGTGCCTGGAACTGGGGTGCAAAACCTGTCTTTTTTTCCCCCACCACAATTAGAAATGTCCATGCTTTGTTGCAAACATGGCTGCCCGGATGAAGACTGAATTTTTCCACTCCCCAGTGGCTGAGATGCCCAAGCACTGACCAGTGCCAGCAGGGTATAGAGTAAAATGTTGACTCCAAATGGTGGGGCTGGCATACTTACCTTGTTCTTAAGTCCAAAAAATGTGATTCCCATGTCTTACTGTTAAGTATGATGCATTTCTGGGGTATGGTTTTGGTAGATGTTTCCTAGGGTTTAAGAAAATGTCCTACAGTTTTCTTATTTTTTAATTTTGTTTAAAGAGAAAAAATGAGCAAATATTTAGGATATTAATAAAAATAAATAAAGAGAAAAAAAGCAAAACAGAAAAAAGGGAAGAAACAAGAATTTCAAAGAAAAAGAAAAAAGTAAACAGTAAGAAATCACTAGTTGATAAATTACATATTGTCTTCTAGATACGGTTGTTCAAGTTACAAAATTAAAGCATACAAGGTGGACATTCAGACAGTGAGGCTGCGAACAGTTCTGTTCAATGATCCAACAAAAACCCAGCAACGCGGTCATCAATCCTACACACTTAGACATACATGCAGTTATATCCTTTAGAGTGCTTTCTTTTCCTTCTTTTGCTTTTCAAGTCCATTATCTGTTTAGTTACATCGTGTTTCAGCTTGCTCAGTACCTTACTGATCTGTTTTGTTGTTATCTACTTTTTATTTATTTTAATTTTTTATTATTTTGAAGGTAGCAAAATACAACAGAACAAGACAGAACAAAGCCAACTGAGAGAGTGCAGTGAAATTGGTACAGAAACACCAACAGGATACTGGCATAACAGTAAGAGGTACCATAGTATATCCTGTTATCTTCACAACAGTTGTTCTTTCAATAAGGAATAGCCAAATCAAAGGAAATACAGGACATTCTAGAACTTATCAAAACAGAACATTGAATACAGCAATATCATTGATCAGAACAAAGCAAAACAGTGATAACAATACTTGCCTTCAAAGAGATGATGGAAGGAAATCCCCCCTATTTACTACATTGCATATGGTCCACCTCTCAAGAGATGTCTAGATCTCTGGCTCACTTGTTAACGAGGGGTGGTGCTGCTGCTGGTGGTGGGTTGATTCTTAGCCAGCTCCCCAGGAGGCTCCTGGGAGCTGCTGAGTGATTCTTCTCCTGCCTCATGCCAGGGGCGCTTACCGAGAGGGCGGGCAAATTGCCTTTCTGTGCTGCACCTTGAGTCCCTCCATAGTCTGAGCTGTCCTACAATTTTCAATCCTTGAGAATTTTTTAAAAATCCTGAATGGCTATTGCATTTTTAAAAAATCATGGATGGCTATTGCATTTACCCTCCCTTCCGCTGATAAGAGGACCCTGGGATCTTACTCTGTAATGTTTTAATGTGATGAATTACGTTAGCAGATGTTTTGGTGTCAATTGTCTTTGTATTCCTGTGTTTTTCTTCATGATAAAAATATTCATAAACAGGTTGTTAGACTTGGTTTGCTAATTTTGATTTAGGATTTGTGCATCTCCACTTGTGCTTTCTGTTTAGGCGCTGCTCTCTGCTGCTTTTGGCATCCAAGTTATGTCGAAAGGGAGTTGGGGAACCCGATTCCCACCCCACCCAGGGAACTTCTATGCAATAAGTTATACCTGGCAGGTTATATGTTCCTTGAAGGCTGGCAGAGACTTGTCTATAATGCTCTCTGACTGACCCTCCCTCTATTAGTCAGCTTCCTTCACTATAAAAAAATACCTGTCATAATCAACTTATAATGAGAAAGGAGTTATTTTGAATTATGGTTTTAGAGCTCCCAGTCTATGATCAAGCAGACCCACTGTTCTTAGGTCTTTGGTGACACTGTTGGATGGTGATGGCAGAGGAGAACAAAACTGCTCACTTGAGAGAGAGACAGACAGAGACAGAGAGACAGAGACAGAGAGAGACAGGGAGACAGAGAGACAGATACAGAGAGACAGAGAGACAGAGAGAGAGAGGGCACCGGGACAGAGTCCAGGGCTCCAAGCCCCCTTCAGTGCATGGCCTCAGTCCCCTGAGACTTCCAACTAGGGCTCTTCTCATTTCCACAGCATCATCCCGAGAGCACCTCCCTGGGGACCAAGGCTCCCCAAATCTGGGCCTTTGGGGATGGAGAGTGAAGAAGGAGACGTTAGCGAGCCTGACACCTGAGCAGGTTTTAGGTGTCAGTCGTGTACTCGGAGACAACATTCAGTTCCTATGGTGCCTCCCTGGGGCCCGTCCATGGGGTATTTCAAAGCTACGCTCTTGCCAAGTTAAACTACGGTTTCTAACAGCGCTGTGTCCAGTGCCTCGATATGACTGTGTGCTGTTGGTTTCTCCTTCAGTTTTGCTTTCAATAGGTGAGATCGAATCCTTAACTGCACAGAGGCTTAGAATTACTATTTTGTCATGGAAAACTATTTCTACTTTGGTGATGACGATAATGACAATGATGTGTGTGTGTTTGTGTGCTTTTCTGGGGTCTGACACATACTAAGCAGGTACTCTACCCCTGAGCTATGCACCTACCCACAGTTTCTTTTATGACTGAACAAAATTTTGTTTTCTGTCTCAATGACCTCTTTAGCTGATATTAATATTGCTTTCTCCGGTATATATATTTCCATACTTTAATTTTAACTTTTTTGTGTTTAGTTAGTTGTATCTTAAACTTTGTGTATAGGTGGGGTTTTTCCATCCAGTCAGCCTTTGACAATTAATAGATAAAATTAATACATTTACTATTGTTGTAATTAGTGATATATGTGGACTTACATCTATTATCTTACTTCACTTTCTTTTCCCTAATTCTTCCTCCCATCTTGCGTGCTATGGCTAATTAGCATTTTAATTTCTGCTTTCCTTTCTTCCTTTCCTCCTCCTTCTTTTCCTTTTCCTTCTTCTTTTGAAACAGAAACTCTCTATCTAACCCAGGCTGGCCTTAAACTCATGGTCATCCTCCTGCCTCAGCTTTCCAAGGTTCACTGCCTGCTAATTAGGTTGATGATCACTTAGGTCATTTTGGATTTATTTTTCACACCTACCAAAGGGAGCTCTTGATCATTTGTCCAGAGAGGACCCATGAACAGTGAGCCCTCGGCCTTTGGAAATGTCCCCTACCCAACTCTCGCTTCTGAGTGACAGTTTTCCTGGGTTTGTGATTCTAGGCTCACAGATGCATTTCCTCCATCCTTTGATGATGTAGCTTTGTTTTCTGACACCTGTTGGTGTTGCTGTGAAATCTGTCAATAAAATTGGCGTTTCTTTTTAATCGTATCTCTCCAGTTGCTCTGAAGACCGCTGAGCCTTTGAGGTTCTCTAGTTTCTCACGGTGTATCTAGATGTGTGTTCATTTTTGATCCATCCAATTTGGACAATGTGACACTTCTGTCTAATGACTCATTCCTTCATTGAGGGAAAACTGGTGTTATTTTCAGTGTTGAATTTGTCTCTCACTCATTGTTTTTATTCTGTCCTTCCAAGTCGATTAGATACATGTCCAAGCTACTCACTCCGTCTTCCACGTTCTTCGTTGTGCTTTTATGTTTTCATTTTTAATCTCTTTATGCCTCTGTGCTGCATTTTGGATGATTTCTTTCTATGCATCTCCTATTTCTCTAATCTTCAGTGTTCTCAGCTGTTATTTATCTCATGAGTTTAATTTATAATTTTGATGTAGATATTTTTCACTTGTAGGTCTCAGGTATAATTTTCTCTCATTTCCAAATATCCTGTCCTTTCTCCATGACACTTATTCTCTCTTTTGCTTTCTTATCATTTTAAGCACACTTGAGGTCATGCTATAAGCACCTGCCTATAAGCACAGCACTCGCGACTGAGGCCACCAATTTGAGGCCAACCTAGGTGAACAGTGAGTTCAAGGGTAGAGACACCATCTAAAAACAAAACAAAACAAAACAAAATGTCATGCTCGGATGCCCTGTTAATTTCAGTTCTTAGGAGCCCATTCTTAGTACCCCTAGGGCCTCTCTTTCACGGTGGCTTGTTGTGTAGATATTTTGCAATATTCTTTGTTGTGAGCTCATATTAAAAATGTTTGCCTCATGAGGATCCAGGCCGTGCTTGCTTGTGAAATAGTCTCTTAGAGCGATTTTATATCTGTTTCTGTCCAGGCTCAGGTGTATAAATGGTTTTGGATTCATTTTTATGTTCCTCTCATGATGTGGGCCTGTCAGCCCCTCGAGGGGCAGAAAATCTGCCACTCTCCACAAGCACTTTTCTTTTCTTTTCTTATTTCCTTTTCTTTTGTGCTGGGGATTGAACCTAGGCAAGTGCCTTACCTCTGAGCTATACTCCAGCCCCATTTGCCACTGTTTTGGCCTAGGTCTGAGGTTTTGATTTTTATTTATTTTTTAATTAATTAATTAATTAATTTGTCTTTTTGAGACAGAGTCTCTATGCAGTTCAGGCTGGCCTTGGTCTCACTTTGTAGCTCAGGCTGGTCTCAAATTTGCAACAATCCACCTGCCTCAGCTTCCTAAATGCTGGGATTACAGGAGTGTGCCACCACACCCAGCTAATTTTTTATTTTAAAGGGAATAAAACAGAACAGTACAATAAAAAAAAAATCATAGGACAGTAAGAAACCTACAATCTAAATAGTTACCCAGACCACTGGCCCCAGGCCTGCAAGGTCAATCAAACAACATAAAGGTCAAGTTACTTCAGCTATTATCATCTCAGCTGGTGTCACAGCAGGTTGCATATGGGAGGGTAGAGTGGGAGGTGGAGGCTGAGGCGGCTTGTTTGCTGGTTCTCCGAGCGGCAGGGCCCACACTGGCACACACTGGCACACAGCAGGCTGCATGGACTCCTTGCTCGTTCTCCCTGGGCACATGCAGGGTGGGAGCCACGTCCCTTCTTTGCCGCTTTTTCCCAGTGGCCGGCAGGACCTCGGCCAGCTCACAGGGTGGGGGTGGGGCACACTCCCCCTTTGCTGCTGCTCCCCAGAGAGGACTTCAGCTGGTGCACGGAGTGGAGAGGGGTGGGGTGGAGGGGAGTGGGGCCCCGCACCCCTGGTGTTTTTATTTTTTGCTGATTTTCTGAGTTCTCTCTTTCCATGGACTTTTAAGTCTCAATTCAGATCCTTCCTGTGTCCATGGCACCCATTTCTCTCCTCTGTCTCTTCCCCATGCTGCCTAATGCCGGGGTCTGGACACTAAAACTTGGAGAGGTTCTTTCTCTGCTGCTCACTGCTTCGCCATTTTCCCGGAAGTCCAGGTTTTGATTTCTAACCTGGCATTTTTCTTTTCCCTACCCAAGTCCCTAACTTGTCGGTTCCCTTTGCTCCACCTTCAGGACAGTGGCCTACAGTTCTGGACTTTATGTGTCATCTCAGATCAGCTCCAACTGTCACCTCTTGTCCCCCATTAAAACTTTAGCCCCCATCTCAAAAGCAAAGGACCACCAGTCAGTGGCCTCTTCTTTGCTGCCTGGCCCTCTACCACCTAACCCCATATCCCATCCCGTCTTTCTTATGAGTGTGAATACTGATTCTAAAACCAACTGGTAGCAGCTGTGTGTTCGGGTCAGCTTGTCTGGCGGCAAGAAAAGCTCCGAGTTCCCTGGGCTGCTGGAGTCCTCTCTCCCTGGGCTCACCTGCTTAACATGAACAAGGGCTTCCAAGGGCCCTGGCCAGCAGGAGGCCAAAGGAAAGGGAGAACTGGCAGGGATAGGCAGGCCGAATGGTGAAGGAGGGACGTGTGACTGGCCAGTGGCCTTAGGGAAGCCTCCGTGGAATGCGTGTGGGGTGGCCTGGAAAGGTTACCTCAACTGGGAGCTGAGAGGCAATCCAAAGAGTTTCTGACTCATCCATCACTTTCCAGCTGTAGCGTGACCTCCTGGGAGTCGGAGCTATGGTTTCAGTAGTTCAGGACCATGAGCTGGAGGGGAAGCCCCTGCCCCCAGCAGGAGAGGACTCTCTGGGCCCCCGGCATGGGGAGAGTGCTGAGATTCACATCCCTACAGGTGAGGACAGGAAGAGGAGGCTGCACAGAAAACCAAAAACAGCAGCCGGGGGGGGAGACATCAGTCTCTGGTAAACAGCGGCCTGCCCACTTCCGGGGGAGGGGAAGATGCAGCGAGTACAGGCTGCCACGCTCCAGAGTCATCCCTGAGAAATTGCTGGATGCTTCAAGTCGGGGGCGGTGGGGGGCTCCGGCAGCTGTATTTCACGGGAGAGATATCGAACCCTCATCCCCAGGAAGAAATACAGTTGTTAAACAGGTGGCTAATGCCATCTATCTGATGGCAAATCGGGAGGCTCATTAAGCTGACCAGCTCAGCCAGGCTTGGATGAGAAATGCAGAGTTAGCTGAGGAGGGAGAGGTAAGAAGGAGATGAAAGCAAGTCGGGCGGACAGGGCTTGGGTGATATATAAATCTGTGGTTATGAACATCCAAAAGAAGAAAGCCTGCCTTCTTCCCTGCGTCCGTAAGGACTAGCGTGACTGCCGCACAGGCTTGTGAAGTCTCCATCTGGGCAGTCACCCAAGATCAGTAATGCCACCCCCAAATCACAGAAAGCTGCTTTACATCCCCTGCCTAATCAGAAAGTCAAGAGCAGCTGCCCCTCTGCTGGGGCAGCTCTGGGCATCCCGGCCTGGGCAATCTATATGCAAATTCAGACAGGTGTGCGGCCCCCCAGCACCTAGCCTTGCTCTGCCCCGGGGTCTCCTGCCAGTCCAGCCAAGACCAGCTGGAGGTGGGGTTGGAAGCCGATCACCCAGACTGGAAGGGTGAGGGGTGGGGTGAGGCGTGGGGATGCCAGGCTGCACCCTCAAATGATGAAAAGTCACACAGTTTCTGTTTTGTCCCAAGACCCTCATCTACGCTTTGCATTTCAGTTCTCAAGATTGTAATTGGCACATTTCAAAAAAAAAAAAAAGCAATAAATCAAAGGAATGCGCTGGCAGAGGAAATCATGTCACATCTGAATATCACCAGCAAAGTTTCCCCAGCCACTGCCTCCAAGGCTATGTACTTCAGACTCGTCACTGCCTGGGGTGAGCTGCCTGGGCACCATGAGGCCCACAGCTGACCACTTTTTGTGTAGCTGTCTGTGGAGTGTCACATAGCGGAGGATGCATTTTCTGTGGGCAGATAACCCGAAGTCCCTGTGGCTCTCTCTGAACAAGGTTTTATTATTTCTTGCTTGCTTGTTTTGTTCATTGATTTTTGTTTGGTTTTTTGTTTGTTTTGTGTTGGGGACTGGATCCAAGGTCTTGGCCCTGAGCTACATTCCTAGTCCTATTTATTTATTTATTTGGTTTTTGGAGACAGTTAGCTGTGTAGTTCAACATGGCCTTGAACTCACTATGTAGCCCAGGCTGGCCTTGAACTTTCAGTGATCCTTCTGCCTCAGCTTCCTGAGTACTGGGATTACAGGTATGCACCACCGTTCCCGGCCCTATTTATTTTTAGATTTGAGACAGTTTTGCTAAATCGCTAAATTGCCTGGACTGGACTCGAACTTGGGATTCTGTCTCTGTCTCTCTTATTCTCTTTCTCTCCCAGGCTGAGGGGACAGTCCCTCCCTAGACCACTAGGGCTCTTTCCAGAAGGTAAAAAGCAAGACCCAGGAGGAAGACTGATGACACTTTGCTAAACTTACCAGTCCCTTGGAGTTCAAAAGCCAGGGAAATCTGGATGGCAAACTTCCTGCCAAGGATAGCAAATAGTCTAGGCTTTGTGTGCTGCTTTGCTTATGTCACAGTCATGCAACCCTGACATTTTAATGAGAAAACAGCTGTAGATAATGTGTGAATATGTGTTCCGATAAAACTTTATTTACAGTGTATCTTAGTGACATTTTCTTGTTGCTGAGACTAAATACTCAACACCCGAAGTTAAAGGAGGAAAGGTTTATTTTGGCTCCCAGTTTGTAGAGGTTTCAGTCCGTAATCAGCTGGGTCGAAGGCAGAGTGGCATTGCAGAGGATAAATGATTTGTGGCAGTCAGAAGACACCAAAAACAAGCAGCTACAAGCCTCTGTCTGACCCTTCTATCTGAAGTAGGCTGCTCAGATTGGGTAACATTCACACCCTTAACCCTAGCCTTGCACCATGAGTCAATCCCAGCGTCACACACTCTAGATCCAGCCACCTCGGATAAAGCCCCTTCTAAGAGTGCATGAGGCTTTGGGGGGACATCCAGACACAAGCCGGAACACAAAGCCAGGCAGCCGGCGTTCTCTGCAGCCCCTCTCTCTGCAAGGTGGAGGTGGCTGGGGCATGGGCAGCCTGTCTGGCCTGCAGTTCTGTGTGCTCTTTACCTTCCACCCAGTAAACTAAGGCTGCAGAGAAAATCACAGTGGTTTCAAACAACAACCATACTCAGCATTGTGTCTCACAGTGGTGGGGCTGGCTGGGCTCTGCTGGGTGGCTCTTGCTGTAGTCTGCACATGGGTGCCGCTGGGAAGTGACTGGGACAGAAGTATCTGAAGGCTGCTTCATTTTGGCTCTTACAGGCTCACACCGGTTCATCCTGGTTCACACTCACATGTCTGGAGCTAAATGAAACACCTAATTTTGTGGGGGTGTTGGAAGCTGGGGCTCCTGTACCTTTATGTGGTCTCTCTGTGCACCATCTACTGAATCATGCCTCTTAAATTGTGGCTCTCTGGGTGAATGGAGAGAGAGAAGGAGGAAAAGAGAGAGAGACAGAGACAGAGACAGAGAGGGAATGAGTAGGTGCCATATGTGGCTACAGTCATTCCCTCTTACTCTGAGGAACATATTCCAACTTTCTGCACATGTTTGAAATTCTTTGCCTGTATCAAGCCCTATCTATGCTGTTCTTCCTACACAGATGCACCTATGATAAAGTTTAATTTACAAATTAGTCACAGCAAGCATTACCAATAAAAACCAATCCTATAATAGAACAATTATAACTCTACTATAAGTTATTTAAAATGGATGCATTGTTTGTTTCTGGAATTTCCCATTTAATATTTCTGGACTGCAGCTGATCACAGATCACTGAAACCCATGATAAGGAGGGATTGACATGTTTTGATTTCATGAAAATTAACTAATATTTCAAATCCAGTTGTTTTGTTGCACTGGCCATGAGTCCTCAGTGGCCACAGGCAGGGGCTGCCATATGAGAAGAGGGGAGGGAAGGCAAAGGAGAGAGGGAAAGAGGGAGAGAAGGGGAAGGGATGGAAGGGGAAGAGAAAAGGGAAGAGAAAGCCTGCAAACCACACAGAGTCATTTCTACCTCATTCTGTGAAGACGGTCACAAAGCCACCCAGGTTCAAGGAGAAGGGAGATCAAATCACCTCCTAACAAGAGGTGCAAAGTTCTAGAGGGGCCCGCAGGACCCGAGATAGCACTGAGACCATTTTTGGAAAGCAGCCACCCATCCTTGGCTTTCTGACCCTGAACTCCACCCTCTGGCACACATTCCTGTCCTCAGTGGGATGTTGGGCTGGGAAAAGTTTCCCCGTGACTTGGTTAATTTTCTCTCGTTGCTGAGACAAAATACTCGACACTCCAAATCAATAAAGGAAAGGTTTATTTAACTCTCAATTTCTGGAGGTTTCAGTTCATAATTAGCTGGCTCCACAGCAGAGTGGCGTATGGCAGCCGAGGAGCTACAGTTCATGGCAGCAAAAGACTGGAAAAGCAACAAGAGCAAAAGGGAGAGCAAGCCTCTTTTCCTCCCTTATATTGTAAGCAGGGGACCTGCCCTAGGGCAGATGTAGCACTCACATCATCTCTGTGCCCTCCTCTTGCACAAGCTGAGGATGTCTACAAAGTGAGGACCCTGGCCCCCTGCTGAGCTGAGCTGGAAATGCTGTAACTCTGTTTCCTAAAATGAGGGCATGAAAACGAAAGATTCAGGTTTAACTAGATGTCTTTGAAAAGCCTACCCCCCTCCATGACCACATTAGCCTTGGGGGGACATCAGACACAAACCAAAACACCTGGGTTGCATTTGGTAGCTCATTTGGAAAGGGCTCCCTCATTGCCTTTGTCTTCGGCCACTGGTAAATCTTTGTACCACCTGTGACACTGAGAAAGGTCAACCTCCTGTCATTGCCCCTGGCAGTAGTGTTATACAATGAGCCAATTGCTCTGTCCCCAGGGGCCTGACCAGGAAAGAGATCCTGTCCCTGCCTTTACCGGCAAGCCCAGTGGTGAGGCTCTGATTCACAGGTTTAAGAGCCCAGCCTTCCTGTTGAGAGCTGAGGGCCATCCAACTGGGAACATTGCCACATCCCTGTTGGGTCAGACCCAGGGGTTCAGCCGGAGGTTCTTCACCTTGCTCCAGGGGTCCCCACACAGAGCAGGATGCTGTTGGCTCTGTGGCCAAGTCCTGGTTCTCACCTCTGTGAGCCTCTGTCTCCTTATCTGTGAAGCAGAACAGTATCTCTGTGAAGAGTGTTATGAAGATCACTTGGAAAGTGAAATGAGATCTCTGACTCTTCCTGTGTCAGCCCTGGTCTACACCCATGGCATGGCCAGAGGGAGCCACCAAAACCTCACCCAGACCAAACCTTTAGGGACCTCCTCTTCACTCATAGTGAACATGAGAGTCTCTCTGTGGTGCTGGTGTAAGATAAATTAAAATTTTAAATAAAGCCTGCCAACAGAGGCTGCCAAGGATGTCCACCATGACCAGCTGGACATGTCTGTATTCAGAAAAGCCCAGTAACACAACATTCCCTCCTTTGTGCAAGCTTGTCTAACACATGGCCTTAAAATGTAACTTAAAATGTATAACCCTTTGTATAACCCATGCATTGTATAGCCGATGGCCTTCCAATGTAACCTAAACTGTTTAAACTCTCTTATCAACCCGTGATGTCACCCAACTCTCCAATCATTCTCTGCCAAATCTACCTATGTACCTCCCTACTTGCTCACTCCATAAAAGTCCCAGAACCCGGGGGCGGGGCTCTGACTCTTTGGGAGCGATCCTAGTCAAGCCCACCAGTGTAATAAACTGCCCCCTAAACCTTCTAGGTGTTGTTTCTTCCTGGGTTTGGTCTGTTTTCTGTAACACTGGAAGGCAGCAAAATCTGCTCACCTCCTGCTTTCCCCATCTCCTCTCACCTCCTGTGTTAATTAGGGTTTTCTAAAGGAACAGAATTTGTATATATGAGGATTTATTAGGTAGACTTACAGGATCAGAGGCAGGAGAGTTCCCAGCGGCCGTCTGCACACTGTAAGGCTGGAGAACCCAGCAGCTGCTCCTTCCAAGAAACTGGAAGGTGCAAAACAAGGGATCAAGGATGCAACCCCAGGCCAAGACCAAAGGCCTGAAGATCCCTGGAGATTCTGCATTGGAAGACTAGAGAAAGTGGAGCCTGATGTGCACAGGCAAGGGCATTAGAAGATGCATCTGCTCAAACAGAATGGAACTCTTCCAATGCGTGCCAAGTTCCTTCTTTCCTTTTCATTCCATGCAGGCTACAAGCCTATTGGACAAGGTCACCACTCACAGTGGGGGTGGGTCTTTGCCCTTTATGTGAATAGGCTATGTGCCAGTCACCTCTGGAAACACCCCATGGATAGACCAGAAATGTGCTTTACTGATCAGCTAGGTATTTTAGTCCAACGAGGTTGGCACATCATGATTAAAGGTCACACCTCCAGAGCTCTTCCCAGCCTGCCCTCACTTGCTCAAGTCACCCTGAGCCCTGTCCCATTTCCTGGACATAGTGATGCCCTCTCACCCCCCACCAACCTTTTGCACCTCCGTTTCACTGTCCCACAAATTCTTCCCCGATGGGCTGCACTCAGGGCTTCAGTGTCTATTCTGACCACCCCAGTCACAATCAAGCACCTTCTCTCGGCATCCTCCATCCTCTGGTCTGGCTTTCTTTTTCTTTTTTGCCAGTTCTGGGGAGAAAAGCCAGGACCTTGTGCATGCTTCACAAATACCCCACCACTGAGCTACGTCCCCAGGCCTCCAGCTTAACTTTTATTCCCTTTTTTAATGTCAGCTTTTAATCTATTATATGATTTACTCATTAAGCTTATTGTCTGTTTTCCCCCCAATTTGAATGTCAGCTCCCCAGCAGCAGAGATTCTTAAAATCTATCTTGGTCACTGCTCTGTCTCCAGGGCCAAGAACAGGGTCAGCCACGCAGTCAATCAGCAGGTATAGAGATACCTGCCAGCTTGGAAATACTTTGGTAAAACATTTAGGATGTGATGGCTCATTACAGTTCCTATTCATTGTCTTAGGTCCAGCCAATCTGGGGTACAATTTGGAAAAGTCCCTGGTCTCTGAGGTGTAGACCCTACAGTGAGGAGAATGCTGGTTGAGCAGGAAAGCAGGCTTGGTTGGTTCTCTGGAAGCAAAAGGAATGCTGGGGAAAGGCTTTTTTTTTTTCAGTAGTGAGACTGGAATCCAAGACACATGCACTGTGCTACATCCCAGCCCTTGTCTTTTTTTTAATTTTTTGACACCATTTTGCTGAGTTACTAAATTTCCTAGCCTGGGCTGAAACGCCTGATTCTCTTCCCTCAGCCTCCCAGAGAGCTAGCATGCTAGGA